>OZ024902.1:65297423-65427423 GCA_964017125.1 Flabesymbios commensalis | reverse complement strand
ACAGTCACGTGACTTTTTGGCTTGTCAGGGATGCCTAATATATGGGGATGCTTAATATTCGTTGACACCGGCGTGCAAGCCATCTGCTTACTTTACAAATAAGCAGACACTGCGTTTTTTGGCTTTGCAGAGCATTATACCAGACTCATCAACACTCTATATTTGGAGATGCACAAATGTATTCCTCCTTGTGTTTTTACTAGTATTTGTGGAACTAGATTGAAGAAGGGAGAATATGTCCTCAAGTTGTGACACTGATATAAGATTTCCCTTAAATGTAGTAATTTTCATTTACCCTTTCAGCGCGGGGACCGTCTTCAGGATCTGACGTCAATAGATGTCAGAATCCAACGTCAAAAACGATGCTCTGAAAGAGTAAGACATTTATAAGGACCCATAACATAGGTATTCAAATAAAGCGATAAGAGCGAACTAACACAATATGATGGCTTCAAAATGAAAAACCCTTTGGTCTCCATAGTTTATTCAACAATATTTCAGCGTTGTAAGGGTTAAATTAACAAATTCAGTTCCTTGATCTAAGGAGTGGTTATTAAATATTAATCAACGCTGCACGTGGACATTATAGTGTAGGTGTGCCTTTTGACGTAACAGTCTCTACAAGACTCCCTCTGGCTAACCAGCATACTTAATTAACTATGTAATCGCGATTAGTTCATCGGTATTATTGTGCATGACAAACAACAGTAATACGAGCATTATGAATGAGATCGGCTTACCTGTCACTGAAATATCAGCAACAATAAAATTCGCTCGAGAAAAAAACCTCGCCACCTTACTCAGCCAGGTGCACTCGCTACCAAATCTGTTGGCACTGTACACCTGTGAAACCAGTTAGTGTCAGAGCAGGAGGACATGTGGTCCCAAATACTAGTGATATGTTTATTTTATACTATATCTTCCCTCTAAAATATAATCTATAATTATTATCGCCTTCTCTATTATTCGAGTAGATGTAATACTCGCTTCTCATCTCTTTTATGATATTCAATATTTTAAATTGTAGTCAATTACATATTAAATCTCATTGTTCACCATTGCTGTCATTTTTGTTATTATCATATGTGCCAAGCCCAGTAGGCATTGTTTGTAACGTTTCCTTGACAACCGGGCACAATACATTAAGCTACATGTAAATAGGTAAAATTACTAACATGTAGGCTACATAATTTACAACTGCAAATATATAGCTTTCGTTTATATCAAATGTAGTATGTTTCATTAAATCGTCATCTACAACTCCTGCTCGCATTGTGACACCGGTCTGCCTAATATTGGTATCTGGGAATATGATCACTTGATCGCCTGCTAGCATAAGTATTATTATACCTCTTAATCCTTAAAGCGCTGAAATACTTTTGTATAAACCATGGCGACAAACGTTTTTTTAATTTGAAACGATCTTTAATTTCCTAGTTAGATCTTTCTGATGCATTTGCATATACGGCCATTATAAATATTTTTACTCTAAGAGAGCTGCGCCAGCGTCTTGTAATGAGTGGAAGTGATTCCTCTCATATTTCTTCATATCCACCATCACCGCAATTAGGTTGTATAATTTTTGTATGGACTTACCACGGTGGCTCATAAAGTTGATCATCGTTGCGTCTTGGCTTTCTTAAAGTTAATTATTTTTCCTCATAATCAACGGTGCAATTTACATAACAAAGGCGGCACTTAAGAGACGTACATGTGTACATCATATTAAATGATGTATGAGTAAGTCTTTTGGCGTTGCAAAGCAGTATTGTTTTTAGTAGGATAACTGCGACCATAACAAAATTTTGAAGTCACTTTTGAAAATATTAATTCCAATATTCACTGCCATCTGATAGGTTTACATTTGATCTTCTACACCTAATTTTTCAATGTTTTTGAAAAAGGAAATTTTCCAAAACAAGTTTTGATCCTAAGCTGCAATGATGTTGCACTTCAGCACCAGAAAACAAACTTTGATCTCTATTCATTAACCCTTACAGCGCGGGTCAGAATGTGACGTCTACAGACGTCACATTCTGACGTCTAAAGTGGATCCCCCGCTGTAAGGGTTAATAATGAATAAATAGCAAGTTGCCAGCTGATAAACGGTAATTTGTTGATAATTATGAAAAGTTGTACTCTGCATTTAAATCGTGTTTTTATGGTAAGCAGTTGCTTCTTGTGTAACTTTTCAAATTATTTATAACTTCATAGTAATTGTGTATAGGCCTACTGCCTGTTTTAAACTATGCCCAGCGAGCAAGAGACGTTCATCTCATCAGACTTGATGGAAGTGACGGTTCGTGGCCAAGCAGCGCCACACTGCAATACCAAGGCCATCAGTAGTGTCAGCTTACTTGAAAGGTGTTGCTGTGTGCCTTTATGCGAGATAATATGCTCTAATACAAATGTAGCCAGCAGTAAATGTTACCGGTGCTTGTCTTTGTGCAACAGTGTAGACATAGGCTAAAAATTGGCTCAATGTTCACACCCATGCCATTCTGTATATAGGCATGTTCATTGCTCTTGAGTGTGTTTGGCAAAATCTGGTGAGGCTGGTATATGTTGTTTTGTAACCATGTATGATCAACTGCAGCAAATGCTCTCAATGCTTATAAACAAAACAAAAAAGAGCTGAATTGTAACAGCATAATTGAGCGCGTTGGCTATTTTGTAGTTCCAGTTCGAGGGAAACAACCAGTGTATTGTTCAGCTACAATAGCACCGCAGTTATTATGCAAATGTCAATGTTATTATTATGAACCAAAGGCATTAGTAAAATTGATTGACACGGGATTTTGGAGAGATAAACAGGGTCCTGGGTGATAATAGCGGAAGGTAATAATACAATATGACAAAGCTCTCTGAAGCTGCTTGCTGTCGTGTCATCATCAATAACTTCGCATTTAGCTCGCATCAACACAAGGTGAATATTAAAAGGCACACTGCGAGGGACAAGGCGGTGTCCGAGAAAACAAAAGACTTGTGCCACAGAGACGGATGACTGACTGGCCAGCGTCTCGGACGTTGGCCAGTCAGTCACCCGTCTCTGGCCAGCCGCTCCGTCCGTGGTGGTAGCCTACTTCATTAGGGCTGAGTGGACCAAATGGTGGGTGTCTGATTATACTTGGGTGGTCAGGCGAAACGTTGGACCAAACTCGGGTCAATGTCGGTCCAGCGTATACAGCGCACAGACTACGTTGAGCAGACGACGATCCCGTCCGAGAAGAGCTGTCTAATCCTGCCCCTCAAACCATGGATTCAGCTGACCAAACCTCCAGAGGAGGAGATTAACTTCGGCGACTCCAGCAAGGTTCACTCTCCGTCAAGCAGAAAAACATATGGCATATTATCGCTCAATGAAGTTTTCCGCAGTGAAAAGGAGACACCCATATAAGATACTTTTGTATAATGCGATCTAGTCACACCATCCATAAACCCATCAAGTTATTTGAACTTGTTGCCACCATACGGGGTGGGGGTGGTGGAGTGGTTAACGATGTCTGTCTGTCAAGCCGGATATCGTTTTTTCCCCGTCTATTCGTTAAGATTTAGTATTATTGGTAGTCTCCGCGACTGAGAGGCAGCATGGTCCGCCTCAGACCGTCAGCGTTCACGTTTCAAATACTATGCCAGGAGGGCAGTGCCATCTTAATCATCTCGCCATCCTCTTACGGTTGATTATAGCCTAGTTTAGCCTGCACGTACACAAGTATCGCCAAAACCCCAACCAATAAATGGAATGAAACGAAATACATGGGGTTTCAGGCCACCTTTGTGCACATGTAGGCTAAACTGGCTCAGAAGAACCTCCTGAGGATGGTGAGATTAATGAGATGACACTGCCCTCCAGACACTTAATTTAAAATACGAGCCCTAGCGGTCTGAGGGCGAGCACGCTACCTCTCAGTCACGGAGGATCACCACAATATTCAATCTTTATGAGTGAGCGGGGGAGAAACATTTTGTTGCTTTGAAACTTGAATTCCAGACTTTCCAAGCAGGCAGCTTTAACCACTGCACCAGGGCCCCCCGCATACCACTCAGTCTATGCGCATACTTCGTGTATCTCCGCAATAAATCTTTGTGGATTACTACACCCCAGAGGGGTAAACAGCAGTTTGTCAAATTAAGGAAGTCACTACTGATACCCCGCATCCCCGGTATGGTGAAAAGAGGCGTGCTATCATACATGTATCATTATTAGCTCTGGTCGCCCAGTATGATGATACTTCAATGCACAGTCAAACAGGAGTAACCGCTTGAATCTTATCAAAACAACTTATATAACATATTGTTTATTTCAAAAAGTATTACTTAAAAAACATATTATATACAACTACTTGGAGCTCATTCAATACAAAATAAATGACGTCGGAGTGCTTTATCTGTTTATTTCGTCATATGATTCAATGTTCTGACGCTTAAACGTTGATCAGGAAGTTTTTATTTCCGTTCCGAACTAAGAATGCCCACTATAGATCGTCACAAATTTAATTTATTGATCATGTGAGATAACAAATATTTTGTTTTCCCTCCTTGTGTTGCGCTAAGGTGAAGTCATCTTGCAGTAATACATGAAGAGAACACACAAATCGGGACTGAGAATCTAAGCAAGTCTGGCCACCGTCGATTTGCCGATTACTAGCAAGCACATTCAAGGCGCTGTCGTGTCGTTTTAATATTGGATCACCGTCTGTGACGCTAGTCCAACACTGAACCAGCATTGTGTCAACGTCTCGTATGTGCCGGAATGCTGCCAGGCTAAAATGGTCAGCCAGGATTGATTGTGAAGAACAGCTATTTGACTGGTCTGGTAATATGCCGTTTATATGTACATGGAGGGAGCTGGAGGATATATCATCCCTACGTAATAATAGCGTAGTCATTGCCGTATTTCCAGAGGGGATAGGTTGTGAAATGAAGCGAGAAAGACTTTATTGGCGATAACCAAACCCGGTAGTATGATACTCTGGTTCCACTTCTGGGCAATATTGAGCCAATATATACATACCCCTCGGGCTGAGAGACAAGGAATCGTAGCTCAATATCTGTGGCCCCAGAAGTGCCGTCTCGTATTACAGATCTCGCCTGAACACGTTTTCATTAGGGCAGGGATGTCGTGGCATTGTAGATGCGACGTTTATGAGTGGGCAGCTTGTTTCATAATGTGGTACCAGCCGTATAAAAGGCTCGATCACAGAAAGCCAACAAGGCGTGTCCGTGTCGTATCCGTGGCTTTATAGATAGCAGTTTCGAAAGCTGTAATATTATAATAGTTGAGATTTAATAGTTGAGATTTAATAATTGCCGCTGCTCCCTATGAGAGCGACACATAGTGTCTTAATAGGGGTCTCCCAACAAATCATCCTACCTGTTAAATTGTATTTTCTGTTTTGTTATAATGTCGAATAAACAAGTCTGAGTCTGAGTCTGGTTTAATAAGACATACTTGTAGACATATTATTTGTATGAATACTATCCTGTACATGATTTGAGAGTCTTAATGTAGCTACATCTACACTTACATGTACTTATTATTACAATTAGTAATTGTTTTACAATTAGGTTGTGTCAATACAAAGGCTCTGTCATGTAGATGATAACAACAGTAACTAGTTACGTATCCAGTGACTAGTTACTGTTGTGTGTATTCGGCAGCCAGTTAGAGATGTCTGGCGTGTTGGAAGGTGTTTTGCAACGATATGTATAGCCAGTAGTATTATCAAGTCCTACTAGCAATAGTGAATCCTAGCTTTCCAATAAGTAGCAACTCCACAAAGCTCTCATGTTTCCAGATGTGGCAGCTGAAGACACAATCTAGAACCTTGGAAAAAATCAATAAAATTGATGCTAGATGGAAAACAACATCTGTCCGCGTATTGATTGTTATCGATTTTACTCGTGTTGCAATACTTCCCCCATAACCTAACAATATTTTGATGATCTACCCAAAAATAACTTAGCAAAATCCTTATTAAGGCAGTGTGATCCATGTTGGTCCACTTGTTAACATTTGATAGCTTATGCTCAAGAACGTCTTTTGAATTGATGAGGATTTAGATTGATTAAATAATATCTGAGACATACATTTTATTGAAAAATACTGTGGATAAGCTTTAACCTGATGGTAGGTCATCATCTAACTTATTAAACCTCTACTGCGCCAATGGATAGATAAAAATACTGTGGATAAGCTTTAACCTGATGGTAGGTCATCATCTAACTTATTAAACCTCTACTGCGCCAATGGATAGATAAAAATACTGTGGATAAGCTTTAACCTGATGGTAGGTCATCATCTAACTTATTAAACCTCTACTGCGCCAATGGATAGATAAAAATACTGTGGATAAGCTTTAACCTGATGGTAGGTCATCATCTAACTTATTAAACCTCTACTGCGCCAATGGATAGATAAAAATACTGTGGATAAGCTTTAAACTGATGGCAGGTCGCCGTCTAACTTAATAAACCTCTACTGCGCCAATGGATAGATAAAATACTGTAGATAAGCTTTAACCTGATGGTAGGTCACCATCTAACTTATTAAACCTCTACTGCGCCAATGGATAGATAAAAATACTGTGGATAAGCTTTAACCTGATGGTAGGTCACCATCTAACTTAATAAACCTCTACTGCGCCAATGGATAGATAAAAGTACTGTGGATAAGCTTTAACCTGATGGCAGGTCGCCGTCTAACTTATTAAACCTCTACTGCGCCAATGGATAGATAAAAATACTGTGGATAAGCTTTAACCTGATGGTAGGTCACCATCTAACTTAATAAACCTCTACTGCGCCAATGGATAGATAAAAATACTGTGGATAAGCTTTAACCTGATGGTAGGTCATCATCTAACTTATTAAACCTCTACTGCGCCAGTGGATAGATCAAAGTACTGTGGATAAGCTTTAACCTGATGGCAGGTCGCCGTCTAACTTAATAAACCTCTACTGCGCCAATGGATAGATAAAATACTGTAGATAAGCTTCAACCTGATGGTAGGTCACCATCTAACTTATTAAACCTCTACTGCGCCAATGGATAGATAATAGTCTGTAAAGACCTAAAGGCTCTCCGGCTAAATCATCGTGTCATCATAATGGAAATTTGGATTTTCTGTCAAACTCTCGGAGCAGGGATTCAGATGGCGTATTCACTGCACATAAACTATGAACTGAAAGACAACCTTCAAGCAACGTTTGTTCTACATTGTTCGTTACAAGGTTGTGATCTAAGGAAGAGAGGGATGTAATTAAAGATGCAATATTGTTGTGATTTTTTTCGTGTGGGATCACTTTTTTGCTGCGTAAAGTCAATGGGCAGTAACTTCCTACTTGTGGAGTAAAAAGTTACTGTTCTTTGGCAGTGTTGGTCAGTTCTACTGTCGTGCTAAGGCATATAGTGATAACTGCTTAGTTTGTAAGTTACTAATGTTAGCCTATGCACAGGCTATGATGATCAAAATAGACCATGATCTACAATGGTGAACATAGACCATGGTCTAACGTGGTGTATATGTGGGTTGAAGACCCACTGCTCACCATCCCAGTAAACATGATAAGATTGACCCGATGTTAGGTTAATGGTGGCCCACCGTCTAGGACGTCGACCCAACATCAACCAAACATCAGGTCAATGTCCAGGATGGTAGCCGGGGCGGCGATGAAAAACCATGATGGCAAATTGAACACCATGGTCGACCATGATGTCAGACCGTGGTCTACAAAGATCTACCGTGGTATGCGGTTTGAAGTCCATCATCACCATGGTATTTCATTACCCCTGCCCCAGCAAACACGAGACATTCACCCAATGCTGTTTCAATGTTGGGCCAACGTTGAAGACTTAGATAAAAACAAGTTTGAAATAAATGTAGCTTAAATAAATACAATTGTTAGACGGATCTATCTGAAAGCTAGTGCTTTTATTTGGCTAGTGTCAACAGATCAACGACACTAATGATCGACTTGCTCTCACTTGTCTCATGTCTACTGACCTGGCCACGGTGTCTTATACGTGAGTATTTCCAACAAATACTTGTCATTTATTTATAATTCAAGTCCTGACATGATGTGGACTATATGTCTTTTAATTGTATCCTAGTGAGATTGCAATCTATTATGTTTTATCATTATCAATCATCGATCAATCATCGAAACTGATACTCCTATAGGAGGTGCTGCTGGAGTACCATCTTCAAAGTCAAAGTATCGCCCATCAGGCATCATCAACAGTGCTGACATTGACACTTAGACTGCGAGAGTCATCGGCACACAGCAGATTGACCATCTGCAGACTATTACCCAAAGTCGATTCAATGTTGGCTCACCGCCTGCAACATTGGCCAGTAATACGTCTACATTAAGTCAACGTTTCGAGTTCGGTGTCTATCTGTAGGCCCATAGACCTAATGACTCAATGACGAAAAGCGCCAGCCAGGGAGTCGAAGCACATTCTAGGTAGGCATAAAGGGTGGACATGAATTTGACACAATTTTCATGAACGCTATTAAGCTTTTACACCATGTCACAATGTATCGGCATTATAATCCCGATATATATTATCATTAAATCGTGAAAAAATGATAAAACCGTGAACGTCTGAAAACTATCAAACTTTGTTCTTTTAATCCACTGTGCCGATTATATCAGTTTTGGCGACATGATTGCGGAGTTATGACTTATTCTCTTGGTCTATTTAGCCATATTGGCTAGTAGTTAGAACTAAAATGTGGCCATCTGTATAATTGTTGAGTACTTGTCTGAGTGAGATCATGGTGTTTTATACTAAGTTGACCACAACAATAATATTAATGTAGCCGGCATCGCATCACCATGGTTGACCATGGTGAGCCATGGTTGACCATGGTGACATTTCAGGGAAATAAAGTGAGAACAAAACTGAGTAGTTAAAACCTCCTGCTGGGAAAATCGGAGGTTTGAATCCTGCATCTGGAGGGCAGTATCGTCTCACCCGTCTCACCATCCTCAGGAGGTTCTCCTGGCCCGATTAGGCTATATGTGCACAAAGGTGGTATTAAACCCCATTCATTTCTTTTTTATTTCATTTGGTGAGGTTGACTGCATGAAATGAGAACGTTTCACGTGCCAGTGGGCAAATTCGCCTCCAACGACAATCCACTGAGTCTCATTGCTGACGTCAGCGTCGAAGTCCACTCTTGCTCCTGCCATCGGTGTATGGCATGTGGAAAACAAGCAAAAAACAATAAGTGCTGACTGGAAAAGTAAGCACTTACTGCTGTTTGAATTTGCAGGCGGTATGCCTGAAGGTAATGAAGGAGGTAGAGTTAATGCAATTTGGCTTGATGCAGAGATGAAGGAGGCGGGGCAATGAGATGCAGACGAGCGAGGTGGGAGGGCCGCTGGTTCGTCCGAATCACGGCCCAACGCTGGCGTCAAGCTGGACCAACGTCTAAGACATTGGTCCGGCTTGACGCCAACGATGGGCCAGTGCCACAGTAATATCCTAATGGGGATACGCAATTTATTTTTGTCGCTTTAAAAGGTTTATCAGACACCGCTAGCAGTCGGACGGTGTGATAAAATTGAGTTAATCCACTGGTAATGATGCAATCATGTTGGCCATCAATCAACATATTTTTAATTGCAATGAGCTTTGTTATGTTCTCCCCTGCCGTTTGATGCTAGCTGCTAGAGCGGATCGCGGTACCATAGCTGTAAACAATGCATGGCTACCACATAACGAAGGCAAGCCTTGCTCAAGCTTCAAAACTTTGTGCCCTTATTCAATCAGTGTTGAGATAATCATCATAATATCAGGTCTAGTTTGTTTCTACTTGCAGATTCAACTTAGGCATGAACACGTTTTCACCTTCATTTCATCCTAAGGTAGGCCCTAAATATCAGTTACTGCTTACACAATGGTGTTAAACGGTGTGACATTCTGTAAACAAATAGTCATATCACAGTTGTATTTGAATTGAGAATATTAAGCACATTTTAATTTAAAAACAATGAAAATGGAAACAAAATAATTGATATAAATGTATTTCCATAGACTATAAATATATGGTCACTTGAGAAAAAGCCAATGAAATATTGAACTAAATCAGATTAAATTGAAGCATCAAAATAACTGATCGTGTGGCAGCTTTATGTGACCTATATTTTCCAGATGGCTCCGTACAGCTCAGCGTTAGATAGATGGCTCTGCCCCAGCGATATGTGCAATACGGATGTGAGTGCGAATCATGGAGAATAAAAATGCTCCTGAGGTGGGTAATTTATTGAACAACGAACCAGTCGGAATCAATACGGTTCAAATTGCGAATGACGGAGAACCAAGTAGAACTAAGAAAAATTAACTAGAACCAATACAAATTAGAACGGGTTGACACGAATTAATACGAAAGGTTGTACGAATCAATACGATCTAATGCGAATAAGCCTGCGAACTGATACGATCCAATATGACTCAAGTAGAATTGTAAAATGAAATGAATCGGGCTTTAGGCCACCTTTGTGCACATATAGGCTAAGCTGGGCCAGGAGAACCTCCTGAGGATGGTGAGATGATTGAGATGACACTGTCCTCCAGACACAGGATTCGAAATTCGAGTCCTGGCGGTCTGAGGCCGAGCACGCTACCTCTCGGTCACGGAGGCTCCCCACAATACTGACTTTCACACGTGGATGGGGAAGAAACATTTTTGTTTCTTTCAAACCGCCGAGACCGGGAACCGAACCCCGAACTCTGGCGTGAAAGGCAGCGGTGCTAACCACTACCCTAGGGACCCCGCCCAGTAGAATTGCAACTCGGGCCAGTGCGAACTGATACGACCTGGAACGGACTAGTACATACTGATACGACCTGGAACGGGCCAGTGCGATTCAATAAGGATGAGCTGTTGGCTACAAAATGTCGCGCTCATCCGTGTCTTATCGCCAGTCTTCTTTGTCCATCAAATTAACATCATCTTCGCCCAATTTTGGTGCTGCGTTTTATTATATTAAAAATGTTATTATTATCATTCGAAGTTAATCGTATCAAATTTATTCAATTAGAATTTTGTTATAACTTTTTAAAAGACCCAATTTATAATAGAATCGGTGCTCAATTATAGATCATTAACGGTATCCAATAAGAAAAAATGCTGTCACAGAAGGAGCTATATAAATATATATGACTTTTAATCATAGAAGGAAGTAGAATACAAAAAGAACAAATTGGGGCTCATCAGCGTATAAAGTAAAGATAATAAAGAGGGGTACATAGAAGAAGACAAGAATGAGCTGTGGTAGAAAGAGTATTGATTGCAAGTTTGCAACCACAGTATGGGAAATCAAAGGAAAATAGTACCGGGAAATAAATTGTAACAACACTGAAATAGGAAAATTAATATAACAATAAAGCAAATTGCTTGACAGGCAGAGGGAGATAGTGATAAAGACTGAGAATTCATCAGCGGAAAATAAAGCGAGGTAAAGAGAACATGCAGAATAATAGTAAAAATATTACCGGCAATGAAAACAATTAAAAAAACATACAAAGAAAAACAGCAGAGAACAGAAAGTGGAGTGACAGGAACACGTTACATATAAAGTTGCTGAACAGATGTAATGTTACAGAAGAAGACGACGACAACTGTTAACTAGAAGTTGAAACATAGAGTGGGTCAAGAATAATTAAGGAGTTTCAGTATTAACATAGTGCTTAAAGTCGCATTTGGCAGCAGCAGTCACTATCTGATTTTTTATCCTTTCGATTTTTAAATTGCCCCAACAAAGTCCGACTTCATAGCGTGATAAAAATATATTTTAAAACATATCAGTGCTGAAAATCATTATGCAAAATATCCAACGATTCAGTTATTATAGGCTTTCATTTAGTCATCAGACTAAATGCAAGCCTATAATAACTGTTTTAAGTGTTGTAACTATATACATCTATAGGCCTATTTATGTATCATTTATGTATATGTTTTTTCGACTTGGATCAAAATTAGTATATTTAAAGTTTTTTCAAATATATATTTTTACTAATCTAGAACTGTACAAATTGGGTTATTGAGAATAAATAATATAGTTTTTTAAGAAGGCACAGGTAATCTCAATAATAACATCACACCAAGTTTTCTATTAAAACACGTACATAACACTGCTAGAAAGTGGCTCGTCATCCCACCATAAAAAATAGTCGAATATGTTGAAAGAGTATAGTTATAAACAGTGTCAACTAGAAGTTGAAAAATAGAGTGGGTCAAGAATAATTATGGAGTTTCAGTATTAACATAGTGATTAAAGTCGCATTTGGCAGCAACAGTCACTATCTTTAGCACCCAGTTATTTTTCTGATTTTTAATCCTTTCGATTTTTAAATTGCTCCCAAAAAGTCCCACTTCATAGCGTAATAAAAATATATTTTGAAACATATCAGTGCTGAAAATCAGTATGCATAATATCCAACGATACAGTTATTATAGGCTTTCATTTAGTCATCAGACTAAATGCGAGCCTATAATAACTGTTTTAAGTGTTGTAACTATATACATCTATAGGCCTATTTATGTATCATTTATGTATATGTTTTTTCGACTTGGATCAAAATTAGTATATTTAAAGTTTTTTCAAATATATATTTTTACTAATCTAGAACTGTACAAATTGGGTTATTGAGAATAAATAATATAGTTTTTTAAGAAGGCACAGGTAATCTCAATAATAAAATCACACCAAGTTTTCTATTAAAACACGTACATAACACTGCTAGAAAGTGGCTCGTCATCCCACCATAAAAAATAGTCGAATATGTTGAAAGAGTATAGTTAATAAACAGTGTTTGAAAATACTTTCCGCGACTCGAATCTCTTGAGACTGTTTGAGTTTATAGGATACATATTTATGAGCTGTAAGAAACAACAGTCAGAAATTCTGTTGCAATTTGTGTGAGGTTTGGCCATTATTTGAAACACAATGATCATCATAGTCTGCCCTGGCAACACTGAAATGATATAAGAGTCGAAGGCCCTATTTATATTAACACCGCTATGTGAATCTACCTCATTCGTTCTGCATTGTATCGGTAACGTCCTGGTTCGCATTAATTCATTGTGAATCGCCGTCATTCGCACTGGGATCTACCTTCTTCGTATCTCTTCTCACTCCATCGTTGCGGAACGTTGCAATCGATAGCTATCCTTTCTAGTCCGTGATGTAAATTGTACTGCATCGTATCTCCAGGCCGTAAATAGCAACGATTCAGTACGACAAACAACGACAACCGTATCTGTACCGTGTTGCGTCGAGTCAGTTCTAGTCAGTTCTTTCTGATTCCATGCTCATCTTCCAATGCGAACCAACCCGTTACGCTGCGAAGCGATACGAAGAGCAATGAGAAGTGCAAAGAATTGATTAGAACCGATTCGAACTGCTACGAACTGTAAGGAACTACAACGAATGGGTTTCATTCGTATTGGCAGTACGGATGTTTTAACCAGTTTGAAACATCCGTATCGACTTGGCGAACCGTTGAGAACCGTGCAATTTTTTTGGAGAATTGATACGCTCTAGCACGGAACAATACGACAGTAGCGAATCAGCTGGCGATCTAATACGGATTCACATCCGTATCAGTTCGCCATCATGATTCGCGACAGTGTGTCTGGGCATAAAGGAAAACAGCAGTGATTGCTTGATTTTCAAGTAAGCAGTTACTGCACGCTCTTTATCTTTGGATGGACCTGCAACGTGGTACCACCTCACATTGTCAGTGATGGAAGGACCGGTGCATCACCCGGGGCCACCAAGAGGTGACGGAGCGACCGAGACAAGCGCCCAGGTCAAAGCACCTGTCTTTCTCTTCAACTGAATTCTGTCTTTGTCCCTGGGCGGGGAATCCCGCGAGATGAACAGAAATAGAAAGGGTGAGGTAAGGCCCACAATCTATCCGACAAGTTGACCCGACATCAGTTGAATATTGGACCAGCGTCGTAGACGCTGGGCCGATATTCAACTAAAGTCGGGTCTGATGATGCAACGTTGAGGCAGCACACCCAGCGCAGTCCAAGTCGATACTTGCACACGGTAATGGCGTTCTCGTGTTTAACGATCCGACTGATTTCGGGGGTTTCTCTGGCATTATCGCCCCGCTGAACATTGGGCGGGTGAGCACCGTTTAAATTGCCACTCCGAGAAGAAAACAGGGACAACACTTCGGACCCGACACAGTTAAGAGAGCAATCATTATTTGTGGCCAGCTCAATACAACGCCACGAATAGGAAAACAACAGTAATTCTTCACTTTTCAGGTAAGCAATTACCGCTGTTTGCCGCGCATGATCGTGTATCAGCGATGTTGGATGGCGTGGATGGGTGATGCACAATTTCATAAATTGTCTATCCAGAAATCTGGAGGTTTGTTTGCTCTTTTTATGCCAATGTCGATTGCGATCAAAGCAGAAGGTTGACGTAGAACCGATGATGGTTGGACATTAGCTCACCGTATGTGACACAGGCCCTACATTAAACCAGCATTAGCTAAATTGGATCTATACAGTGTGTTGTATGCCGTTCAGACGTCAGAATCTAACGTCTATAGACGTCGGATTCTGACGGCTAAAGTCGATCTCTGTACTAAAAGAAGTATAATGGCAGTGGACCCACAACATAGGTATTCAAATAAGGCAGAAAATTAAGCGTTGCTAATAACTGCTTATTTTTCAAGCTCTTTGCCTTCGCACTGCGACACGCAGGATGATAAATGTCGTTATATTGCCAACTAAAAAACACTCCTCTTTCAGGGTAACGACATTGTAAGATTAATATTGGATAAAGTTAATCAATCTATCTTTTCTGCAAATAGAAAAATATTTTGCCTCTCACATGAAAAGGCTGAGCGTCATTCTCATTCCACTTTTTTAACATTGGATCCTTGTCTCGTGTTTGCGAGGCAGTTTATACTGAATGGAATATAGACAAATCGTAAACCACAATATTTGATAGATTTTTATCAAATCTGAAGATTTTTCACTCAATTGAAATTTGCATCCACTTGAAATTATTGTGTCTTGTTGACACGATCCACAATTTCAAGTGGGTGCACATTTCAATCAAATAATTTGGCGGTTAAATGGTAAAGGTCTGCACATAACAGTGATGAAATAAGATAAATGTCGTCAGCCATCGTGGGATACCTGCACACAAAACTACTTTTGAAAAGTTGAAAATGCGACAGCGATAAAACAGACATCTAATAAAAGTTGAGTTAGTTGCTCCGTGAAATGATATTATGGTCATGCCATTAACAAGCTAGCTTGAAATTTTTTTTACCAGTTACTGAAAATATACACTAAAGGTAATTTCAGTACTATTTTATGTCTTGATTTATTGACTCCTAATATGACTCCTGATATTTTGGTGTTTTTTTATTTTTCATCCCAGAGATTTAAATCATAATGAGCGTTTTAACCATTAAAGCGCTAAATTAAATAATTTAATTTTTCACCTACTTGAAGTTGTGTCTCACTACCGCGATCCACAACTTCAAGTGCCTGAAAATTACTGATATCGTTTTAATTTGAGACCAAATATTTGCAATGTGTTGTGTTTAAAGACCCAGTTCATTTCCAATATCAGGATTTTCTCGACTTATAAAACATAATAAAAATTAAATAAAAACAACTGTAGTCGTGCTTATCGGTGTATTTGTTTAAAAACTGTCCATATACTTTGGAGTGAATGGCTTACTTCTGCTACTAGCTGTAATATTGAACTGCTAATAGTTTTAATAGTCAGTGATAATTGTAGTTTTTCTATGTTGAATGATCAGTTGAATTGCAGGAGACATAAATTCATCATCGGAGATATGCATGCAGCCAGCATTGCTCCCTAACCTGTTAACTGTTGCACAATGGCATACGGCTGCACTGTTCTGCAAAGCCAAAAGACAGTATATGTTTACTTCTAAAGTAAGCAGATACTGCAATTTGGCTTTGCGCGGCACAACAGTGACTGTTGTATTGCGTAGCAGAATACAAGCATACATCATTTGAAAAGCATCTTCCTGGCAGCAAATCTTGACACAGCGAGGCCGTCAGGCCAAAATGCGACCTCAGGAGTAGCCAGCCTTGGGGAGGAAGGTGTTGAAAAGCAGCATTTAAAATTGTGGAAGTACTAAGGCTACTAAGTTTTTTTCTCTCTGTCTTAGATGAGCGCGCGCATCAGATTTAGGCCGCGCATTACCAAAAAAAACCTTTTGTTTTTTTCTCTGCCAGATTGTTGCCGATTTCCGAAAAAACAGTTAATTTCGGGACATAAAAAAAATCGAAAAAACCAAGTTTATTTCAGGAGATATTTTCCCAGCTATGTTTTTATTTTGCTTGTTTTTACGTCGCCCTCATTAACTTTTCTTAAAATAGGTCAAAAGTTTTTTTTATTTCGTCGCCCTCAATAACTTTTCTAGAAATTTGTCAAATGTTTTTTTATTTGGGCGCCCTCATGAACTTTTCCAAAAATAGGTTCAATGTTTTTTTTTTATTAAATGTTTTTTTACCGCCCTCCCTCATTAGATTTTAAATTTTTTCTGATCTAAAACAGATAAATAAAACACAGTGGCCTAACAGCTCAACAAAATACCAAGAACCTTTTCAAACCAGTACTCTGTGACTATGTAACTTTAAGCAAAGCTATTGCCTTTTGTTTTTATGACGGTATGTTTTTACTTTGAAACACTCACCGCTTATATGTCAAGAGTGTCAAATAGACCAGTCTCACCAATGTTGGGAAACAAACCGACTTTTACTATGAAGCATACTTACTAATATTTTGCCAACTCCAAGATATAAAGGCTATGAACAGATACATGTAATATCTCACAGCTTCTCTTTTCGTATATCTGTTCTTCATTTACATACTCTGAGAAACCAAAGCTGAATATTTAAAAATTGTTTATCATTTCATTATAAACAAAGATTGCTATCTTTTTCATTTGACTAATTTCCAATAACTATGTGAAATGTTAGCCGGAAGAGCTGTCAACTAACGTACAGCTGTTAGTTAGTCAGTTGTCTCGACATATTATTTGCATTATCATTACCTATTATCGAGTTTATTAAGCAATTAGATATCAATCAATCAATCAATCAATCAATCAATCAATCAATCAATCAATCAATCAATCAATCAATCAATCAATCAATCAATCAATCAATCAATCAATCAATCAATCAATCAATCAATCAATCAATCAATCAATCAATCAATCAATCAATCAATCAAACAATCAATCAATCAATCAATCAATCAATCAATCAATCAATCAATCAATCAATCAATCAATCAATCAATCAATCAATCAATCAATCAATCAATCAATCAATCAATCAATCAATCAATCAATCAATCAATCAATCAATCAATCAATCAATCAATCAATCAATCAATCAATCAATCAATCAATCAATCAATCAATCAATCAATCAATCAATCAATCAATCAATCAATCAATCAATTATTCAATACATGTATTATGTTTTGGATGTATATGCTTATCAAGCAGTATTCAATGGGCAGTAATTGCACAATCTATAAATAAGATAATCAGATAATGTATGCATAACGTTATATTATGTTTAACATCAGGGACAGTGTTTTTGTTTAATGACAGAAGGTATATATATACCAGTTTCGCGATAATGTGTCCAGAAAACTATTTTAATGTGAATGACAATGTGCGAGACACTAATCATTAAGCTGAGTTTACGGCGCTTCGTAACTGTTTTTTTCAGACTAAAATTATTTATTTTTCATTTATAAAGAGTCACGCAGTACAGTTGTATGCTGTTCTATGAAAGCAACATTCGGCGGCAACATCTGTGCAATGCATATCATACTACTAATATTTATTGCCAGGCTTCCAGCCATTCGTAGCAATGAGCACGAAGAATATAACTGAAGAATTTCGTAATTTTGTTTTCAATTGAAACAGATTTGCGGGCGGATTTGTACTGTTTATATATATAGTATTTATCTTGTTTATTATGTATATTATGCTGATGGCTCATCAGTTCCCTTGGTTTGTTGAAACCAAATCTTTCATTTGTTTACTTTAGAAAGCGAGATATATCTTTTTCATCCTGCTACATGTGCATGGTAAATTAATATTTGCACAGATTTATCAATAAATGCGCGCTTAACCTTGACAGTCCCGCGCCCACGCCTTTTTGTCGCCTGTAGATGTCAGATTCTGACGTATAAAGACGGTCTCCACACTGAAAGAATTACAATATTTCTAATGGCCGTACCTCCATAACCTAGGTATTCAAATAAAAAAGAAATTTATGCTGATTTTAAATTGAATAAAACCATGTAGTATCTATGGTTTATACAACACTAATTCAGGTTAAAGGGGTGCAAAGATAACAACCACTGATAATGATGATCGAAGGGCAGGCGATTCGCATCTGTGCACGTTTAGTGTCAGTCCCCTATAAGTAGCGAGAAATCCCATTTATTAAGCGCCTAGAAGCTTCTCAAATAGCTCAATTTGGCTTACCAATGCAGGGTTTGGGTCGGCAGAGAAAACAGCGCCGAAGAAAACGGAAATAAAACGTCCCCCGGTATAATATGTGGATAACTATGCTTTCCTGCAAAGCCGCAAGACAGCAATTGCTTCCTTTTGAAGTGCGCAGTTGCTGCCTGTTGGCTATGCACGGCAGTAAGGAAACATCGATGTGTCGCCCCTTGCATATTGCTATCCCCCCACTCTCCATCTCGAGTGTCACTGCTGTTTGGTCTTCGGTGATTTCTGGCAGATCCATCGATGAGGCAAGCACGGTCAATCTGCAGCCACTTGAACCGATGACAAAGATATGAGCAAACACAAGCAGTCGCCGGGGATGTCCACCACATTAGTGCGACGTTGACTCTACGTCGGAAGCTGACGTCAAATTGTGTTTCTGCAGCCCGCTGATCACGATGCGTTGATCCAGTGTCGGCTCAATGTTGGCCCACAGACGTCACATTAGCCCTTACAATGTTAAAATATTTTTATTTAAACCATGGAGACGAAATGTATTTTTTCAGTTTGAAGTCATCATAAATGTCCTAGTTAGCTCTTTCCGCTCCATTTGAATACCTGTGTTATGGATCTACGGCCATTATAAATAGTTTCCTCTTTCAGTACAGAGATCGACATTAGACGTCAGATTCTGACATCTATGAACGTCAGCTTATGTCCACGTGCTGAAAGGGATACACCTTAAATGGCCAGCACATCCGTACTGAAGAGAAAATAACGTTTTTCTATGTGGTTATTTTTGTTAAAATGTTGTGAAATAACACATATGTGGCATAACACATATTGTGGCATAACGATATGTTATGCCAAATGGGACGAATACGCACGGTCAGTGACACATACAGCGAAGTTTATCCGTCCATCGATTTTCTGTCCGGGACGAGTTTTAATTGCAACGATAAACAGTGAAAAAACTTCAATAATCACCGACGAAATAGAAAACACTTTGCTCACACAGGGTCTCAACGCTTCGCGTGTGACAGCGCGCACATGTACGCTGTGTTTACGACCGACTGATTATTAATTTCTGTGGCGAGACCCATTGTTTATAAAAGCCGGAGAAAGTTTGCAGTACGGGTGATGTATCGACAGTCGTGCTTACATCTCGAACAGATGCGAATATAAATACGAAAAAAATAAATGAATTAATGAAAGAATAATGAGGGAGTGAATGAATAAATAAATGAATGAATGAATGAATGAATGAATGAATGAATGAATGAATGAATAAATAAATGAATGAATGAATGGATGAATGAATGAATGAATGAATGAATGAATGAATGAATGAATGAATGAATGAATGAATAAAAAAATGAACGAATAAATCAATTTTAGGAATCTTGTGTGTATACTGGCTTATCTGGTCCGAAATAGCCTGAGGATTGACGTCTCCGTCAAATGGCCTCCCGGAAATATGGAATCTTCACGAGCAGACGCGGAACATTGTTTTGAAAACTGAGACACTTAGTGGCTGCTGCATAGCAGGCGTACACTGTCGTAAAAAGGGCAATAGTAGTAACTGCATACATTTATTACAATAATGCTGCTCTTTATATTTTTGTCGTAGGGAAGTGTCATCTGATTCATCTCACTAGCCTCAAGAGGTGTTCCTGGTCCAGTTTAGCCTTTACGATGGTACACAAAAGTGAGGGTCCACTCAATCTCTCGATCATTCATTCATTTATTTAATATCTTGCCCATTTTATTTTTATCATTTTCATCCACATTCAGATTGGAATTTTGGTAGCAATTCACATCTTAATTTGAAGGAAACACAAATAAATATCTAAGTGTTAGATTTGCAAATGCTTAGTCTCAAGCTAAGCAAATACGAGTAATTTCACACCCAGTTGAAGTATGTAGGTCGCGTTAGCGAAACATTATTTTAAGTGGTTGGAAATGTGTTCTATTAGCAAAATTGGCAACACTACAAGCGAATGGAAGAAAATTTTAAAGGGGGTACCGCAAGGCTCTATTCTTGGCCCGATACTTTTTAATATATTTATCAATGACATGTTCCACTTCATCACCAGGGCTGATCTAGTTAACTATGCTGACGATAATACCATATGCTCTGAACAACCAACAAAACAACAGGTGGTTGAAGTTTTGCGGGCTGAATCCAATCTTGCAATAGAATGGTTCACCCACAATCTAATGCTTGCTAATCCACAGAAGTTTCAGGCTTTATTCCTGAACTGTAAAGAGGAAAATTTTACTTTTGATCTTGATAATGTTACTATAATTCCAGACGATGTTGTGAAACTTCTTGGTGTACATTTACACTCTAAATTAAATTTTGAAAACCACATATCACACATTTGCAAAAAAGCTGGAAATCATCTTAACGTTCTAAAACGACTTTCTAAATTAATAAACAAAAATGATAGAATGGCGATATTTAGTGCATTTATTCTATGCCACTTTCAGTTCTGTAGTGTAGTCTGGCACTTCTATGGATTAGGCAGTATGACAAAGATGGAAAAAATAGAGGAAAGGGCTCTTAGATTTGTACATGCGGACTATACTAGTGATTATAATGGTCTCCTGTCCATATCTAAGTTGCCCTCTTGGAAACGTGGTAGAGAAAAAAGCATTGCAACTCTTACTTATAAAATTATGCACAACCTTGCACCCTCTTATTTAAAAGATCTAATCACCCAAACCAGAAATTCAAAATTACTTTTGCCTTCTTTTAAGTCTACACGACATGGGCTAAATTCATTTATGTACAAAGCACCGTGGATTTGGAATACACTCCCCACACAAACCAGAACAGCTTCATCTCTACCAGGTTTCAAGGTCCTTATTAAAAAATGGAATGGGTACACCCATATGGGATCCTAAATGTCACTATCTAATGTATTATAATGTACTTTTAATTTAATTTAACTAAATTATAAAAAATGTAAGTAGGGTAATTTGTATGAAATAACAATTTTAAATGTAAATAAATAACTTTATATACAAATAATACAAATGTATTTCAAATTAATATAATATAATATAACCATAAAGATGTAAATGAAGCTATGTGAAACTGTGAAATGTATTTTTAAATTAATCTGATGTGTATTTTTAAGACTTATAATCTGAATCTTAAGGAATGTTCAATGTTTTATATGTCAAATTATCTGTGATGTATTATGTGTTATGTTTGTCATATTGTTGATTTTTAAATAACGATCGGCTGACTAATGTTTTCTGTGAAATGAACCGATCTAAAATAAAATTTATCTTATCTTAAACCGGTTGGGATTTTTTTTTATTTGACAATATATTTACTACTTGAGTTGAGTATGTTTTGTTCATTGAAAAAAAATAATCATCTTAAAAAGTAGAGCACGATGTTGAAAATGCAGAGCTGCTATAAGTATTGTCAAGAGAACGCGTTCACACTAAGATGACACCGGTGCACCATGTGTGCCTTTGGTCAAGAATATCAGCCGCAAAAAACGCAAAAAATTTTAACAATTTATCTGGGCATGGATAAGTTCAAATTACATCATAATTATATTTAACTGGCTCAAGCATCATGGTTAACTCTAACCAATCAGAGGGCGCCATTTAGACACGTTGCATTTTAGCGAAATGACTGTCTGGGTTTGGCTTGGAGTAGAATCATGTTCAACCTAATTTTCACTCAAAATACACACTATAATTTAATACAATCGCTAACAAAATTTAATGTAGAGCCTAAATATGATAGTTTGCATTCGTCGTCTAAATTTATCGCCATGCTTTTGTTATTACTATTTAGCACGGAATACACCAATATATGTTCCTCATTAACAGCCATGACTTACTTCATGACTAATAGATAATATCAACCTGTTTGTCCATATAGTTATATGAGAAAAAACGTAAAATCCCTTAATAGTCAGCCTGCCATGCAACGACAAACTGCAGTGAATGTTTTTTAAGTAAGCTGAGCTGCTATTAATTTTCAATAATTACAAAACATTACGTTAATTATAGGCAAAGACTGCACTGTCATGACTATACTAGGAACCGTATTTGTTTTATTTCAATTTGAGTTTTCTAATTATATAACATCAGTATAGTGAGTGAAATATTTTTACCACTGAAAATATCGCTATATTTTAAGTGAAAAAAGTGTTTAAGTTCAGCCTGTGTTTAAGTTCAGGGATCCGAAGGATTATTTTTTATGTGAATCTGCCTCACGTAACAGTAGAGCAGTAAACTGTCGCTTGCATGTTTACGTCAGTGACTACTGTGCAGTGGTTAACATTACAGCCTGTCACGCCGGAGTGTGTTGTTCGTTTCAAGCTCGCGGTATTCAGGTTTTAAAAAATGTTTCTTTCTCGTTAGTTCGTAGAAAATTTACTGTTGTTGGAGCCTCCGTGACCGAGAAGCATTGTGAATTCTTTTGTTCATTCATTAATTTCTTCATTCATAAATCATTGATTTATTGATATATTAATTAATTTCATTATTTCATTAATTTCATTTATTTCAATAATTTCATTCATTTCATTCGTCACATCCCAAAGCACCATCGCAGATATTCTGTCAAAAGGAATATGTTCATTCAGGTCGGAGGTGATACGCGGATTTCATCAGTTTGTGAATTGTCCAAACGCCGGCCCCACATTGAACAAACACCAAACTAGCTCGCAGCGTCTGCTACATTGGTCACCGCAGCAA
Organism: Flabesymbios commensalis; assembly: GCA_964017125.1. Taxonomy (NCBI): domain Eukaryota; kingdom Metazoa; phylum Annelida; class Polychaeta; order Terebellida; family Flabelligeridae; genus Flabesymbios; species Flabesymbios commensalis. The sequence goes on along the minus strand of OZ024902.1, from coordinate 65,404,187 downwards.
GAATGAGATGGTGGACGTTGATCCACGTCTGATAAACGTTGGCCCGCCGTCGCAGACGCCGCACCAACGTTTATCCGCCGTGGAACAGGGTCTGGTGATCACCGAATTATATGCTCTGATAAGATCCCTGGACGTTCTGTGGACTGTCTGCCGGACTGACATAATCCGTCCGCCTGATCCGGTTATCTCGCAGATGTATATTGCCATCCTATGACGCGACTCCTCGGCAAACGCCGGATGAACGTCACACCCTCCCCAGCAGTCACAAGACGTTCAATTAATGTTGTTTTAACGTTGGTCCAACGTCGTAGACGGTAGACCAACGTTAAACCAACATTGATTCAACATCTTTTGTCTGTCTGGTCGATTGATGCACGCTCTGCGGCAATTTGAAATGGCCACTCCTGTGTCTGGAGGGCAGTGTCATCTGATTCATCCTGGGAGGTAATCCTGCCACAGTTTAGCCGATATATGCACAAATGCGGCGTAAAGCCACAGTCATTCACACTCTCCGCAAAATAGGAAAAAGTTCGGAGTAGTACGATATTTTCCCCGACGATTTTCAATAATATACAAATCGTTGGATCACCAGTGTGATATAGCGCAAATGCAAAAAGGATTAACTGCTTATACTTTTCAAATAAGCAGTTACTGCTGTTTGCCTTCGCCGTGTTTGATTTTTACCTTTAATGACATTTTGTTAAATGACAGAATCCAATTATTGACACTCGACCAATCCACCGCTCATTCATAATGCAGCCAAACGATCTAGACACTGGTGCAAAAACCCTGGCAAGTGTGAACGGGAAAGTAAACTGACGACTCTATAGCATGTCACTGGACGTAAAATATCATTCTATAAACAACATAACCGGCAGACAGCTGCAATGCCGTGCAAAGCTAAAAGGCGGTATCTGCTCACTTTACAAGTAAGCAGATACAGCCTTTTGGCTTTGCAGACAGCTGCAGTGGTAAATGTATTCTATCAGTGATCCACACTCGCAGTACAATACACAATGGCTATTTTTTTGTTTCTAGAATGATTGTGAAACACCTGTGTGGAAGATGTCTAGTGTTCGGCCATCATCCAACACAAATCCTATTTCGACTCCTGCATATTTGGGAAAGTGATACTTTTCGCGTCAAACCCTACTTTTACCTTTTTATATGCGTTAATTCGTTCCATTCATTCATTCATTCAGACAGAAAGAAAGAAAAAGGAGGGCAAATAATATATAGTTTTATCGGAATTGAACATCAATTCGGTAGGTTCATTTTTTTCATTACACAAAATAAATAGAAAAAAAACAATCACAGTATTGTAGTAGTGGGATCGGTTTCGTCCAGTGGAAATAATACGCCATCAATGATATCAACGCTGGTAATGGATGGGCAATTGGTGAGGGTTTGACCAATATTGGTTCCATTATTAAACCAGCATCGAGTGAAGAAGTTTTATTTGCTGGACAAGGTACGGTATGTCCGCTACTTTACTTCCGTTACGAAATCGCAGTTTGGATACTCTAGTAAAGCCTGATGCATTGCCCACCCCTCACGACTTAACACACCCGTGCAATTTGACCGTGTCACACTGTCGCAACTTCACGCGACGGGGCGTTTTGATACGGTGCTGTCCATTCCCTGTCGTGGGTACGTGTGACTATTTACTTTGTTCAATCTCCTATTCCGGGTCACACCACACAACCCGCCTCAAAGCCCCAGCACAGTATGTGATAGCAGTGAGACTGAGGATTTAAGCTGTCCATTTTTAGAACCGACTAAATCCTCGCTAAAACATCACGTCAATGACCATGAATAAAATACATGTAGGCCTATATTCGACAAAATATCTCTTATCTACTTGTCAACATTTAATTTTGACAAATAAAATATAATGCTTTGTCAAACAAAATGTATGAGTCAGCAAATCAGAACAACACAACATTTACACAGCTTTGAACTAACAAACATGCTTACAACAAACATAAATAGTTTAACTGGACCTCACAAGAGTCACGCATAGAATACATGTAGTCATATAATATACAATAATATGAAGTCGCACACAAAAGATGGCGACCTCTGAGGAGTGTAACACCTATCTCAATGCAAAAATAAAAACTTGTCACATTTTGTGGAACTAAAACAGTGCGATGATGTATTGTGTTTGGTTTATGTGGTTCAAGCGAAACTATCATGACAAACACGAAGCTCGTTAAAACCGCATCGTGTTAAAAACTTTGCGTCGAACACAGGTTTAGGCAGCCCGCAAAGTGCGCTACTAAGAGCTGTTTAGTTATATTGTACACATCTTTACTCTGTCATGTGATTTGCGGCACGCAATCTTGAGCTACGCTCTGCGTGAATTGAAACTGGACTGGTGCAGATGTATTGTACATTACGTTTATGATGTGCGATGTTAACAATGGTAGCTCCAGAAAATGATAACCCCCACAAAATACTTCAGCTTGTCTAAACTGACCTCTGAGGAGTGTAACACCTATCTTGATACAAAAATCAAAACTTGTCGCATTTTGAGGAACGATCATGTAGTGCGATGATATATTGTGTGTGGTTCATGCTGGTTACGTACCGTACCCCATAACTGTTATGAATAATGTACAGTAACATACAACTTCCTCCAATTTCGGCTTTTAATAGAGAGAGAGCGAATAAAATATTTGTTTTTTGTCATCGCAAGAGCAACCTATAAAATAACACCACAACTGCGATTTGGTTCCTTTTTATAGTTTTATTTACATAAAGAAATAATATTTTGTTTGTGCATGTTTCTTCAGTCTGGGTAACCTGGATAGAAAAAGAATGCAGTCTTCTAAATTATCAAGTTTGATTGATTGTATTATTTTTGATTGATTGATTTATTGATTGTATTATATTATTTACAACAGCCTTTAATTATTATCAAATACTACAGCCAAATACCTGTAAGTTCAGCGTTTTTTTATCAACATTCTGATACATTAAATTTTATTATTAACTTAGCGAGGGAAATTGTTAAAAGTAGAGTTCTTTCTAAAAAGACAACATCACTTTTCTCACTCTTAAATACATCTACTATAACTGTGCTGTTCAAGATATTATATTCGAGGCTGTAAAGTTCAACTTTTTTTTGCTAGATAGAGCATGCTGGGTCCCTCGTTAGGCATACATGCTAATCATTTTTGATAAACAAATATATTCTCTAGCTTGGTAGAAATGGGGACGTGAGCTAGTCTGTCGATTATTACTGTACTAATAGTTCAGGGGTTGCCTGCTATAAACTCACCAGATTCAGACAGAAACATATTCGTGTATACTGTAGATAAGGACACACTGATGCCAACTGCTTACTGGAGCAACACCTACTTACCAGAAAAGTAACCAGTTATGTGCGTTAGCCCTTTAAACCCTCACGGTGCATCAAAGCATAATTTTGCATCTCTGAAAAATGAGTTAATTTCCAAAAACCTAGGGGTTTTCAGAACAAAAGCTTCATGGAACTGTTTCAATAATAACGATTTATAATTTTTATCATGTGTCATACACTTCAATTCATCTTCATCCACTACAAGTCGAGAATTGCGACAGCAATTCGCGGCTTGCAGTGGATGAAGATGATAAATTCATGCTTGATAGGGTTAGGATGGGGGAAAACCTTGCCATAAACAGATAGACGCTGAAACACTGAATAGAGCACACTGACACCGTCTGTTCAGAGCTTCCTGGTTACGTTCCTAAACCCACAGATAATATCCTGGAATACTGTCTTCAGTCTGCACTATAGTAAGCGGATTTATCTGGCTAAGTCGACCCTAGGTATTGCTCATACGTGGTTTCACCGTTGGACCAGCATATTATTTAATCCTTCGAACCTTATTGCTACCGCCCCCAGACGGCAGTATTATTTGGTTTCGTTTAGAATTTGATATGTGTGCCTGGAGTCATGATAATTGATTGGTTACATTTCCTAGGTTTAGTGTAGGTTTGCCAAATAGCAGGTCTGCAGTGCAAAGCAATTTTTTTCAAGGTAGCAGCTGCTATTGTTTAGTTGCATGACAGTGGGGTTGTATTTAAATTATATTAACACAAATTCGAGTATGGCTTGTTGCGGAAGTAAGTGTCGATGTTCTACCAAAGAGAGACACGTTCCCGATCTCACTCACTCGTAGAACTTTAGAATTTTGAGTAGCCTCTGTGATCGAGATGTAGCGTGCTCGGGCCCAAATTGTAGGTGTTCGAATTTGAATCCTGTATTTCTAGGGCAATCTGATTCATCTCATCATCCATAGGAGGTCGTCTTGGCTCAATTTAGCCTATATGTGCAGATATAGCATAATTATAGTGGCATAACCCCCCCCCCCCCCCCCCCCCACACACACACACACACACACACACACACACACTTAATCATTCATTCATTACTGGGTATGGAAAGTCGATCACGATAATTATGCACAATAACTGTCTCATTGTGATTAAAGTGAGCCTGAACCCAATTAAGCGCTACTTCGCACAAACATTTCAAGCTCATGCTCACGACGATGTTTAGCCTGATGATTTATAATAATAATAATCATCATTCATTTCTATAAATAATTATCCCGATGCTATTCCTGATTGGGTGACTTCGGTGCAAACTAGGCGTTATCCCACTGATTAAATAAAAATGTGAACTACAAATGAATGCGACCTTGCTGCGTGCGGCAAATAATCACTCAGCCAAGCTGGTTTTTAACCACATAAACGTGATTAATGTAATTTAAATAAAGCATTTAGAAGCTTTGTATATATTTTTGAAGGTTTTGTTTGTCCGTTTTAGAAAATGTTTATGATATCAGAAATACATCAGATATATTTCTGATCGTATGTGATTTATCACTGCTAAAGGTTATCGATACATGTTTTTTTCAGATTATGACATTGCGTGCACCGAAGAAAACATGTCGGTATATATCACGTATGATTAGCTCATTTAAAACAATATATTTCTCTGGCCTACAAAGTCCATCTTCACCAGGCGAGGTCTTACTTTCAACCTCATATGTCGAGATAGCTGCCCTGATAGCAGGGGACTGACCCAAGGCAATACGTACAACAGTAACTGCCTACTATTGACGATTGACTCCGCACTATTCATGGTAAAATGGCTAATGTTGAGCGTGGCTCAACATGTTAAACAAAGTGTTGAACATGCGTAAACTACTGCTTGTCACACATCGCTATTAGAAAAATATAGATTTCTAAATATCGCCAACATAGTTATGCTACGTCCTAAGTATTACAATATTGCCTGTCACGACGTAAAAATCAACATCATATAATACATTTAGTGGGGATCAGCTTTGGTATAGGCCTGTGACGAAAAACACAAAAAACACTGGCTTATTGTAATCCAAATTGTATACGGCCTGTTTGCTCTTGGTTCGAAATCCTCTCTAATATGAAATTGCAGATAATTCGAACTAAAATATAGTAAGCTGCATAATTCCCGAGGAGCACATTTTGATAACTATATCATAGTATAATGTCTTTACTGTCTTTTATTCATACTCGTGATACAGAAACAACACACAAACACACACATAGTATGAGACATAATTAGAAGCGCTGTCACGACATTATTTGGGCGGCAGTGGACATGGGGCATAATACCCGGTCAAGTGGCAACGACGGGGTTTGAACTCGCAACCTCCTACTGCATGAATCAAAGGCGCGGAACATAACCACTGCACTACCATGACCTGATACTGCAGTAGCCAGTGCACTACCGTGACCTGACACTGCAGTAGCCACTGCACTACCATCACTGGACACCGCAGTAGCCACTGCACTACCATGTCTGGACACTGCAGTAACCACTGCACTACCATGACTGCACTACCATGACTAGACACTGCAGTAACCACTGCACTACCATGACTGGACACTGCAGTAGCCAATGTACTACCATGACTGGACACTGCAGTAACTACTGCACTACCATGACTGGACACTGCAGTAACCACTGCACTACCATGACTGGACACTGCAGTAACCACTGCACTACCATGACTGGACACTGCAGTAATCACTGCACTACCATGAATGGACACTGCAGTAACCACTGCACTACCATGACTGGACACTGAAGTAACCACTGCACTACCATGACTAGACACTGCAGTAACCACTGCACTACCATGACTAGACACTGCAGTAACCACTGCACTACCATGACTGGACACTGCAGTAACCACTGCACTACCATGACTGGACACTGCAGTAACCACTGCACTACCATGACTGGACACTGCAGCAACCACTGCACTACCATGACTGGACACTGAAGTAACCACTGCACTACCATGACTAGACACTGCAGTAACCACTGCACTACCATGACTGGACACTGCAGTAACCACTGCACTACCATGATTGGACACTGCAGTAGCCAGTGCACTACCATGACTGGACACTGCAGTAACCACTGCACTACCATGACTGGACACTGCAGTAGCCAGTGCACTACCATGACTGGACACTGCAGTAACCACTGCACTACCATGACTGGACACTGCAGTAACCACTGCACTACTATGACTGGACACTGCAGTAACCACTGCACTACCATTACTGGACACTGCAGTAACCACTGCACTACCATGACTGGACACTGCAGTAACCACTGCACTACCATGACTGGACACTGCAGTAGCCACTGCACTACCATGACTGGACACTGTAGTAGCCACTGCACTACCATGACTGGACACTGCAGTAACCACTGCACTAACATGACTGGACACTGCAGTAACCACTGCACTACCATGACTGGACACTGTAGTAGCCACTGCACTACCATGACAGGACACTGCAGTAACCACTGCACTACCATGACTGGACACTGCAGTAACCACTGCACTACCATGACTGGACACAACAGTAACCACTGCACTACCATGACTGGACACTGCAGTAACCACTGCACTACCATGACTGGACACTGCAGTAACCACTGCACTACCATGACTGGACACTGCAGTAACCACTGCACTACCATGACTGGACACTGTAGTAGCCACTGCACTACCATGACTGGACACTGCAGTAACCACTGCACTAACATGACTGGACACTGCAGTAACCACTGCACTACCATGACTGGACACTGCAGTAACCACTGCACTACCATGACTGGACACTGCAGTAACCACTGCACTACCATGACTGGACACTGCAGTAACCACTGCACTACCATGACTGGACACTGCAGTAACCACTGCACTACCAAGACTGGACACTGCAGTAACCACTGCACTACCATGACTGGACACTGTAGTAGCCACTGCACTACCATGACTGGACACTGCAGTAACCACTGCACTAACATGACTGGACACTGCAGTAACCACTGCACTACCATGACTGGACACAACAGTAACCACTGCACTACCATGACTGGACACTGCAGTAACCACTGCACTACCATGACTGGACACTGCAGTAGCCAGTGCACTACCATGACTGGACACTGCAGTAACCACTACCATGACTGGACACTGTAGTAGCCACTGCACTACCATGACTGGACACTGCAGTAACCACTGCACTAACATGACTGGACACTGCAGTAACCACTGCACTACCATGACTGGACACTGCAGTAACCACTGCACTACCATGACTGGACACTGCAGTAACCACTGCACTACCATGACTGGACACTGCAGTAACCACTGCACTACCATGACTGGACACTGCAGTAACCACTGCACTACCAAGACTGGACACTGCAGTAACCACTGCACTACCATGACTGGACACTGTAGTAGCCACTGCACTACCATGACTGGACACTGCAGTAACCACTGCACTAACATGACTGGACACTGCAGTAACCACTGCACTACCATGACTGGACACAACAGTAACCACTGCACTACCATGACTGGACACTGCAGTAACCACTGCACTACCATGACTGGACACTGCAGTAGCCAGTGCACTACCATGACTGGACACTGCAGCAACCACTGCACTACCATGACTGGACACTGCAGTAACCACTGCACTACCATGACTGGACACTGCAGTAACCACTGCACTACCATGACTGGACACTGCAGTAACCACTGCACTACCATGACTGGACACTGCAGTAACCACTGCACTACCATGACTGGACACTGCAGTAACCATTGCACTACCATGACTGGACACTGCAGTAACCACTGCACTACCATGACTGGACACTGCAGTAACCACTGCACTCCCATGACTGGACACTGCAGTAGTAGCATTTACGATTTCAATTACAAATATAATAGTATTCAGACAAGCTACATTTTAATTCTAGCTTAGGACTATCAAATATTGTATTTGATCAACAAGGTCGTATGCGATCATGCACATGTTTGTAAATAATTACAACAATATTTTAATTATAAACAAAAACGTGATCATTAGCTATACTAATGTGTATTTTTGGGAAACGACAGATAAAAACAGGATCCCCGCAAAGCTACCAAAACAAATGTTCAATTGCTACCTTATAACTATCAATATAAACCATGACATTTATATATATTAAAAATAAAACATATCATTAGGTTGATTTAAGCATCAGCCACTGGCAGAGCCATACACGAGCGCTGCTGATGAAAATCGTCATCAGTGCAATATTACTGGTAGGCAATAGATACAGCACAAGATATAGCACATTATACACTCTATTGAGCATTATGTAATTGTTCCCGGAGCTGTTTATATATATATAGGAAATGAAATGACCCTTGACCTTACTTTATTGAGCTTGATTGAGCTTTATTGAGCTTTACTGTGCAAAGGCAGTAACTGCCTTTTGGCCTTGCATGACAGTGTTCTTTTATTGGACCACAATACAAAACACCACTATGCAAACATGATGAAAACGACGGGGATACAAGCAACATAGATTGGATAGGTGGACGTGTCACATGGCCATTGCCGTTTTTTGATGGCGTGCCCGGCCTTTGTATTGGCGTGTTTGAATGTGGCATTTGGGGCCGTCTGGCCAATTGATACGGTCCCCGGGCGCATTACACAGTGCCCTATCATCCTCGGGTCCATCAGTCTGGGCGATATAATTGTCACGTACCCGGCTCAGTACCAGCAAAGACCCGGCTATGGCACAGCTCTGGCTTTACGTAATTAACATCGGCCCAACACTAAGCCAACACCATGAACCGCCTACTTCTGACCAGTGACAGCTGAGATGTGACGGACAGACGAGACGGTCCCTTGACGGTCAGGTCCTCTCTTTTGACATTGCCGCTGTAATGGCATTGTCTCATGGACGACCGGTTCCATGGAATAAATATTTCCCTTGTCAAATGACTGAGATTTAAATCGCTACAGCAACTCTGTCGTGCAGAGCCAGACAGTAGTAACTGCTTACTTGAAAAGTAAGCAGTCACTGCCATCTGACTTTGCAAGAAAGTATGAGAGATCGTCTTTTTATTCGACTTAATTATTATCAATTTTAAGTATACAAACACTCATACATAATTCAATGTTCAGATTAACCAGCGTAACGTAGACTGTCATTGTACTACCTAGTTGTACGGGATTGTATTACAAAATATGTCACCTCAGCATATCATTTCAGGGACAGAATTTGCAAAATTGGAACCCGACACAATCGAACTTTAGATCACTTTGGGTTACATCTGACAAATATGCTTTAAAATTGGTATATCACTGAAAACTAGTCGATGAATTAGGTGAGACAAAATACACTAGTATACAATATTAGGTGATGTATTATATACCTGCTTCTCTATTCAGACTCGACAAGTAAAAACGGATCGATCCTGAAAGTTCAAACACGTTGGCTGTTTCCTAAGCAAGCTCCCTGAGGAAATCAAACATGCATTGTGTACCACCAGACACGGATGAGATTGTTGTTGCAATTGCGAACCCCCCCCCCCCCATTTTGAGCACGCTATGAAAACTGTATCTTCATATGGATACCCTATATTATCTAATCCCTTTGTGAACGACAGACACGCAGGCGGTACTTGTCTTGTCAAAGCTCTCGATTACAAATTAAAAGAAGAAGGCGAGTCCTTCCGGACAAGATTGCAAGGATTCGTTTCCATGGGGAGCACTCTGGTAGAAAATACAGTCAATTTGTCTCCAGCGTTCAGCCCAAACAACCCAGTGCTAGCTTAATGTTAGGCCGGCTTCTAAATCCATGAGCTAACGTTCAGCCGATTTAGGGTCACATCTTTTGTTCGCTGGAAGGTTACGTGCTGTCCTTTTTCTATGAATCGATTTCTGAACAAAACTGGCTTGTGAACGTTGGCTGTGTTCCGGATCAATGCTGCGTATGCTGACCCAGCATCAGGCAATAACATAGCAGATGATGAGTGGACCGTGTTATTCTGATTATCCATGGCTGTTGTACAACTTGAAATTGTTTTCTTCCATCGTAGTACAAGTAAGATCTAGTATACTGAGGACCGACAGAAAAATCAAAATCAAACTTTATTCGGTTGTTAAAGAATGACGTGCAGACGGAAAATTTATCAAAAAAATAGACATGGATGTAGACGGCCTACTTATATAAAATAATTATATAGGTAAAAATCAGGAGTTGGAGAAATCTTTTTTTTCCCAGTTACCAGATCAATATAATGGCTTGAGAGCCATCTGACATTTAACGCTTACAACGCTGAAATATTTCTGAATAACTCATGGAGATCATAGGTTTTCTTTTCAAATTGGAAATTATTTGAAATGTTAGCTCCTTCCGCTTCATGTGAATACCTATGTTATGGGTCTACGACTATTATAAATAGTTTACTCTATCGGGGATCGATAATGATAGGCCTACACTGATCCAAATACCAAACCGATTATTCGATCTCTTATTTTTGCAACCAAGTGCTGTACCCATATCAACAAAATTATTCAATATTTTACTAAACTATTGAAAAAAATATTGTCGTTCTAGATGCTAAATTGAGATAATTACCCAGAAGTATGGGGGTCTGATATCAATCAATCAATCAATCAATCAATCAATCAATCAATCAATCAATCAATCAATCAATCAATCAATCAATCAATCAATCAATCAATCAATCAATCAATCAATCAATCAATCAATCAATCAATCAATCAATCAATCAATCAATCAATCAATCAATCAATCAATCAATCAATCAATCAATCAATCAATCAATCAATCAATCAATCAATCAATCAATCAATCAATCAATCAATCAATCAATCAATCAATCAATCAATCAATCAATCAATCAATCAATCAATCAATCAATCAAACAATCAATCAATCAATCAATCAATCAATCAATCAATCAATCAATCAATCAATCAATCAATCAATCAATCAATCAATCAATCAATCAATCAATCAATCAATCAATCAATCAATCAATCAATCAATCAATCAATCAATCAATCAATCATCAATCAATCAATCAATCAATCAATCAATCAAACAATCAATCAAATTTCAATAATCAATCGATCAATTATTCACTCAGTCTATAACTTAATAAATCAATTATTACTTCATTCAAGCCTTCCATCAAGGAATATAGAAGTTTTTTCTATATTTCTTGCTTCCATCAAAAATCAATCAATGCAACTACTGTAGCGAACCGAGCTTGTATTTCAAGAATTCTAATCCGTTTTACAAAGATACCTGTGATATATGACTTTGGCAATGGACCACATAACAACACTTCATCATCGTGAACACGGTTATTGTGATTGTGATGATATACGATGGATGTTCTTCAATTAAACCCTAATGCAGCGGAACATTGAAGTGACGTTGAACCAGCGTTAATATTTATGTGTGGGATTGGCTGGTAGGTTAGATATACAGACTGGATAACCTCAAGCTGACGTCAACAACTCAAATGCCGAGAAGCAACAGATGCAGGGAAGCAATCGCTGTAGCCAAAGACAAAGCACACCGTAAGTAAACCTGGTCTTTCAGAGATTACAAATAGAGCGAACTTACACAGACATTATTCTTTATTAATAATAAGTGTTTTATAATGTTAAAAATAATTAGGCCGGTAGAAAGCAGCATTTAAGGAGACTCTTAAATCTATCTGTTTTTATTTTGATCGCCAGCAGTGAGTGGTGCGTCTCTTCCAGGTGTTCAACAAGATAATAATAGCAGAAGCCACTTGATCCCATCCCGATGAAAGTGACTGACCTAAACCACGCAGAGTCGAAGGTTATAGCACTGTATGATCAGTGATGATAAACCAAGGATGGGCTCAACATGCTTTCCCAGCATCAAACCAACGCCGGTGGAACGTCAAGATAAGCTGATCGGATCTGCAGTGCAAACCTAAACAACAATTAACAGATTTCTTTACTAGTAAGCAGTTACTGCAAAAGTAATTAACAGTAACTACTTACTTTATATGTAAGCAGTTACTGCTATTTGGCATAACGTTGGTTTATCCCTTCAAACACCATTATTATAATAATTTTATCCTTTTTATTAGCACTTTACACAATATGCAATACAAGAGCTTTTGTTGAAGGCCAAACTTGTGTTTCATTAGATGAATTAAAGCAACTGCATTGGTTCAACGCCTCGTGTCTTCTGGGGGGGGGGGGGGGGGGTTGGGTAGCTGTGGTGTTTAGCCTGTATGTGCGCTAAAACTACATTCATTGATTTCTGCTGTGGTCTACTAGAGCGATACTGTATGTAGGCTAACTGCATTGATCAGCATTTGACTGTTTTTATATCGACTCGTGCACCTTGTCAAGCTATCTAAAAAAAAGTGCAGGGAGCGCGGCGAATACTGGAAACACTTTGTTTATCCACATGCATATCAAAGGAGGACATAAGGTGACCTATATTAACCTGTATTGTAATACTAAAACTGTCTAGGCACGTAATTTCATTGTAGATAAACAATAAATTTTTGGTTGATAATGTACAATAATATCTTGGTTCGAGCTTAGCTACCGCCTGCCGCTACCGCCAGAGTCATCGTTAGCACCCTGAGATGTAGGCCTACATATGATACTCGACATGAGCAGGACATTTTTATCAGGATCTTATATCTGATGAGTACATGTGTACTCAAATGGTTGACACCGGGTCTATAAACATGATCCTAATTGATGTTATGATTGGATAAATAGAAGTGAATGCCGAATGTTATGATTGGATAAATAGGAGTGCCACAAACATTACTAGAAATTATTATTACACTCCCAAGTCAATGAATGTACCGGAAATTGCCTTTAGTTCTTTTGTGCACCTGTGATGCAGCCACAGCAAATGGAACCCTTGGTCAATATTAAGTAAATCACTCACTCCATCACTCTATATCATGTCATCACTTCATGTCATTCGTTATCACTCGATCACTCCATATCACTGCATACGACTCCATCATTCCATGCTACTCAATATCAGCCCATAACTCCTTATTGCCCCAAAGCTCCATATTACTCCATAACTCCATATCGCCCCATCACTCCATATCACTCCGAACGTCATAATTATCACCTCATCACTCCACATGTTTCACTCCATCACTTCACATCACCACATCACTCCAAATCACTCCGTAGTTCCATATCACCACATCACCCCATCACTGCATATCACCACATAACTCCATATCACTCCATCACTCCATATCACTCCATAACTCCACATCACCACATCACCCCATATCACTCCATAACTCCACATCACTCCATCACTCCATATCACTCCAGAACTCCACATCACCACATCACTCCATAACTCCATATCACCACATAACTCCAACACTCCATATCACCACATCACTACATATCACTCCATAACTCCATATCAATCCATCACTCCATATCACTCCATAACTCTACATCACCACATCACTCCATATCACTCCCAACTCCATATCACCACATCACTCCATCACTCCATATCACTCCATAACTCCACATCACCACATCACTCCATATCACTCCATAACTCCATATCAGCACATCACTCCATCACTCCATACCACTCCATAGCTCCACATCACCACATCACTCCATATCACTTTATAACTCCATATCACCACATCACTCCATCACTCCATATCACTCCATAACTCCACATCACCACATCACTCCATATCACTCCATAACTCCATATCACCACATCACTCCATCACTGCATATCACTCCATAACTCCATATCACCTCATAACTCCACATCACTCCATATCACTCCATAGCTCCATATCACCACATCACTCCATATCACTCTGGCATAACTCCATATCACCACATCACTCCATATCACTTCATAACATTATATCACCACATCACTCCACATCACTCCATATCACTCCATATAACTACATATCACTCCACATCACTCTATCACCCCATATCACTATAAAACGCCATAACACACCATCACTCCATCACTCCATATCACTCCATAACTTCATATTATCACATCACCCCACATCACCCCATCACTCCATATCACTCCATAACTCCATATCCCCCATCACTCCATATCACTCCATAACTCCATATCACTCCATAGCTCCATATCACTCTATAGCTCCATATCACCACATAAATCCATATCACTCCATAACTCCATATCAGCCCATCACTCCAAATCACTCCATCACTCCATATCACTATAAAACTCCATATCACCACATTACTCTATCACTCCATATCACTCAACAACTTTATATCACTCCATAACTTCATATCATACCATCACTCCATCACTCCATTACTCCATATCACCCCATCACTCCAAATAACTCCATCACTCCATATCCCTCCACAACTCCACATCACTCCATCACTTCATATCACTCCAAACTCCATATCACCCCATCACTCCATATCACTCCATAACTCCATATCACTCCATAACTCCACATCACTCCATCACTTCATATCACTCCATAACTCCATATCTCACCATCACACAAAATCACTCCATAATTCTATGTCAACCCATCGCTCCATATCACTCCATAACTCCACATCACCCATCACTCCATATCACTCCTTCACTCTATCATCCCATATCACTCCAAAACGCCATATCACATCATCACTCCATATCACTCCATAACTCTATATCGCTCCATAACCCCATATCACCTATCACTCCATCACTCCATCACTCCACATCACTCCATCACTTCATATCACTCCATAGCTCCATGTCACACAAAATCACTCCATAATTCCATGTCAACCCATCGCTCCATATCACTCCATAACTCCACATCACCCATCACTCCATATCACTCCTGCACTCTATCATCCCATATCACTCCAAAACGCCATATCACGCAATATCTCCATAGCACTCCATCACTCTATACCGCTCCATAACCCCATATCACCTATCACTCCATCACTCCATCACTCCATATCACCCACCATTCCACCTCTCCATAACTCCATATCTCCCATCACTCCATATCACTCCATCACTCCATATCACTCCATAATTATCACTCCATATCACTCGATCAAGTCACATCACACCATCACTCATCATTGCATATCACTTCACAACTCCATAATATTACTTCATCACTTCTTATTAATCGATCACTCCATATCACACCATAACACTCAATCACTTCATATCACTCCATCACTCCATATCACTTCATATTACCTTATATTACCCCATCACTCCATATCACCTTATATCACCCCATCACTTCATATCACTCCATCTCTCTATATAACTCCATATCACTTCATATCACCCCATCACTCCATATCTCTTCATATCACCTTATATCACCCCATCACTCCATATCACCTTATTTCACCTCATCTCTTCATATCACTTCATATCACTCCATCACTCTATATCACCCCATATCACTTTATATCACCCCATCACTCCATATCACTTTATATCACCTTATATCACTCCATCACTCCATATCACCTTATATCACCCCATCACTCCATATCACTTCATATCACTCCATCACTCTTATATCACTCCATATCACTTCATATCACCCCATCACTCCATATCACTTCATATTACCCCATCACTCCATATCACTTCATAGCACTCCATCACTCCATATATTCCAGCACTCCATATCACTTCATAACACTCCATCAATCCTTAGCAATCCATCACTCCATCATCCCATATCACCCCATCACTTCATAGCACTCCATCACTCTGTATACTCTATCACTCCATCACTTCATATCACTCCATCATTCCATATCAATCCATCATTCCATCACTCCATCACTTTATAACACTCCACCACCCCATATTCCTTCATAACGTCATCACTTAACCACACACTCTCATTCGATCTATTCACCTGTATGCTAAAGTGAAACTAACATTTTGTTAGCTATTATATAAATTACTTCTCAACAAAATGCGATGAGAACAGCCGTGTAAAGTTTACACCCGCAGCCTTCTCGTGACGTGTTGATCCAGTGCTGGTACGAAGATGGGCCAATGACTTCGGGTATTATCCCGCCAGGGCGGGGGCCCTAGGGTAGTGGTTAGCACCGCTGCCTTTCACGCCAGAGTCCGGGGTTCGGTTCCCGGTCTAGGCGGTTTGAAAAGAAACAAAATTGTTTCTTCCCCATCCACGTGTGAAAGTTAGTATTGTGGGGAGCCTCCGTGACCGAGAGGTAGCGTGCTCGGCCTCAGACCGCCAGGGCTCGAATTTCGAATCCTGTGTCTGGAGGACAGTGTCATCTGAATCATCTCACCATCCTCAGGAGGTTCTCCTGGCCCAGTTTAGCCTATATGTGCACAAAGGTGGCCTAAAGCCCGATTCATTTCATTTTTTTATTATCCCGCCAGCTCAAACGCACATGCCGAGCAGCTCACTCCAACAGGACCAGAGGAAAATTTAGGTTTTCTCCCAACGAAATGGGAATCGTAAACACAAATTTGCTCACCTCTTTCGGGAAGAGGGCTATTTGGTCGCTCGCCTCCCCCAGTTAATCACAATTGTGACCGGTTTACGGGTGACCCATCAGACCCAACCTCACCCTCAGCTAACACGAGGCTGTGAGCCAATGCTGGGTTAATGTTGGACTACTGTCTGCGACAGTGTCCCTACATTCACCCAGAATTTGCTCAGCGCCTTTGTGTCCGCTGGTCGTTGGATATTGAAGAGCTCTTGACGAGTGCCAATTCAGAACTCATCTAGAACTCTTTGATTGTTTCAATGAATTGTGATAATTATTACCACGACGACCGCGTCACATTTACATGTACATACTGGGCTGTCGTGGAACGGCAAACAGCAGTAACTGCTCATGTTTTAAGTAAGCGGTTACTGTTGTTTTCGCCGTTCCTGGGCAGCGCTTCAGTTATTTTACTACTGACTTCTGCGACACAGAACCAGTGAATTAAGAGATAGCAATACAAAATTATTCTTGTCCGATGCTTTTTATGCGAAGATTATTTTAAACCATAATATAGAGAATATTGTCATAGACCTACTTTAAATTTTGTAGACAAATTGTTGTGGTTAATGTTTAATGGATGTTACTAAATATTAGAAATGCACCTGATTACAATACATGTTGAGGTAAACACTGCAAATAAATATCAAATTGTTACTGGATATATTGTCTCGGTGTCGTAGACTCTACTTTGATTTTGGACCAGTTAATCGGTTTTGCTGCAAGGGTAAATCTACATAAATGCCAATATTTTAACTGGGCATCTGTCATACAAGGACAAACAGCAGTAGCTGCTTATTTTTTATACAATCAGTTAAGTGTTTGTTCTTTGGACGTCTGCAATGTTAGACAAGAAAGAGTCTCTAACTATTACAAAACGGGCGTTTTGCTCATTGCCACCATACACTCACTACCTTGGGAAGGCAAACAACAGTAACTGATGCTTTTTCAAGTGTATGCCTACAGTTACAAGAGGCAGTCACTGCCTATTGGCTTTGCAGGGCGGCATAGGGATTGGAGGATCATCGGGACCGTTGGGCCATACATCACAGATCCCGGGACGTCTTTATTGATTCCAGTCTCTGAGGGATCCAGAAGCCACTGACAGAAAATGACAAACAGTCCATCGCTTTTCAGCCCGGACCAGTCTCGCTCCCCGGCAGAACCTAATGCCGCCGCCTGCGACGGCGGCCCAACATTAAATCGGCACTGGGACGGCGCCTCGCCGCCCCGGCTTTGACTGTCTGCCCGCATTAGAAGATTCTTTAATCAACGACAGCGGCACTGGCTTCAAATTGTGAGGCTGGAAATACCCGGGGGATCGGGGTGTTTTGACAGGGGCGGGGGAAAATAAGGGACTGACAGGCGGGTGACACCCCTCTCCTACACTTTATTTCGTCGAGGCTGACCTGGCGGACTGTATTCCCATCCAGCGTGTATAAGATGCGGGTCAAACATATCAGCGTCCCGTCAGGTCCGAAGGTTTTTTATCCTGAAACATTCTCGATACTGATAGCGGCTTCGTGGAACCGACTAGCGACTTTTTCACTTGGAAAAAATCCAATTTAGTGAAAGGTATTACAATTGAAACTTCTCGAAATGAATTTAAATCCTGACAAATACCTACGTTATAAATTGACTATCTGTCTATTTCTGTAGATAAATGGTGGCTCTTTCAAAGTAACAGATAAACAGATAAACTCCCATTAAATTCAAAACATTTGTATTACATTTCTACAACGACCGCTCAACGTCTTCGACGTAGGTCCAACATTGTACAAATGTTATACAAATGTTTTGTGTTTACTTGGCTACACCGATGAAGGGCTGACAGTTAAAGCAACTTCGTTTCCAGCAGCTCATTCACTTCACTCTACAGCAATGATCACTTTGTATAATATAGTGGCTCTTCAAAACATGATACAATAAATAGACATCATTT
Source organism: Flabesymbios commensalis (assembly GCA_964017125.1). Lineage (NCBI taxonomy): Eukaryota > Metazoa > Annelida > Polychaeta > Terebellida > Flabelligeridae > Flabesymbios > Flabesymbios commensalis. The sequence goes on along the minus strand of OZ024902.1, from coordinate 65,385,286 downwards.
TAACAGTTCAACTATCAAGTTCTAATAATTATACTTTTTACCCGCTGGAAGTCGTGTCTCGTCAAGCAGGTGAAAAAATGTTGATATGTCAAACAAGAGACAAGTATTTTCTTGCTGTTTGGAGACAAGCCTTACCTTAAATGCTTGAAGAGATGATGAAATCATTTTAAAACAATTTAATCGTGCTTTGCGCTGAAAGCTCTACTAAGACGGTTCCGCAGCAAAATTCTATTTTGCAAATTTTGGCACGCTAAACTTGTTCCACGTATATGCACGCCCTATCCTGTCATCCTTATCCCAAACCCAGGGGGGAGCAAAGAGGGATCCCTGCCTATCAAAATTTTTGATCATATCTCTTTTTTCTCGCTGATCCTCCATGTCCCCAATGTAGAGCATTCCTTTACATCATCAGTCATATGGATGAGAGAATTGCCAGATTCCATGTCTTAGATTTAACCACATCGAAGTATCTGTGGTGTTTTTATTCTGCGTTTTTAAGAGTTTAAAATCAATATGTCATAATTTAAATACGATTTGTTGTATATTTTAAAATGCTACACGTATCATTGAATTTATATTTTTCATGGTGAAATATATTAATCATTCACCAAATGTGCATTTTTTATATGACACGTAGCGCTAAAATGTGAATGCTAGCGCAACGATGATTATTTGTCCACAATGCAACTGTACTATAAAGCTGTACTTCTTATCAAAATATAATAATACATGTAATAATAAGAATTGCTACCTAATGTCAGAGGGGAAACAGTGTTACTAGCACCCATGGTAATACACTTGAGTTATCAGTGAGTGTCACAGTCACCGATAACTAGAGAGAGAGACACTGGTGACACGAGTGGACTATGGTAAAAGTTCACTTTGATTTAATGTTTTAAACATCTACACTTCACCTTTCTAAACCACATCAAAGACTGAGGTTAATCACACAGACTCACTGATTCGGTGTAGTGACATGTTCAGAATGACTGTCTAATCGAGTGCTTATCCGCATATTTTAGCCACATAGACATCTGTATGGATTCAAGAGGACTCCAACAACAAGAAATGTTGATCCAATGCTGGTTTATTGGACTAAAATACTATGGCAAAATATACATCAAACTAGAAAACGTCGTTGATAAAAAATAAAATCGGGGATTCAAAAAACAATTGAAAACCTAAATAAAAAATACGCACTTGATATGCACACTGTCCAACCATTAGTGTATGTCATCAATCAATTTCTAGATAACTATGAATAATTAATTAAATTTACATTGTGCGATATATACATATCACGAATCTCCAGGCTTTGATACTAACACGAATCGGTATGTGGTGTCAAATATAGGTGCACCTAGTGTAAGATCTCGATTAAGAGCTGAGCAAAATGGCGAGCGGACTTGGTTGTTGTCAATATGCCCGCAAATAATATCCGCGAAGAAGCTTCAACATGTAAGGGAGCGTAAGCGAAATGCTCCCTGCTTTATGTATTGGTACTGGTGAAGTAGTCATGGCTGCAATTTATCTAGAATGAATCTATATAAAGTTCTCTGGAAAGACTCCATTATAATCATCTGTTTCTATCCTGACGAAACAAGGTATTCTACAGAATGCGTGCGCGCCGGTCTCCCATTGAAATATGCTCTGTGGGATCAAGCCTATCGCCCCACAGACATGGGGGTCAGCTCCTGGGAGCGGCGGCGGGGGTCAGACGGAAATCTTACAAACGACCCCGTCCTCATCCACTGAAACACAGTCGCTAATTAACGCAGATAATGCCCAGCCTAAACGATCTGCTGGCCCGGCGTTTTCTCAATTGAGTGCCAACTTCGACGACGTTGGCCCTACATTGAGCAAACGCTGGGAACACGTGTCGTCCTCGCTGGGTGGTCGGACTCCATGCTTCGTCTTCATTAGTCTTCGAGAAACAGCCTCACTTCCCGTCTCCAATTCTTGTGAGGAGTTGTTCTAATATAGCACGGAGTGAGTGGGTGATCATTTACTTTTAGGAAGCAATACCCTGACCTTCTCTGGTTCACCGTAGCATACTGGTAATTAGTTAATTTGAATCAGTTTGTTCTGTCTGGCCCTGCCTAATCTGTTCGAGTAGATAAATTGGCATCTGGGTCGGCCCGGCGTCCGGGACACATTGCTTTGGGAAGCCATTTCATTAAGGTCGTTGCGAGACTTTGGTTCCCACTGTATCGCACCGCTTATCATGCATCGGTATCACCGCATTTCCATTTTGCAGTCGACACAAAGCCACATTAGACCACTGGTGTGGTGGTGTCCACTAATTAATGAAAACTAAAACAGACTATTGACACTATTGTTTTTATGCATATAGACGTTTTGCTTAGAACTAAAAAAGTGCGATATATACGTACATGTATGCCACATCACATCTAAAATATAAAATTGAAAAAAATATAACAAACTAGGGAAATTAGAAGTATGTTTTTGCTTGGACCGCATACAAAAGTCACCCTATGTTGAGGTAATCTTCTGCGCAATTTCACAAGATTAATATTGAAAGAACTCCGAAACCCAGCGAAAACATGAACAATTTATTATGTCATGCATGTGCGGCATTGTACTGAGCCCGATAAGCAAGCTATATGCAACGAGGCATGTATCTGTTTCTGCGGAAGGAAGCTTCTTATATATCGCGTTATCGATGATCATCCAAAATTGATTGTCATTCAAAATGTGGAAAGAGAGACGCATTACGTAGACCGTAGACCTGACAGGATTGGCACTTGTCACTGCGGCAGTGAGATCCGTGCGCGGTGTGACGGCGCGCGCTCAGGCGATCGAGACGGCTACATTTTTCAGGATATTGACAGAGAGTTTTACTTTGTGGATTCAGCCCTGGCTGCCTGGCTTTGTGGCGGACACAGGGTATCCTCATTTATTCATTGTAACACCTGCGCCGCGGGCGTGTAAATAAAACAACACCCAGCACGGATCGGTCGCCGGCTCAATGCCGGCCGGCGTGCGCGCACGCCGGCCGGCATTGAGCCGGCGCCGCGCGTTTCTTCGCCGCGCGTGAATCGCTTGGGATGCGATTGTATGGATAGGGAGAGAAAGTCGATGTGGTGTGAACGGGCGATAATACACACGTGTAGGACCCACAGCGGGATTAACAGTCCCACGGCACGCGAATAGGCCGTAGCACCGGAGCGCCAATTAACCTTTACGGGGCTGGTGTAATGTCCCATTTGAGCGATTACTTTAAACATTTAATTTATAGGCAAACATTAAGTATTTTAGCTGACTTGCATGCGACGTGCGGGCCCGAGAAGACACACTTATTCATTTGCACTTGCTTGACCGCGCGATATTAACACCAATCAAACAATGGTGATGTTTAATACAGGTGGGGAATTGTACTGATTATTTTATCAGTGAAGTCTCAAGTCTACTCCCCAATTTCAATGACTTTATACTTACATCTTATATTACTTGGGATATATACTTGTCCAGAGTTTTTTTTTTTGGTTAATTGTAAACGGAAACATTATTTAATTAATACTCCCGCGTGTGCATAATACGGTCAAATTGGTAGGCCAAAGCAAGCCTATTCTTGAGAAATTTAATTTGTCATTCAGTGTTCAGGTCTCATCATTATTTTGTTTAGGGCATTTTAAAAATACTTTAGTTAACAATAAATAATTCCCGCCAGACGATGAATGTTTTGAATCGGTCCACACGAAGACGACATATCGCAATGTAACTTGATTGACCAATACAGTGATACTCACCTTGTAATAAGTATATATTGAACTATCCTCCCTCAGTATAATGCTATACTTGTAGGTTATATGTAACAATACTGAAAAGTGTCTCAGTCTCTCAGAAGCCTATATACTTGACTGCACGTACATTTTTTCGTGGTCCCCACCCCCCCGAGTATACCTGCATGGCAGAAAACCCACACCGAAACCTGACCTGTCATTAAATTGTCATCATTCTGGTACCAGCCAGATCAATGCCCCATAAAACACCAGAAGCAGATGGTTTGCCATGCGCCGGAGAAGAAGCCAATGCGATCGCCGCCGCCGCCGCAGTGCAAAAACACTTCGGGCAATTGTACTGCAACTTAGCTTTCGGATCGGCATTTTCCGTGTCGATCACACCATCTTCGCCCCGTCTGGCTTGCCCGTGAGAGATTCGGGCTCATTGTTTGCCCAGTGGTGGGCCGGCGTGTCCGACGCCGGCCCACCACTGGGCAAGCGGTGCGCCGTGGTGTCGCGTTTGTTATGTATACTACTGGTTAATAATGCACCACTGTTGTACCTGGAAAACCAGCCACATGACCAAGGTGGCACTTTCTCACGTGACGACATGGCTGAAGATTAGTCACAGAATACGAATCCCGGAATGGGAAACGTTGCCGATAGGATTATCTTTAATCCCGTTTCGGATGCGGTTTTGCAAAGACAAATGTTAATGCTTGCTTGAAAGAAAAGCAGTTACTTTTGTTTTAGTCTTTGCACTGCTGTAGGTGTATATTAAAACCAATGAAAAGTGTTGAGCTGATCGATTGGTTTTCATTCTCAGTTTATGTGTGTTTGTATAGGCTTATAGACATCTGTATCAGGCTCTGATTTTGCAATTATATATTGTGGAGATTACATGTCTAGGATATGGATACTCATAAACATTATAAATAATTTCTGGCATGGACGTAAATGAAATAATCAGTTGGAGGGGAAATGCTGCTAAAAATATAATGACAAATACCCATATTAACCCTCGAATGGCTAAATTAAAAAAAAATCACCTAAGTGAAGTTGCGTTTCGCTACCGCCACCCACAACTGAGTGGGTGAAAAATTATCCATATTCGTTGACTTTGAGACTATAAACATTTGTAAATCTTGATGTTTAAACTTTTGTTTCCCATAACAGAGGGTTAAAGGCAACTATAGTCGTGCTTAGCGCTGGGTTAATAGCGTTACAACTCTAGTCGTGCTTAGCGCTGGGTTAATAGCGTTACAACTCTAGTCGTGCTTAGCGCTGGGTTAATAGCGTTACAACTCTAGTCGTGCTTAGCGCTGGGTTAATAGCGTTACAACTCTAGTCGTGCTTAGCGCTGGGTTAATAGCGTTACAACTCTAGTCGTGCTTAGCGCTGGGTTAATAGCGTTACAACTCTAGTCGTGCTTAGCGCTGGGTTAATAGCGTTACAACTCTAGTCGTGCTTAGCGCTGGGTTAATAGCGTTAGAAAATGGTCTTGTTTGCTGCAAACACTTTCGAGGAGACAACTCGTGCTTCTAGAAAAAAGTGAGGATCTAAATATAAAAACCCTATGAAACACACACATTGTATCGAATATTATCTTTAAATTATCAATCTCTACATCGCTCGGTGTAGTATTACAGGTTATTCTCCTCAAATAGCCTATAAAACAAACCAATTTTGTTGAATATATATTAAAATTATCAATCTCTGCAACGCTCCAGTCTAATATTACAGGTTATTGTCCTCAAAGAACAAATACACAGAAAACATGATATTATTGGTCCGATATTGAAGTAATACAAACAGCAACTGATGTTTGCCTTATATTGAAGTATAATAATAGACTTCTTGTAGCGTCCTTCCATGGTGGACTTATCGAATTGGTTCAAAACTTGTCTTTTTCAGATTGTGTACCTTTCCTATCTTTAGGGGATAGCACTGAGTACATGTACATGCATGTTGTATGGCACTATAGACACAGGTTCTACATTCACGTAGAACATTTATCTACCATAGCACTGTATGTTGTATGATATAGTAGACACGGATTCCACCTTAAAGTATAACCTTTATATATCATACCATTTTAATTCTGTTCTGATTATGCAATTTTGTGAAAGTTGATTATATAGGAAATAATATAATAAAATAACAAAGGCATTTCCTTAAATTTTTACGACCTAATAATCAAGAAAGATTTTTTCCCACTTTCAAATTGATACATTTTACTTGGATCAGTTTATCTCTGAAACTTACATACATGTATATCAATTTACGCCATGCCAATCATTACCTAAATATTACTGGAGCAAGGGATGTAACACTGTGAAGTTTTTATGCTAGGTTGTGACTTTTATAAAGAAATTGATATTTCTAAATTTCAAAAGTCTATTCATAAAATAATTAAATATTGTCGGAAATGTGTTTTACGACATCAATAACTATATAATAAACCTATAAATATTAAATACCAATGAATAACTTGCCATGCGATTCTAATTATGAATGTAGGAAATATTAGTTAGACACGAAATATATAATTTTGTCTATTGATTTAAAGCAAAGTGAGAACCCACAGACTTGGATCACTTTACTTTACATGTAAGCCATTCGTATGTTGTATGATATAGTAAGCACATATATTCCCCATTCAGGTATAGCCTGTATCTATCTAGTCATTGTATGTTGTATGTGTTTTATGGCATAGTAGACATATATTCCACATGTAACATAAACCGAAGATGCTTCAGCGTACACGAGGAATATTTTTCATCTCATACTAAATGTATCACAGAAACATTGTATTCTATTTCAATTTGAATAACAATTGAATGATTAGAAGAGATCCCGGTTGAGAATGGCATAGTGACAGGTACGCCCTTTAACATGTATAAGCACCAGCACCAGTCATATTGTCAAACGACCTGATGTAGATCTGATACTAAGACAAGTATTCATCTAAAGGGACAAGCCCATCACCTGGTCACATAGTCTCAGTCATGGATGTCAAAAAATCTATATTAGCCTGGTACACCGACAAAAATTGGTGTGTTTTTGTTAAAGTGTTATTAGATTAAACTATTTTAACAACAAATGTTAAAATTCAGGAGCTGTTGTTTCAAGGTTTAACGTTCTGACAACGATGACAATAATTAGGTGTTGAACACGTTCTTTCAAATAAGTACGTGTTATATTCAGCAGATAACTGTACTTCACTATTTTCAGATCGCTTCATACATCGTTTCATGCGGAATAAATGGACGCATCCAAGTGCCTTTAATCAAACAATGATAGTAATACTATATTCTATTTGAAAAAAATGTATTGAATGACCCGACATGCATTCTCCTCTAAAACAACTCGCTACCGTTCGTTGTATTTTTTTGTACAAAATCACGGTCATTCAGTAACTATTATGCGTAGATATACATACCAGGTACTGGAGCGTGTGGCTTTGTCGACGACGATCTGTGTACGATGAAGATCACCAGGAGCGCATGGACCTCCATCCTAAACCAGCACCTCAACATATCCATCCCAACGAAGCTCAGCAGCCAATCCGCGACCAAACGCATCAATTCTCCAAACTTGTTAATCCCCTGTAATAAGCCTTTGGATTCCCTGCTGGAATAACCCGACCAAATACATCAGCTGCGCTCGCCTAATTAGATTAACATAGTGCCGTCTGGATAGAAGGCAATCCAGATTTAGCTCCACAGGTGAAAAAAAGATGTGGTGGCTGCCTTAAGCAAGTCAATGATGGTACATCTCAAACCAGCTGCCTTCTCTCCTATGCCATCTATCCTATGCCGGCAATGAGGGAGTTTTCTGTGACAGTTCCGTAGTCCAGGTGACGTGCAGTGTGTGATGTGTCAGTAATGGGGTCTAGTTGTGTCCGGTGGGGCAGACAAGCACGGTCAAACGGGAAGACCAGCTTGTCATTTGACGAGGCTGGCAGGACTCTGTGAGTGTTCCAGACTGAGTCCACGTCTGCAGGAGAGCACACTCACTTATAACACACTAGTGGTGGTCAGGTCGCCGGACAGTCACCATACATACTAGTTCTGCAACACCTCACTGCAGCGACCCTGTAATCTGAACCCGCAATCTGTTTCCTGCTCCAATCATCAGCAATTACCCGCGATCCTATATGTAAATCAACATGATTCGATTCTCTAAATGAAATAGGCTTGGCAGCGATCTGATTAGCGGGCGTTACCCACAAGCCCCCATACGAGATTGCTGTTTTATCTGCCGATGCTGCTGATGCTGCTGTTGCTGGTGCTACAGCTGTTGTTGCTGCTTTTAATGCTGTTGCTCATCCTGCTGCTGTTGCCGCTTTTGATAATTTCGCTAATGCTGCTGCTGATTCCATTGCTGCTAAAAGTGGTGCTGCTACACAAGCATAGGCTATTGTGTTGTTGCTGATTCCCCTTCAGCTACTCTGTTCTTGTTCTACAAAGCAAAAGGGCAGAAACTGTTTACTTGGAAATTTCAAAGTTATGAGATAAGCCTACTGCATTTTCACTTTAAACGGCAGTATCGCATGGTGTGGTTTTTAATGTTGATACTACCACGGCTACTTGTTGATATTCATTATACAGATGCGGTTCGTAAATTTGAACTTTCTTCGTGGATCAAATCGTTGCTTCTGCACTACCATTTTCAACATCCATTTTTTTAAATAATTTCAAATTGTGGCAGTAATATTATACACTATTGAAACAAGTGACCTGGTTCACGATAGTGATACGACCTATTGTCACTAACCTGTAGGCCCTTGGTGAACAGTGAAATCAGTGGAGAGCTCCGGTGGCCTTCTTTACGTCGCGCAAAGACAAACAGCAGTAGCTGCTACATTTCAGGGGAGCAGTTACGGTTATTTGGTTTTGAAGGAAAGCAGGAGACCATAGGAGCAGACACCGGGATCGCCATGGAGGACACCTCCCTCAGGGATACGCACCACCGGCTGCCACCAACTTCAAATCCAATCTCTGCAAACACCATACGCCTGATGGACGTCGGAGACGCTGGGCCGTCGTCTGTCTAAAGCCGCGCAAGGGTCCCTCAATTCCCGCCCCGCAAAGGCAAACAGCAGTAACTGCTCACTTTTCAAGTGAACAGCTACTGCTGTTTGCCTTTGCACTGTGGGAGAGTCTCCCTATTGATCCGGGAAGACGCGGGCGCGGCCCAGACAGACGCGGGGCCACGTGGAGTCTTGGAGGTATTGTTACAGAGGTTGATAATGACATTTATGACATGGTACCCGCAGTGAAGCCCGAAATGAAAAATGAATTGACTTCCCGGGGCTATCGGGCGGGGGCCCTAGGGTAGTGGTTAGCACCGCTGCCATTCACGCCAGAGTTCGGGGTTCGGTTCCCGGTCTCGGCGGTTTCAAAGAGGCAAAAATGTTTCTTCCCCATCCACGTGTTAAAGTCAGTATTGTGGGGAGCCTCTGTGACCGAGAGGTAGCGTGCTCGGCCTCAGACCGCCAGGGCTCAAATTTCGAATCCTGTGTCTGGAGGACAGTGTCATCTCATTCATCTCACCATCCTCAGGAGGTTCTCCTGACCCAGTTTAGCCTATATGTGCACAAAGGTGGCCTAAAGCCCTATTTATTTCATTTTTCCCCGGGGCTATCAGGGCCGAGTCTGCCCAACAGCTGAGCAGATTGACACATATATTGACCGGTGTTGACCGGTGGACTTGACGCACTCGCTCCTAATGTGGGGTTGCGTTATAAATTATTAGTCTCATTACTGATAATGACGATGTATAAGGCGTTATTCTTCCATCCAAAGACAAGCATCTGTAACTGCTTACTTGAGAAGTGCCCAACGAGATGACTCTTTGTCTTAAATGGTAGCGCTCAGTCATCACGATATATCAGGGCTTGTGGCTCGATCCCCGGACAGAAAAGTTTCAATCATCCTGATCATGCTGATTTTTGCCTTCCAATCGACATCAATGTGAAAAATCAATCAATGGATCAATCATGGATCAATCAATGGATCAATCAATCAATCAATGGATCAATGGATCAATCAATCAATCAATCAATCAATCAATCAATCAATCAATCAATCAATCAATCAATCAATCAATCAATCAATTAATCAATCAATCAATCAATCAATCAATCAATCAATTAATCAATCAATCAATCAATCAATCAATCAATCAATCAATCAATCAATCAATCAATCAATCAATCAATCAATCAATCAATCAATCAATCAATCAATCAATCAATCAATCAATCAATCAATCAATCAATCAATCAATCAATCAATCAATCAATCAATCAATCTATCAATCAATCAATTAGTTAATCAATCAACCATCAAAATATACCGCCACTCCACAACTTCAATTAAGTAGGCAATTTATGTGTAGAATTACAAACAAAATATATGCGATCTAGAAAATATAATGCTGGTTTTGCCGTTTTATAGTATTTTTGTTTGAGGGACAATCAAAAAGTCTACAAACGGCTATTCGTGATTAGCACTTTAAGAGTTCATGTGTATATGAACACTTTTGTCCTGAATTAGGTCATCCAGACGCTCTATGGGTTTTTTCAACTGCATACCACAATATCGATCATACAGCATTCAATGATTATTTTCCTCTATGACGAAATCCCGTGAATAGGACGTTCCTGCTTCAGGGTATGCCCAGAAAACACGAGACGTTCACCCAATGTTTGAATGTTGGGCCAGCGTCGCAGACATTAAATAACACTGGGTGAGCGGCTCGTGTTTGCTGGGTACAGTTATGTAGGTGACCTTAGAATCCAAAACCAGGCGCTCTATATGCTGATGTGCAATGACAAACTATAATAACAGGCGCTCTATGCTGACGTGCAATCACAAACTATAATAACAGCGCTCTATGCTGACGTGCAATGATAAACTATAATAACAGCGCTCTATGCTGATGTGCAATGACAAACTATAATAACAGCGCTCTATGCTGACGTGCAATGATAAACTATAATAACAGCGCTCTATGCTGATGTGCAATGACAAACTATAATAACAGCGCTCTATGCTGACGTGCAATGACAAACTATAACAACAGGCGCTCTATGCTGACGTGCAATGACAAACTATAATAACAGCGCTCTATGCTGACGTGCAATGACAAACTATAATAACAGCGCTCTATGCTGACGTGCAATGACAAACTATAATAACAGGCGCTCTATGCTGACGTACAATGATAAACAATAATAACAGGCGCTCTATGCTGACGTGCAATGATAAACTATAATAACAGGCGCTCTATGCTGACGTGCAATGACAAACTATAATAACAGGCGCTCTATGCTGACGTGCAATGATAAACAATAATAACAGGCGCTCTATGCTGACGTGCAATGACAAACAATAATAACAGGCGCTCTATGCTGACGTGCAATGACAAACTATAATAACAGGTGCTCTATGCTGACGTGCAATGACAAACTATAATAACAGGCGCTCTATGCTGACGTGCAATGACAAACTATAATAACAGGCGCTGTATGCTGACGTGCAATGACAAACTATAATAACAGACGCTCTATGCTGACGTGCAATGACAAACTATAATAACAGGCGCTCTATGCTGACGTGCAATGACAAACAATAATAACAGGCGCTCTATGCTAACGTGCAATGACAAACAATAATAACAGGCGCTCTATGCTGACGTGCAATGACAAACTATAATAACAGGCTCTCTATGCTGACGTGCAATGACAAACTATAATAACAGCGCTCTATGCTGACGTGCAATGACAAACTATAATAACAGCGCTCTATGCTGACGTGCAATGACAAACTATAATAACAGGCGCTCTATGCTGACGTGCAATGACAAACTATAATAACAGGCGCTCTATGCTGACGTGCAATGACAAACTATAATAACAGGCGCTCTATGCTGACGTGCAATGACAAACTATAATAACAGGCGCTCTATGCTGACGTGCAATGACAAACTATAATAACAGGCGCTTTATGCTGACGTGCAATGATAAACTATAATAACAGGCGCTCTATGCTAACGTGCAATGACAAACTATAATAACAGGCGCTCTATGCTGACGTGCAATGACAAACTATAATAACAGGCGCTCTATGCTGACGTGCAATGACAAACTATAATAACAGGCGCTCTATGCTGACGTGCAATGACAAACTATAATAACAGGCGCTATATGCTGACGTGCAATGACAAACTATAATAACAGGCGCTCTATGCTAACGTGCAATCACAAACTATAATAACAGGCGCTCTATGCTGACGTGCAATGACAAACAATAATAGCAGCGCTCTATGCTGACGTGCAATGACAAACTATAATAACAGGTGCTCTATGCTGACGTGCAATGACAAACTATAATAACAGGCGCTCTATGCTGACGTGCAATGACAAACTATAATAACAGGCGCTGTATGCTGACGTGCAATGACAAACTATAATAACAGACGCTCTATGCTGACGTGCAATGACAAACTATAAAAACAGGCGCTCTATGCTGACGTGCAATGACAAACTATAATAACAGGCGCTCTATGCTGACGTGCAATGATAAACTATAATAACAGGCGCTCTATGCTGACGTGCAATGACAAACTATAATAACAGGCGCTCTATGCTGACGTGCAATGACAAACTATAATAACAGGCGCTCTATGCTGACGTGCAATGACAAACTATATTAACAGGCGCTCTATGCTGACGTGCAATGACAAACTATAATAACAGGCGCTCTATGCTGACGTGCAATGATAAACTATAACAACAGGCGCTCTATGCTGACGTGCAATGACAAACTATAATAACAGCGCTCTATGCTGACGTGCAATGACAAACTATAATAACAGGCGCTCTATGCTGACGTGCAATGATAAACTATAATAACAGCTTGCTTTCCAATCAACCAGTCATTGTTGTCTGACATTCAATTGTAGTATAGCAAGATAGGATATTTACCAGCTTAATCAACCAAGGACAAAATTGGAACTCTTCACAAGATTAAATATATTCATCGTTTAATCCAGTAACTACTATGTTAATGACTTTGGCAAAACAAAAGGCCTAATACTAGGGTGCGTTATTTCTTAGATTTTTAGTTTTCCATCAGTACACAGCAGGATCAAGCCCTACACAGAAAATTGATACCACTAAACATTGCAGCTTATTCTATCCCGCATCTAGAAATCTTATAGTCACACCAAATCATTTTCTAATCGGCACATGTTCATATTTCACGTCTTGTTCTCGTGAACTGACAAATCGAGACCTGTGCTGCCGCAGAAAATTGAGCTTGCATCACTGAGCAAAGTTGACAGGTCGCTTGAAATGAGGTTATCATGAATCTACCACACCGTAAAGTAGGCAAAATGTGATAAATTCACCTAAATTGATAATCGCGTAAATTGCTAAGTGTACGGTAGTGTTCTCACAGACTTTCACAGCTTTGCCAAGGATCCTTGGTAATCCCCAGGTAGCTTCCTACGCCATGTCTCAAAAGTGAATCGCTTCAGCTCAGACTGCTACGTGCGCGGTCGGGATTCACCAATCGATAGAGTAGCACCCCTCTCCATTCACCCCGGTGACTGGTCTGAAGCCGGGCCAACGTCAGTCCGGTCACTGGCCACTGCATCGTGACTCCATCCACTTGGAATGTCAATAGATATCTGAGTGTGTGACCAATAGCCCTATTGGTCGTCATGCCAAACGGTGTGCATGATGCCGCATCACGGTCATATAAGGATGTATCGTCTGTGACAGAGCTGTAAACCTTGCCGCCACATCTTGTCAATCAACTCGTTTTGACAATATTACATATACAGTATTATGGCTCTCACGTTCAAATGAAATTTCGAAACGAGCACATCATGTGCCGCAATCAAATATTTGCTATTTGAAAAGAATACAATATGTTTTCTAAACAGACATTCCATCAAACAAATTGAACGAGCGTTCCATCAAATTGTTTGGCCCTTGGACCCACACCACCGACGTGCATGCTCAACCCTTGAAGCGGCTCTTGGACCCACACCACCGACGTGCATGCTCAACCCTTGAAGCGGCACTTGGACCCACACCACCGACGTGCATGCTCAACCCTTGAAGCGGCTCTTGGACCCACACCACCGACGTGCATGCTCAACCCTTGAAGCGGCACTTGGACCCACACCACCGACGTGCATGCTCAACCCTTGAAGCGGCTCTTGGACCCACACCACCGACGTGCATGCTCAACCCTTGAAGCGGCACTTGGACCCACACCACCGACGTGCATGCTCAACCCTTGAAGCGGCTCTTGGACCCACACCACCGACGTGCATGCTCAACCCTTGAAGCGGCACTTGGACCCACACCAACAACGTGCATGCTCAACCCTTGAAGCGCTGAAATACTTTCATATAAACCAAGATAACAATTTGAAATCACAATCAATATCTTACGTAGATATTTTCGCTTCATTTGAATACTTATGTCATGGGTCTACAGCCATCATAAATGTCTTAGTTAGCTTTTCTCGCTTCATTTGCATACCTGTCGTGAGGGGTCTATAGCCGTTATGAATGTTTTACTCTTTGAGTTCGCTGAAAGGGTTCGTTACAAAAATTACAGTCCTTTTTTGTGGTGCTTCATTTTCAAAAATATCAATAGATCATCAGATCATACCGGTAAAATGTGAGTTACATTCAACTTAAGTGTGAGTGGACACAAGGGAATGTTAATATCTGAATTGATATTTTGCTGCTGGAGAAGTTATAGATTTCTTCTCCAATCAGTGTAACTGGATTCTGCGTGAAGTTGCCAGGAGGATCACGACACCACTTGGGTGATGTCATTTGGATGACAGTGTAAACGAGCTTGATGTCGAGGTGGTCCTGAAAAACAGTTGCATCGGATCTGTCCCATCAGCCAAATGGGAGGCATTGCCTCAGCACTTGCCCGACTCCAGCTCGCGCTGGCCCAGAATGTGGGCCAACACGCCGTGCTCGCAAGTCGGGCCGAGCAGGGTTATGCTGATTTGGACATTATGGTGAAGTTGGGCTCAGACGTCGCTTCTTGACAAGCTTACAGCAAATTGCGGTAAGGGTGATGACGGCAGAAGGACGAACTGGGGCCATTAATCACGGGAGACACGGCTACAACACCAAATCCAAGACGGATTGCAGTGCAGGAAAAGCCATCGAGAGCATGCCTCGCTGCTGACCCGCCCGCAGTTAAGAGCGCTGCAGACTTTCCTCCTCGGACCTTCGCAGTCCCCCGGCTACGCGCCGCTGGAGACGATCCCGACTGATTGGGGAATTTTATTCGAACTGGGATATTAAATTTGTGAGAATTGTGGGTCTCAACTGGCCGTGATTGCGCCGCCACATCGCGTAGATTTACAAGGAATGACAAGCAGCTCTGGGACACTCAGACAGAGTTCAAACAGCTTCTGCACAGTACTGCGGGCATTGGGAAAAATAAATCAACATCTATTTCTCAATTTTTAATGTTTTATTTCTAGATCTAATGGAGCCTATGTCTCATATAGAACCCTACTAAGTTATGTTTATGCTCACATTTTACAAACCCATATTACGTTCATCCCCTTCAGGCAGCACATAGCACAAAGTGAATAATTATTGCGGATTTATGTCACTTATTCATCATTACTTATAAAGTGTCACGCGCACTATTAAGAATTTTCCAGAACATGTTCGTAATTTCCTATACAAAATATGTGAAATGAATAGTCACTGCAAGTAATCAGTTACTCGTGTTTGCCTTTGCCTGAAAATATAAAAGTAATTCACGAATGTTCAGCATCCACAGCTCTGCTGCTGGACATATCACATGCATCAAATAATAAGTCGTTTGTATTAGGAACTCAAATGTTACAATGGAAGTGTTAATCCTTTCAGTGCGAGAACCGTTTTTATCCGTCGGAATCTGAAGTCTGTAGACGTCAGATTCAGACGTATAAAGACGGCCCCCTGAAAGAATTAAAATATGTATAATGGCCGGAAACCCATACCATAGGTATTCAAATGAATCAAAAAGAGCTAACTAAGATATTATGATGATTTCAAAATGAAAAACACCTTTGGTTTCCATGGTTTGTACAAGAATATTTCAATGTGTATATTGTATAACATTATAATTATAAATAACATTATAATTCACATTAAAATAATCATTATAATATTTCAGGACACTTTCATCCCCTTGGATTAATGTGATCCCTCTGCCAAGCGCCTGCGAAGAGCAAATTTGGACTACAAAGTGTGATATATTATTGAAAAAAATTCGTTTAGAAGCAAAGCATCATATCCATTTTATATTCTAAATAATACATATAAATAATTATGTATAATTTACTTTTATTTAAATTTACTTTTAAGTGGAATTACCATGTATAAAGTTAAAACGTGCTTAACTTGTAGTTGTTTTATAAGTTTCTACGCTTTCCAGAGGGTTTTTTGCTACTTTTATACTAATATGTAGATATTTTATCTCTGGTTTTAGCGCGGGAAACAAAAAAATATGTATAATATATTTCTATTTAATTTTACTTTTAAGTGTAATTTTAAATGTAATTAAAGCCTAATAATATATAAAGCCTAATAAATATATAAAGCCTGATAAATAAATAAATATACAGCTATAAATGAAAAGCAAACAGTAATTTTACCAGAGGATGATGACATCCATCTTGGATTTTACCTGGCTGTGACTTTAGCCTATTAGCGATAAAAGTGTTTATATTATTTTCAGCTTAATAAGCTATATATGCAGAACAAGTTTATTTTCATAAACTGTTCTTGTGGATCTCTAAAACCAGAGGGTTATGTAAGCTGTGTAACCCAGGAAACTCTGGTATTTTTAATAGTGTTTTACACTATATCAGGAAATCTTTCTAAAAAATCAGCTCATAGTGTTACGCGTTTTTTTGTAGGCGGGGGGGGGGGGGGGGCATAAGACATAATACATAAATTTCCAAAGGTTTACATTATCTAATGTGTATGCTTAGTGTAGTACTTTTATTGTATTTTTAACTTTAATCATCTTACTAACACTTTCAGCCTTATACAACTATAGTATTTTATTGGAAATGAAAAGTACGCCCATCAGTGCCACACGAGATTCAAACCAAGCGCAGCCATTTTAATTGGCAATAAAGTAGAACTTGAGAAAATTTCAAGTCAGAAATCACCTACTCTTTAGGTTTTGATCGTCTGGATTCATACATTGCATACATATTTTATTCTTATTAGCGACTGTTACCAAGGTCACATAGCATGGTAAATACAAATAAATATATCTGATAAGAGTGTGAATGGGACTACAATTGAAAATATATATATATATAAAATATATTTTACATACCCTAGCATTGTTTGTCAAAGCGGGGCTTCCAACGTATGTCGGCAACAAATCGGGTCATAGATATTACAATTTTATTTTTTATACAATTGGGATGGTCCAATTTTAATTTTGCATGTCCTGTGTGTGAATAGAATTACAAATGAAAAAATATGTTTTTTGACGCTAATGATGTCAGCCAAGTCCTCATCCCCATGTTTCCCCCATGAAGGCCAAATATTGCAGAGTTATCTATAACAGCACGCTTAAATAACGCAATTTCTTCCGCATCGTTTATGCATCTACAAACCTTTTAAATAATTAAGAACAATGGTTGTGTACACGTTGACAGGAAAACCAATAACACAGCAAAATGCGCTGCAACATACGTTACTCTGTAGGCTAACGTTACTGCTAGAAGTATGTTTCTGCATAAACGAGCTGTTCCCTCTTGCGCGGTTCAGCAATCAGACCATGGAAAATATTGCCAATAATCAGCGTGTGCCAATGGAACACACATTTATGTTGCTTCGTGTTCCTCTTTGATGCCTTCATTTACTTCACATGCCCGACTTGAAAGGATGACAAAACGGCCGGGAAATGAGCGCACGTCGCCCCTGGTGACATGGTTGCGCTTGGCTACAGCTTGTGATGAAGTGTCCCCATCATTTGTGAACCCATCAGAGCCAATAATAAACCGAGAAAGAACTAAATTTGTTTACAGATTTACAGAAATATGTTTTCAAATAGATGATATGTCGTTTGTGTGATGAATTCCTGATAGTAGGCTATCTGTCTTAAATCTAAGTCTAAGTCTAAATCTAGCTTAAATCTAAGTCTAAGTCTAAATCTAGCCTAAGTCTTAAGGCACAAAGAGCGATATTAAAGGAAGAACACGCATTTGCTGGATTATTCTCGTAGATATTGCTAGACTCCGGACCGCACGGACGAACACGGGACCCTCGTCCGGAGGGGACGTGGGCCAATGGTGATTATCCCCTCAAACTGTATTAGCAATATCCACCCCCACCCCTTCACCGCACACTGGTTGATTGATCACGTGACACAGACATGTCATCGTAGTCCAGCTTTAAGAAGACGAGATTTGACGGGAGATGAGCTCAGCGTGCAGTCCGTGTAGATTAGCCGCAACAGAGCATCAGTCATCCGAACAAAGGTAATTCAGTCCGCGCTTCGTAAGGCTGAATTTAAGTAGGCCTGTGCTGGGCATCATATTAAATTATTTTTAAAATCACTGTGATTATGATATATTTTATAATGTTAAATTTATCTTCGTATTTTCGAGAAAAATATAAAACCAAGTGCGTGTCAAAATAAATTTTCGTGGTGATTGGCCTACGATATATTTTCATTAAATTTAATGAAATTGTGGTAACCTATAATAAATATATATCAAATGCATAGCAGCTTTACCACTGCGCCTATGTGTAGTCATGCAAAGGCAAACATCAGTAGCTGGTTACATATTAGATAATTAGTGAAGTACACGGCATTTCCGCCCCAGATGCTTCTTTCTACTAATGCCAGTGCTCTGAACTGATTATCGGACATATTATAGTCGTTACCACTACAAAACACCAGAACCCCACCCTTCAACTCCATACAATACCATGAACCTGATATGTGTAATTGTTGAAATTTTGACAAACCCATTTATAGGGGGAAAGAGGCTGTGTTTGCATGGGAACTGATCAAAAAAGTAAATATGTTGTCATTTAAAAACAGTAGCTGCTGGTCAGACGTGTTTCATCATCACAGAAACTAGTTTCATGTTTCCTAGTCCCTGAAAAGTGTGTGTGCATATACATGCCTAAATACTAAATAGTCACTTGGTAGCATACAATATGTTCCGTCACGATATTTCAGATGTTAATTTTTAAATCATGGTCTATATCGCAATATACAGTCATTTTTTGTTTTGTAGATAGATTTTCAGCTAGATTATTCTATATGTAGGATAGATTATTGAAATATAATAGGATGAATCAAATCTCTATATATTTTTATGGAAAAAACGAGAGGTTTGTGATCCCTCCTTTATAATATTATAATTAAATATTATAATTTATCAATTGAAAAGGTTTTTAAACTATTTCGTGGACATGAAAATATATCATCATCCCTTAAAATCATCTTTCTAAGTAAATCAAAAGCCAAGATATAATTAAATAAATATTTCACGATATTTGGGCTAGTAACTTCGATGGCAGCCTTTTTAAAAATTGGTCATATTGGTAATTATGTCTCTCACGTTTTTAACAGGCTGATTTCCACTCAAGATAGATCCCTTAAACAAATGGTACAATTTGGGAAGAGTCCAGAATGTATTTTCACTTTAAATTCACGAGTTCAGTGATAGTGTTGAAGTATGAGATTTTTTGTTATTTTTTGACGGTCATCTTAGATTACATAGCCAAATATTACAATTTAGCAATCGAAGATTGGTTAACCGATTGCTTGGCCATGAAAATGTATGATTATCCACTAAAATAACCTTTCAAAGTAAATTAAAAGCCAAGCATTTCAGGAGGTGGTTTTGAAAATCGGCCATATTGGCATACAGGCTGATTCTGACTCAAGGGATAATATAGATAGATATCGTTCATTTTGAGTCAGAAAACAAAACATATTTATATATATATATACATGTACATATTAAAAATAAAGTGCAGGGAAAATTATTGTTTCTGGTGTAGGAGGCCACCAACAGATTCGAGATGAGTGGCTTTCATGGTGGTCACCTATGAGGGGAGGTGGCTGAACAAAATTATACCACTCCTGGAGGGTCCTGGAGGAGGTGCACCGTAACCCCTCTGGGCTCATAGACTAGCGTATTTTATTCGATTACACTTGGTCGCCATCTTGGATTTTATTTGACCTATACCTCGGAACGTCTTTATTTGGTTAAACCTTTATCCAGGATGAGAAAAAATTGGGTTTCGGCGGCCATTTGTAAAACTGGATGTCACACCATTATTGCCTGGGTTGTCAAAATTTTGCCTAGTAAGATATCAAACCTATAGGTGTAGGCCTATATTACTCAAATCGACAGTCAATTTTTTGTAACTGTTTATTGTATACAGAGTTATATGGCAAGGCCAGGATTATGCGGTCCATATGCCCTATATGGTAGCTTTTTTTGTTTTGGAAAGTTGAAATAAAGTTGAAGCAGCTTTGAAGTGGACCAATGTGTGTCCAAACTAAGATGGAGCTTAGAAGACACTATATAGAGCTTAGCAGATGGTTAATGAATGGTCTGGCCACCAGGGTCAAATCTACTAATACTGTGTGCACTGAATCAAGACAGCCTTATAAATGTCAGAGAATGCCCAGTAAATACAATAGAAAAACAGCCCTAGTAATGAATATTTGAAATGTTTAAGCAGCTATGGTTGGTAGGCTTTTCATGACACCAGACCAATATCCCGGCAAACTAGACATTCACCCAAGGTTGGTTCAATGTTGGTCCAGTGTGGTAGACGGTGTTTGCTGGGATATGAATTGTAAGTTTTTCTAAATTGTGTGTCATTTTGGACAAATCGTCATTCCTATATCTCGTCAGAAATAATGATTGCGCTGGATAGGATAACATAATGATATGATTTCTCTCTCTATGACGGCCGATCGAAACTTCAAGACTTAAATATCACAGACTATTCTAACTCTCAAGGACTTTCCGTCTACGACGCTGCCCAACATGAAGACAGCATTGGCTAAATGCCACGTGTTTGCTGGGATTGCACTGACATTTTCAGCAGAAATTAAACTAACAAAATATTTCATAGGCGAGACATGTCTCTGTATGGGCCTAGTTGCTGCAACCTGTGACGTCTGAGTTTGAAGGTTAACCCTTTCAGCGCGGGTATCGTCTTTATACTTCAGAATTTGACGTTTGTAGACTGAGACACTTATGATGATTTCAAATTGAAAAACCCTTCTCCACGGTTTATACAAATATATTTCAGCGTTGTAAGGGTTAAAAACTAACGGTGCAGTGGGAAAATCCGTCTGCTCCTATCCCCGTTGATGTATTGAGAGATCTGGTTCCCGATTTGGCAATCAAACCTTTACATACACAGGACGTCTTTAGATCGCAGGATATAACTTCAATATTCACCCGCAATAACCCGAGGATAGTGCCACCCCAGGGCAGACGTGGGGAGCATGCATTGCAATGTAAAGACACGCAGCAGTAACCACCAACTCCTCAAGTGTTCAGATACTGCTGTTTGACTGTGCACCACGATGAAGTGACAAAAAGCAGTAACTCTCTACTGTTTAAGTAAGCAGTTACTGTCGTTCGCCTCTGTTCCACAGTACGGTGCGGTTGACCAGGATCTAGCGATGGGACGCGATTTGTCGCGTCTCCTGCTAGACTTTGGAAGGAGTCACAAAATAAGCAAGATTGATTCTGTTTCCATGAGCCTCGGGCGGGTATTACACAAGCCACTACACACGGCAGATTGCTTGTCCGTCCTCTTGACTGTCACCCCCTTCTTGGATAATCTGGAGCGCTGCTTTGCGTCGACGGTGGCCCAGCGTTGACTCAATGCAGGGTCGTGCGCCGGCGCACACGGAGATGGGGGCCACAACCCCTGCACAGACCTCTCCCACCCAACACGGATTCTCCTTGAAGCCGAGAGGATATTATTCGATCTGCAGATTAGTATTATTATATAGGGGTCCCGTGTTTAGATAAACCCTTAAATTCAGAAATGCCCAACTGGCGCAATATCTGGGCTCAATACTGTGCAGACATCGCCGTATTCTGGTTCAATGCACAGCCAATGTGTCATCCCAACAATCACGTTGATTGTATGTTGACTTAATGTTGGGCCAATGACGCAGACGGGGGGCCAGCATCAAACCAACACATGGTCAACATCTCCTTATTGCCTGGTTGGCGTATTCACTGCAAGATGACGACGGCCTCTAAGTTGGAGACACAATAGCCATCATGAATATTCATTAACCGATAATTGCTATTGACAGTGGATGCATCTTCAGCTATAAATAATTATATTGCAAGAATTGCAGTTGGTGGTGCGTGGGAGGGGTGCGGTAATCCGTCCAATAATGCGCATGTCGGCAATATTGTTCGGAATGCAGCCTAAATTTACATTTGAGCAGGGCGGTGGCCCTAGGGTGGTGGTTAGCACCGCTGCCTTTCACGCCAGAGCTCGGGGTTCGGTTCCCGGTCTCGGCGGTTTCAAAGAAACAAAAATGTTTTTTCCCCATCCACGTGTGAAAGTCAGTATTGTGGGGAGCCTCCGTGAGCGTGCTCGGCCTCAGACCGCCAGGGCTCGAATTTCGAATCCTGTGTCTGGAGGACAGTGTCATCTCAATCATCTCACCATCCTCAGGAGGTTCTCCTGGCCCAGTTTAGCCTATCTGTGCACAAAGGTGGCCTAAAGCCCGATTCATTTCATTTCATTACATTAGAGCAATATACCGCTCAGTAATATATTTGCAGATAATTTACATTGCACGTATTGTTTGATGCATCATCACTTTTGTAAGTTTCAGTATACAAATCCATCAACCGCTAAATATATATATATACATGTATATAGCTTACACCCAAATTTTAACCTGGTTCTATAAGTGTGTATTTTTAATACTTTTGTACGTTTTCTAGCCCGTAGACATTTACTTACTGTTTTTTTTTATTTAAATTGCATAATACATGCATATAATAATTGTTTACTTGTTCATTTGAAAAAAAATCAGAGATATCATGAGATATAAAGCAATTACCGGCCCGGTATTTCAATACGACCGGTTCAGATTCTAGACACGAGATTGGTCTAGATGGCCATCTCGACCAACGACTTGTTTAGTGACAATGTTCCTGCTCAAGGAACAGCTCACTTGAAACTCGAGGCATTTATCACTAACATCATAACATGGATGGCGCTACACAGATGGAAGTTAAACGATGAAAAGACG
Organism: Flabesymbios commensalis; assembly: GCA_964017125.1. NCBI lineage: Eukaryota > Metazoa > Annelida > Polychaeta > Terebellida > Flabelligeridae > Flabesymbios > Flabesymbios commensalis. Next base: position 65,362,198 of record OZ024902.1, on the reverse strand, counting down.
GAATATCTACTAAACTGTCATCTGATAATTCTAGTAAAATTACTGTTCAGACTATTCAAATTGGAGATTCTGAGATAACGTTAACTTCTGCTGCCAGTCTTTGACGACAGAATGGATATAGGGAAGCAGATAGTTAAAGTGTGTCAGACATGTTTTTCTGGCTTAGAAATATCCGTCAGATAAGGCACTGCCTCACATTTGATGCAACACGGTGCAGTCCCTTGTCTTATCACGCCTTAACTACTGTAACTCCATCTACTATCGGCTTCCGAAATATCAAATAGCCAAATTACAACGAGAGCAAAATTTAGCGGCCGGTCTCATCATATGCACACCATGTCATGAACACAACACCCCCGTGCTAAAGCAGCTCCACTGGTTGCCAGTCAGTAAACGAGTGACATACAAACTCTTGCTTTTGACTTTGAAATAGTACTGACGATTAGATAAATAATTCAAGGGTATTGTGCATTTGGTACAGTCATGCATTAGCATCTACTGAGTAATTTCAGCTATGGATCCAAGCCAAAATATAATTATTTTTATATTTTTAACCAATTTAAAAAACGTTATATTTCAGATTCTACCACTTGAAAAAATTATTTGCACTTTGAATCTATAAAATGCAAAACAATTACACAAAGTTTTCTCCAGATTTGTTTTACAAAATCTGTCAGAAAAACCCAATCCTATTTTTTGAAATTAAAAAATACGGACATAAGGGATTTTTTTAAATGGCCGCCATTTGATTGGCAAATTATTTACACTTTGAATCTATAAAAATGCCCTACAATAACACACAATGTTCTTCAGTTTGTTTTACAAAAGCTGTCAAAATAAAAAAAATCTCATTTAAAGAAAAATTCTAATAGCTGTTATTAGGTGGATTTTATATCAGCTTTTAAATGGCCGCCATGTGACTGGCTAATTATTAACACTTTGAATCTATATAATGCACAACAATTACACAAAATATTCTCCGTCTTGTTTTTCAAACGCTCTCAGAATTTTATTTTAAATGCTGGTGATGGATACAAATGTTTTAATAGCCACAATGTCAATAATGGCGCAGGTCTTAGCAGGCCCTATGTTGTAACAACTTATAAAATATACAAGATGAGAATAGAATAAATCGTTTTATTTTAATTTTGGTTTACCAAGTATGTATTCATGTGTTAAGTTGCATAGACACCGAAAGGTTGACATATTTTAAATTTCGCTCACAAGCTATAGGCGGCAAAAAAAACGCATTGACAAATCATTTAATGCAATACATTGACAAATCATTTGATGCGATAGGCCCTACATGGTTTTGTCTGCATGTGATTTGTATTGTATTTTGTTTTTATTTTAAACACTAACAGTTGCATTTTCAATTTGATCATTATGAAATATACGTTCTGCCGAAATAGATTTACAAAGATTTTTAATACCGGTGGTGCAACTAACTAGAGAAATAACGTTTTCTACACTACATGTCACAACAGCCTGGTTGACTCATTTTAGTCTGGTACAGTTCAAAGCTATCTATAATTAATTGACGTCAAGGTGCCGCCTCATAATAAAGTGATAAACGGATGAAAGAACTGTTGCAATAGAGGTGGAACTGTGGAATGTGTGTGTAGAAATGACTAGAGAAATGTGGCAATAGAAAAAAACTTTAAAATTGACATTGAAAATGTGGCTGTAAACGTAAATCTCGGGAAGTGTCTCTATATGTTACCTAAAAAATGACACTAGAAAGTAACATTGAAAATATACATAGATAGAAGATAAACTGTAGATGGGGACATGGGAAATATGGCTGTAGAGAGACACCTTATTATGGATGTGGCTGTAGAAATGACCCTGGAATATGGCTGTATTAAGAGACCCAGGAAATGTGGCTGTAGAAGGAAATATCTAAGAGTGACCTTTTTCTGAAACAGGTATTGATCAAGTCATCTGGGGAATGTGGCTGTATATCTGGGGAGTGTTGCTATAGAGATGACAGAAAGAAGATTGTGAACTGTGGCTGTAGAAGAGAAGGTGTGATAGGTGGCTATGAATGTCGACCTAGGAGATGTCACCGTGGTTACGTAGGGGTAACCTGTCGAAAGTGGATGTAGAAGGGGAACTGGCGAATGTGGATGTAGATCGGGCATGTAGCCATAGAAGTGAAAGTGGAAGGAATAGATGTAAAATATAAAAGTAAATCTTGGAAATAAGGCTGTAAGTGATCAATTGGGTAATATACTCTACTTTCAGCAGGTGACGTTTCACTATTCAAGACTGCCACTGTATTCACCATTCTATTTTTACAAGTTGTCACCGTTTTATCTTATGATTTGAGCATCACAATTTCTCAAATAAGTTGTTTAATTGCTTCAAATCGAGACAGATAAACATTTATTAGTGAAACTGTGAGACTGTGCATATGCATAAATACGCTTGTGTATCGTTTCATTAGTACATATTATACAACTTCTTGTATTATTTTGGTGTCGGTACACTCCATTGCTACATCGTTATTTCCCAACTCCTTTATTGTTTTCTTTATGAAGTAATACATCTATAATTTCACAATGAAATTCCTCTGTTGTTTTTTCATAACATTTTTCTAGTGACTTATCTTTAAACTTGAGGCTGCGCGCATAATTATTTTTCCACAGCAAAAATTTAATGTTTATCAACTAACTTTGACCGTGCCATTCTCAATAGAACCACTAAAGTGTAAAGCTACACAAAATGTTGTGATTGTACTCAATGTGATCAATCCTCATCATCTGTAATAAAACAGAACAACAATATCAACAATATTTAGTCTCATGAAGTAGAGGATATGCTTTCAAAACTCCTACACATCCTACTTTTTTTCTCCTTTTTTTGCAAATAATGTTGGATGTCACTGTACACTGATGGTGAGACATTATAGAAGGCGGGCCACGCACAACCTTCTCGTACAACCACAGTCTGCTACTAAGGCTTTTGGAGACCGGGCATTTGCCGTAGCCAGCAGCCCCTCATGCATGGAATGGTCTGTCACCAGAAATGAGAGTCATAACAGACGAGCATTAATTCAAAACGTGTCTCAAGACTGTGCTCTTTATAAAAGCCTACAACGCTTATGTTCACGATTAACTGTGTACCTCGCCTTAAATATGCCTAATGCCTGCGCCATAGAATCTGAGATATGGCGCAATATACATATATTGTGAACATTGTGAACATTGTGAACATTGACAAGACAAGACAAGACAAGTTTATTCAGCCAATACAATGCTAGGACATCAACATACTGAAGTAAGTACACACACGTGTACCCATCAAACTCATTTAACAATAGAGAATATTTAAATTATACTGATATTATCGCTAGGTAAAGCAATGTAAAAATATAATAATAATAAATGGAAAACTGTAATTCTTACAACTCACTTCGTGATGCATAAATATATTTGATAAAATTTAGACAGTGCCGTGAAACCTCAGAATTCACTTTAAAATTGAACGATAATTGTATAATTTTATTAGGATAGTTCTTTTCAATTTTCATGTTCAGATTTGTCATATTTTTTTATAAATAAATCTCTGTACTCTTTATATCTTTCACAATGTATGGTAAAGTGTATCGGATCTTCTACACTCTTCTTACATATACATAATCGATCTTATCTGGGAACATTTCTGAATCGACCTCTAGTTACCTCTAGTAAGCTGTTATCTGTTCTTAACCTTGAAAATATACATCTAATCTTACTAGATTTTATTACGTCTAGATAATTGCAAAATTTATATTTTTTGAAGATATTTTATGTCATTGTGAATCTATATCTATTATCTTTTATCTATTATCTATAACTATTATCTAATATCTATGTTAAAAAGAAAAAGTTATATTTTGTAAACTGAAAGTGCCGGCTGTCACGTGGACTCGCTGTCACATGTTAGATTATATGTAACCTCCTTGATGTAACAGAGAATCCACGCATCATGTACGTAGCCTACAGATCGGTTGTCAGAGCAGTACATCTACAATCATGATAATATAATACTACTTCACAAGTCAAAGTACACTGTTTCTTGTTTGCCATGCGGCTATCAAGAAATTATCGACATCTCTCCATTTGTTATTAATTAGCCAAATAAATTTATTAGTGTTAGGATATGATTGGAAGTCATCATTAATTTGCATTGCTTCACCAAATAGTGGCTTCCTAAATATAGACCTAGGGTACATAAGCATAAAACATGTATCACATCTTCTGGTTCGCCTACGGCACACATTTCACAAATTCGTTCTTGACTATTCAAACATCGAAGCTTATCAGTAGATGGATCTCGAATTCCTTTAAAACGACCAGTTTCTGTTTTTAATGGGAGAATGCCAGTAAGAAACTGTGCCATTAAGCTACGCTTATGTTTTGATATATAAGATTTCACATACTCTGCTGTATTTAGTGTTTTCTTTATTAATATAGGTGGTAAATTTAGGTTTATGATTTTCTGAAGCTGTTTTTTTAATTCAATTTAATCTAAAGTTCTTCCCTTAATCTAGAACTGGTACAACTGAAAATGGTATAATTTGCAAAATGAATTATATCCCAAGCCTTTTAGTTTTTTACATTTTGATATTAAAGCTGCATAACTGTTTTGTTTATTTTATTCAAAATAATAATCCATGGAGAATGGTGTTACTGAGTTATTTAGGAGTTGAGTTTGTTGTTTTTTATTATTGCTGCCCCAGCAAAACAAGCCCGATCACAGCGGAGTTAGACACACTGTCTGTATAATCAGGACATTAAAAGTACCAAGTGGCAGATAACGATCATCATCGAAAAAAAAGTGGAAGACTTAATATTATTCTTTTTTTTTTAAGTGATAATAGGTACATTTCACAGTAAAAAGTATATTATCTCATGTCATTTAGATATATCTAGGAGTTATTACTTTGTGTGATATGGGTGATATATGCATATAATGTCATGTTTAATTTCGGTACCGATATGGAGAATGTCACTCACTTGAAAAAATAGCACTCTATTTTAGTATGGTGCTCTTAAGTGTAGGCCAGCATCTGAGCCTTTGGCCCACCAATAAGACGCTCTCCCAAGTCTGTGGGAAAGAGTAGTCGGATTTAGCATCAAATTCAGTGATGTAAATCATCTTTTTCGCTCTTTTGATTTTCGTGATTTTCTTGAGAAACATTTGCATTTTTTTATTCAGTATATCATGGGCATTTCAAAATATAGTCAAAAATGCTACTAGACAATATCAGACTTTATTTTATTTTATCGTAAAATATCACATACAGCTATATAAATCGCTCTATGCGGTAAAATAAAATAATATTTAAAACATCAGACTCTACTGTAACCGATTTCCAACAGCTTTTTCGACCTACTCTCATAACGTCTACGGGGACACCCGAGAGTGAGTTCCCATGTTCCGAAGTTCCCAAGTTCCCGGAACTTCAAGTTCCCCAGTTCCGAAGTCCCCAAGTTCCGAAGTTGCCAAGTTCCAAAGTTCCCAAGTTCCTTGAACTTCAAGTTCTCAAGTTCCCGGAACTTCAAATTCCTGAAATTTCAAATAACAATATTTGTTAAAATTGCATAATTAAACAGAAATGAACAGTTGAGCTTCCCAGCTACTTTATCAACTTTATCGGCTCCAAAATGTAGTATTAAACTAATTACATCATATTTAAAGATACTCCAAATGTAAAAAAATAGCTGAACACATGTTTAATTAAAGTTATAAGACTGATTAGTACATTCTGCTATGTCATATCGAATTTCATATAGATTTTTGCCAATGTAACTTTTTAGCAAAAATAATGTGTTGTGAATACAAAAATCGATGTTGGTATTTTTTTCGTGCCATTTAGCATGTTTTCACGCTTTTTTCCAAGAACAAAATGAAATTTTATCTTTTTCATTATTTGTCAGAAAAACATGTGTGATACCACTTTTCAAAGTGTAATTATCACAAGAAACTCATTTCTGACATTTTTTTGGTATTTGAGGTCTAGTTGACGCATAAATCCAAGATGGCCGCCACCGACTTTTTTAAAAATATCAGTTTTTTTTTACTTTTAGGCGGAAAAATATGTGTAATACCCTTTTTTCAAGTGTAATTAGCATGAAAAACTCATTTTCGACACTATTTTCTTATATTAAGGTCTCTTCCATGCATAAATCCAAGATGGCCGCCATCCACATTTTTGAAAATATAGCCCTTTTATTGATTTTTTTACTATTTGTCCGAAACAAATGTTTGATACCGCTTTTCAAAGTGTAATTAGTACGATGAACTCTTTTCTGACATATTATTTTTACTTTTGGGTCTCGTTGATGCTTAAATCCAAAATGGCCGCCATCGCCATTATGAAAAACATCATTACTTCACTTTTTGCAGAAAAGATATGTAATACCACTTTTCAAAGTGTAATTAGCACGATAAAATCATTTATCAGATTTTAATTTATTCTGAGGTCTCGTTGATGCATAGATCCAAGATGGCCACCGCCACCATTTTAAAAAATATCAGTTTTTACTTTTTGGCAGAACAAAATGTGCAATACCACTTTTTGAAGTGTAATTTCCAGGGTCTCGTTTATGCATAATCCAAATGGCCGCCATCACCATTTTTTTAATGTCACATTTTTTATCAACACATAAATTATGTATATTATAATTTTTTTACTGTGTCGTAATTAACATACGAGACTAATTTCAGACTTTATTTTCTCATTTAGTGGTCTCGTACATGTATATTTCTAAGATGGACGCCACCAAGATCTTGAAAAATATCGTATTTCTACTCTTTGGCAATAATTGATACTTATAAGTAATACGACTTTTGCATGAAAAGAATGATATTCGTCACTATTTTCTTCTTTTAAAGTATATATGATGAATAAATAATGGCTACAGAAAGTAGATGTGTAACACCATTTTTGAAAGTGTAGGCTATTTAAGACATTGATTTTTAATTTGGAGGTCTCATAATTCACCAATTTTGACGCTGCAATATTGTAATATTAGACAGGGATATAACCTAACCAATCTAATAAACATGTCTATTAGATTGTTTAGGTCTCAAGGCCCAGTCACACTGGGGTACGGATTGACACGGTCACACGCGGAAGGAGCAAAAGCCCCGCACCGGGAATCAGCGTCGGTAAGCGTCGGTAAGCGTCTGTAAGCGTCGGTAAGCGTCCGTGGCCGTACATTTCCAGGCGGTCACCGCGTCACTTTTCGCGGCAACCGCGTCCACTAAACTGTCATCTGATAATTCTAGTAAAATTACTGTTCAGACTATTCAAATTGGAGATTCTGAGATAACGTTAACTTCTGCTGCCAGTCTTTGACGACAGAATGGATATAGGGAAGCAGATAGTTAAAGTGTGTCAGACATGTTTTTCTGGCTTAGAAATATCCGTCAGATAAGGCACTGCCTCACATTTGATGCAACACGGTGCAGTCCCTTGTCTTATCACGCCTTAACTACTGTAACTCCATCTACTATCGGCTTCCGAAATATCAAATAGCCAAATTACAACGAGAGCAAAATTTAGCGGCCGGTCTCATCATATGCACACCATGTCATGAACACAACACCCCCGTGCTAAAGCAGCTCCACTGGTTGCCAGTCAGTAAACGAGTGACATACAAACTCTTGCTTTTGACTTTGAAATAGTACTGACGATTAGATAAATAATTCAAGGGTATTGTGCATTTGGTACAGTCATGCATTAGCATCTACTGAGTAATTTCAGCTATGGATCCAAGCCAAAATATAATTATTTTTATATTTTTAACCAATTTAAAAAACGTTATATTTCAGATTCTACCACTTGAAAAAATTATTTGCACTTTGAATCTATAAAATGCAAAACAATTACACAAAGTTTTCTCCAGATTTGTTTTACAAAATCTGTCAGAAAAACCCAATCCTATTTTTTGAAATTAAAAAATACGGACATAAGGGATTTTTTTAAATGGCCGCCATTTGATTGGCAAATTATTTACACTTTGAATCTATAAAAATGCCCTACAATAACACACAATGTTCTTCAGTTTGTTTTACAAAAGCTGTCAAAATAAAAAAAATCTCATTTAAAGAAAAATTCTAATAGCTGTTATTAGGTGGATTTTATATCAGCTTTTAAATGGCCGCCATGTGACTGGCTAATTATTAACACTTTGAATCTATATAATGCACAACAATTACACAAAATATTCTCCGTCTTGTTTTTCAAACGCTCTCAGAATTTTATTTTAAATGCTGGTGATGGATACAAATGTTTTAATAGCCACAATGTCAATAATGGCGCAGGTCTTAGCAGGCCCTATGTTGTAACAACTTATAAAATATACAAGATGAGAATAGAATAAATCGTTTTATTTTAATTTTGGTTTACCAAGTATGTATTCATGTGTTAAGTTGCATAGACACCGAAAGGTTGACATATTTTAAATTTCGCTCACAAGCTATAGGCGGCAAAAAAAACGCATTGACAAATCATTTAATGCAATACATTGACAAATCATTTGATGCGATAGGCCCTACATGGTTTTGTCTGCATGTGATTTGTATTGTATTTTGTTTTTATTTTAAACACTAACAGTTGCATTTTCAATTTGATCATTATGAAATATACGTTCTGCCGAAATATATTTACAAAGATTTTTAATACCGGTGGTGCAACTAACTAGAGAAATAACGTTTTCTACACTACATGTCACAACAGCCTGGTTGACTCATTTTAGTCTGGTACAGTTCAAAGCTATCTATAATTAATTGACGTCAAGGTGCCGCCTCATAATAAAGTGATAAACGGATGAAAGAACTGTTGCAATAGAGGTGGAACTGTGGAATGTGTGTGTAGAAATGACTAGAGAAATGTGGCAATAGAAAAAAACTTTAAAATTGACATTGAAAATGTGGCTGTAAACGTAAATCTCGGGAAGTGTCTCTATATGTTACCTAAAAAATGACACTAGAAAGTAACATTGAAAATATACATAGATAGAAGATAAACTGTAGATGGGGACATGGGAAATATGGCTGTAGAGAGACACCTTATTATGGATGTGGCTGTAGAAATGACCCTGGAATATGGCTGTATTAAGAGACCCAGGAAATGTGGCTGTAGAAGGAAATATCTAAGAGTGACCTTTTTCTGAAACAGGTATTGATCAAGTCATCTGGGGAATGTGGCTGTATATCTGGGGAGTGTTGCTATAGAGATGACAGAAAGAAGATTGTGAACTGTGGCTGTAGAAGAGAAGGTGTGATAGGTGGCTATGAATGTCGACCTAGGAGATGTCACCGTGGTTACGTAGGGGTAACCTGTCGAAAGTGGATGTAGAAGGGGAACTGGCGAATGTGGATGTAGATCGGGCATGTAGCCATAGAAGTGAAAGTGGAAGGAATAGATGTAAAATATAAAAGTAAATCTTGGAAATAAGGCTGTAAGTGATCAATTGGGTAATATACTCTACTTTCAGCAGGTGACGTTTCACTATTCAAGACTGCCACTGTATTCACCATTCTATTTTTACAAGTTGTCACCGTTTTATCTTATGATTTGAGCATCACAATTTCTCAAATAAGTTGTTTAATTGCTTCAAATCGAGACAGATAAACATTTATTAGTGAAACTGTGAGACTGTGCATATGCATAAATACGCTTGTGTATCGTTTCATTAGTACATATTATACAACTTCTTGTATTATTTTGGTGTCGGTACACTCCATTGCTACATCGTTATTTCCCAACTCCTTTATTGTTTTCTTTATGAAGTAATACATCTATAATTTCACAATGAAATTCCTCTGTTGTTTTTTCATAACATTTTTCTAGTGACTTATCTTTAAACTTGAGGCTGCGCGCATAATTATTTTTCCACAGCAAAAATTTAATGTTTATCAACTAACTTTGACCGTGCCATTCTCAATAGAACCACTAAAGTGTAAAGCTACACAAAATGTTGTGATTGTACTCAATGTGATCAATCCTCATCATCTGTAATAAAACAGAACAACAATATCAACAATATTTAGTCTCATGAAGTAGAGGATATGCTTTCAAAACTCCTACACATCCTACTTTTTTTCTCCTTTTTTTGCAAATAATGTTGGATGTCACTGTACACTGATGGTGAGACATTATAGAAGGCGGGCCACGCACAACCTTCTCGTACAACCACAGTCTGCTACTAAGGCTTTTGGAGACCGGGCATTTGCCGTAGCCAGCAGCCCCTCATGCATGGAATGGTCTGTCACCAGAAATGAGAGTCATAACAGACGAGCATTAATTCAAAACGTGTCTCAAGACTGTGCTCTTTATAAAAGCCTACAACGCTTATGTTCACGATTAACTGTGTACCTCGCCTTAAATATGCCTAATGCCTGCGCCATAGAATCTGAGATATGGCGCAATATACATATATTGTGAACATTGTGAACATTGTGAACATTGACAAGACAAGACAAGACAAGTTTATTCAGCCAATACAATGCTAGGACATCAACATACTGAAGTAAGTACACACACGTGTACCCATCAAACTCATTTAACAATAGAGAATATTTAAATTATACTGATATTATCGCTAGGTAAAGCAATGTAAAAATATAATAATAATAAATGGAAAACTGTAATTCTTACAACTCACTTCGTGATGCATAAATATATTTGATAAAATTTAGACAGTGCCGTGAAACCTCAGAATTCACTTTAAAATTGAACGATAATTGTATAATTTTATTAGGATAGTTCTTTTCAATTTTCATGTTCAGATTTGTCATATTTTTTTATAAATAAATCTCTGTACTCTTTATATCTTTCACAATGTATGGTAAAGTGTATCGGATCTTCTACACTCTTCTTACATATACATAATCGATCTTATCTGGGAACATTTCTGAATCGACCTCTAGTTACCTCTAGTAAGCTGTTATCTGTTCTTAACCTTGAAAATATACATCTAATCTTACTAGATTTTATTACGTCTAGATAATTGCAAAATTTATATTTTTTGAAGATATTTTATGTCATTGTGAATCTATATCTATTATCTTTTATCTATTATCTATAACTATTATCTAATATCTATGTTAAAAAGAAAAAGTTATATTTTGTAAACTGAAAGTGCCGGCTGTCACGTGGACTCGCTGTCACATGTTAGATTATATGTAACCTCCTTGATGTAACAGAGAATCCACGCATCATGTACGTAGCCTACAGATCGGTTGTCAGAGCAGTACATCTACAATCATGATAATATAATACTACTTCACAAGTCAAAGTACACTGTTTCTTGTTTGCCATGCGGCTATCAAGAAATTATCGACATCTCTCCATTTGTTATTAATTAGCCAAATAAATTTCTTAGTGTTAGGATATGATTGGAAGTCATCATTAATTTGCATTGCTTCACCAAATAGTGGCTTCCTAAATATAGACCTAGGGTACATAAGCATAAAACATGTATCACATCTTCTGGTTCGCCTACGGCACACATTTCACAAATTCGTTCTTGACTATTCAAACATCGAAGCTTATCAGTAGATGGATCTCGAATTCCTTTAAAACGACCAGTTTCTGTTTTTAATGGGAGAATGCCAGTAAGAAACTGTGCCATTAAGCTACGCTTATGTTTTGATATATAAGATTTCACATACTCTGCTGTATTTAGTGTTTTCTTTATTAATATAGGTGGTAAATTTAGGTTTATGATTTTCTGAAGCTGTTTTCTTAATTCAATTTAATCTAAAGTTCTTCCCTTAATCTAGAACTGGTACAACTGAAAATGGTATAATTTGCAAAATGAATTATATCCCAAGCCTTTTAGTTTTTTACATTTTGATATTAAAGCTGCATAACTGTTTTGTTTATTTTATTCAAAATAATAATCCATGGAGAATGGTGTTACTGAGTTATTTAGGAGTTGAGTTTGTTGTTTTTTATTATTGCTGCCCCAGCAAAACAAGCCCGATCACAGCGGAGTTAGACACACTGTCTGTATAATCAGGACATTAAAAGTACCAAGTGGCAGATAACGATCATCATCGAAAAAAAAGTGGAAGACTTAATATTATTCTTTTTTTTTTAAGTGATAATAGGTACATTTCACAGTAAAAAGTATATTATCTCATGTCATTTAGATATATCTAGGAGTTATTACTTTGTGTGATATGGGTGATATATGCATATAATGTCATGTTTAATTTCGGTACCGATATGGAGAATGTCACTCACTTGAAAAAATAGCACTCTATTTTAGTATGGTGCTCTTAAGTGTAGGCCAGCATCTGAGCCTTTGGCCCACCAATAAGACGCTCTCCCAAGTCTGTGGGAAAGAGTAGTCGGATTTAGCATCAAATTCAGTGATGTAAATCATCTTTTTCGCTCTTTTGATTTTCGTGATTTTCTTGAGAAACATTTGCATTTTTTTATTCAGTATATCATGGGCATTTCAAAATATAGTCAAAAATGCTACTAGACAATATCAGACTTTATTTTATTTTATCGTAAAATATCACATACAGCTATATAAATCGCTCTATGCGGTAAAATAAAATAATATTTAAAACATCAGACTCTACTGTAACCGATTTCCAACAGCTTTTTTGACCTACTCTCATAACGTCTACGGGGACACCCGAGAGTGAGTTCCCATGTTCCGAAGTTCCCAAGTTCCCGGAACTTCAAGTTCCCCAGTTCCGAAGTCCCCAAGTTCCGAAGTTGCCAAGTTCCAAAGTTCCCAAGTTCCTTGAACTTCAAGTTCTCAAGTTCCCGGAACTTCAAATTCCTGAAATTTCAAATAACAATATTTGTTAAAATTGCATAATTAAACAGAAATGAACAGTTGAGCTTCCCAGCTACTTTATCAACTTTATCGGCTCCAAAATGTAGTATTAAACTAATTACATCATATTTAAAGATACTCCAAATGTAAAAAAATAGCTGAACACATGTTTAATTAAAGTTATAAGACTGATTAGTACATTCTGCTATGTCATATCGAATTTCATATAGATTTTTGCCAATGTAACTTTTTAGCAAAAATAATGTGTTGTGAATACAAAAATCGATGTTGGTATTTTTTTCGTGCCATTTAGCATGTTTTCACGCTTTTTTCCAAGAACAAAATGAAATTTTATCTTTTTCATTATTTGTCAGAAAAACATGTGTGATACCACTTTTCAAAGTGTAATTATCACAAGAAACTCATTTCTGACATTTTTTTGGTATTTGAGGTCTAGTTGACGCATAAATCCAAGATGGCCGCCACCGACTTTTTTAAAAATATCAGTTTTTTTTTACTTTTAGGCGGAAAAATATGTGTAATACCCTTTTTTCAAGTGTAATTAGCATGAAAAACTCATTTTCGACACTATTTTCTTATATTAAGGTCTCTTCCATGCATAAATCCAAGATGGCCGCCATCCACATTTTTGAAAATATAGCCCTTTTATTGATTTTTTTACTATTTGTCCGAAACAAATGTTTGATACCGCTTTTCAAAGTGTAATTAGTACGATGAACTCTTTTCTGACATATTATTTTTACTTTTGGGTCTCGTTGATGCTTAAATCCAAAATGGCCGCCATCGCCATTATGAAAAACATCATTACTTCACTTTTTGCAGAAAAGATATGTAATACCACTTTTCAAAGTGTAATTAGCACGATAAAATCATTTATCAGATTTTAATTTATTCTGAGGTCTCGTTGATGCATAGATCCAAGATGGCCACCGCCACCATTTTAAAAAATATCAGTTTTTACTTTTTGGCAGAACAAAATGTGCAATACCACTTTTTGAAGTGTAATTTCCAGGGTCTCGTTTATGCATAATCCAAATGGCCGCCATCACCATTTTTTTAATGTCACATTTTTTATCAACACATAAATTATGTATATTATAATTTTTTTACTGTGTCGTAATTAACATACGAGACTAATTTCAGACTTTATTTTCTCATTTAGTGGTCTCGTACATGTATATTTCTAAGATGGACGCCACCAAGATCTTGAAAAATATCGTATTTCTACTCTTTGGCAATAATTGATACTTATAAGTAATACGACTTTTGCATGAAAAGAATGATATTCGTCACTATTTTCTTCTTTTAAAGTATATATGATGAATAAATAATGGTTACAGAAAGTAGATGTGTAACACCATTTTTGAAAGTGTAGGCTATTTAAGACATTGATTTTTAATTTGGAGGTCTCATAATTCACCAATTTTGACGCTGCAATATTGTAATATTAGACAGGGATATAACCTAACCAATCTAATAAACATGTCTATTAGATTGTTTAGGTCTCAAGGCCCAGTCACACTGGGGTACGGATTGACACGGTCACACGCGGAAGGAGCAAAAGCCCCGCACCGGGAATCAGCGTCGGTAAGCGTCGGTAAGCGTCTGTAAGCGTCGGTAAGCGTCCGTGGCCGTACATTTCCAGGCGGTCACCGCGTCACTTTTCGCGGCAACCGCGTCCATCCGTCGGCTGCCGCGAATCAACTTCTTGTTCAAAAAATCGTAGCCAAGCGCGGGTGTCCGCGGGGGCCCAATCATCCGTGAATCAGCGTAGATACACAGCGAGATGGTGTACATGCACCGTAGGCATCGTACATACACCGTAGGTATCGTGGGCGTGCGCGACGGAGCGCAGACCGGAAATGGCTCATCCTGCACCCTTCTCCAAGACGGAGCCCCTACACTGGCACGCGCTGTCCCTACGCTGTTCTACGCTGTTATACAATAGCCTACGCCACCGTACGCACGCGCAAAATTTAATGCCAATTTTTGGTGTTGCAGCCTCGGATAGGCACGCCACTGTACACGATTGTACGCTAGTGTACGATACTCACGATACTGTACGCTACTATACGCTGCGAAACCATCCGTGCGGTGCTTCACGCCATGACATGGTGCGAGTACACCGTGGGACGGTCTGCGTAGTGGATCCGTAGCTACTGGCTGCGCTTAGTCACGCTTAGTCACGCTGCCTACGGTCTCTGTACGCCATGTACGGTTTCTGTACACCGTTTGACGACATATCACGCTTACTCACGCTATGTCATGGTATGTCACGCTGCCTCACGCTGTCTACGGTGTATGTACGCCATCTCGCTGTGTCTGTACACAATTTTGTTGTGTCCGCCAACCAAATGTGTCAATTTGCGAACCGCGTATGAAAAGGACGTGGATCGGAGTATTTTCATTCTTCCCTGTTGACCTTCCCCAAGTTCCATCTGCTCCGTTGCTCTTCTGTTGCTCCATCATTGTCGTCAAATGCAGTTGAGGGCTTGGCAGCTGCAGTTGGCAGAGCATTGACGAATTACCACTGTGAAACTTGGTCTCATGGCAAAAGAGAAGGAAAAGCAATAAAAAGAAGCCACAAAGAAGCAGATATAAAGACGAAATTCCCGATTTCTTATTTGCTGAGGGCTTGGAGAGTAGAAGAAAAAGTAATAAAAAGAAGTCGCAAAGAAGCAGATATAAAGACGAAGTGCCCGTCTTTATATCTCGCTTAACTGGTATATAATGCACAACACAAATTTTTTTAAAAAAATGCGTACTCAGTTTTATAGTCTATGGACATGTTTACATCATGTGGTCATCTTCAAAGGCCAAAATAAAAATACTGATTTTTTGATGATTTTATAGACTGATTGTCGCTTTAATTATTTTCAGGAGAATACTGTGGAGTATGATGTTTCCTGACGCGCAGTACACTTTTTAAATCTACATGGTGGCAAGATAATTAGAGCCCTTTTATGTACGCTGTGTTAAGCTATTTTTGTCTCTCATTTAAGCTTGAATTATATTTATATTCGTGTTTGTAATTCCCTGATTATTTTAAATAAACATAAATCTAAAATGAACTCGGATCTCCTGGGATCATTGGCGGGCGGTTACGCAATTCTTGGCGACGTCACTAACAGTAACAGTGGCTAGTTTAGCATGTCGCACCATTTCAAGCCTACGGGCTTGGCAGTTATCATATGAATAATATAACATCAGTGATATGATGTTTTATTACACGATTTGGAAAAACATAATATTAGTGTTGTAGTGATTAATTGTGCGATATAAAAAAATGCAAAGACATCGTGTTCGTGT
This sequence comes from Flabesymbios commensalis, assembly GCA_964017125.1. Taxonomy (NCBI): domain Eukaryota; kingdom Metazoa; phylum Annelida; class Polychaeta; order Terebellida; family Flabelligeridae; genus Flabesymbios; species Flabesymbios commensalis. The sequence continues at coordinate 65,346,068 of OZ024902.1, read as the reverse complement.
TGTAATGTATTATTACACGATTTAAATAGAAAAATGTACGGGAATATTGCGCTCGTGTTGTGATGTTTTATTGTCCGCTTTAAAAAATATTGTTATTTCGTGTTATTTCGTGTTTTGTTACACGATTTGAATAAACATGTTCTTTTATTAAATAATTTATAAATTATATTAGCCTTACTCTTCCTTTACCGACTTTTCCCTGATAAAACTATCCCCAGAAACCGACTTTTTAAGGAGGACCCCTGAGGTAGTCCCTGGACGCAATACAGGCAATAGATATGCGCATGCGCACATCACACAAATTAAAAATGCAAGAGAACATTGTACGGCACTGACCATTCTGGTTGGCGATTTTCAACCACGCATGTAAGGAAATGTCTCCCTTTGCAATTAATGCAAGTACATACACTTGTGGATTTCGCATAAATGCGAATTTGGTAATGGAGGAGTTAATATATTTAAAGGTGTTGTATAAATATATTTATATGCTGACACGGATCACTATCATGCATTATCGATAGCTAACCAACAGGGTTGATTGACAGGCATGTACAAACTCTGATTGGTCAGTGTGATTGAAATGTCTCGTACGATCTCGCGTCGAGAGTGATATTTTCCGAGATTTGACGAGCACACATTTAGGCCTATCCTCAAAATGATGACGTCATTATCTTTATAATATACCATTTTCAATTTTTTTATAGGCAATAATCATGTTAATCTATATCATTAAGTGGACATCTGAAGGGTCCACATGGCTACCTGAGTTTTTTGTGGGTATCTGGACCCCTGGAATTAGATATAATTTGAAGATATATATTGTTATAAAGATATCTTTCAAGTTAGATATCATAAAGTATAACATGCATTATAATAAATATAAATTGAGGATATATTTTATATTGGAAAACGATATTCTACAATGTACATGTGTTACACAACGAGAAATAAAGAAGCAATAAAATGAATATATCTAATATAAATAAATTCAAATTGAAATAGAATATTGGGCAAGCCAGTGTGAAACATGCATGCGGACAGGCGCACGGACCAGCATGTACAAACCCAATGGAAGAAATCATGTGCGCGCGGTTTTTATAATGTCGCATAAACACGTGAAGGTGCGTGGGTTGTCGCACTTTTTTGTACACACACCGTCTCTGGCCGTCGCCTCGTGTAGGCATTCTGTCTGGACGTGCGGTGAGCGTACACACACCGTCTCCAAGCGTCGCAATCGCATCAGACCGTCCCCAATCGTCGGTTCCCGTGAGTGAGCGTCCGTAAGTGTAGAGACACCGTAGGAAGCGTGCGTGAGTGTACACGTACCGTAGGTGGCGTGCGCACACCGCATGCGGTATGTGTACGACACCTACGGTACGTGTGCACACATCCACGCTCGTACACGATTCAGACGCTCACAGACGATTTCTACGGTGTGTGTACGCCATTTTTCGTCCGTCTGTGTGTGTAGGCACACCGCGCGGATTAAAACACGCGGTTGGAGACGGTCCGGCGCGGATTGCCGATTTGGGTTATTTCGCTCAATCCGCGGGCAGCGTGTCAATCCGCGTCCCAGTGTGACTGTAGCTTCAAACTTTTTTGAATGGTTTTCATTGTAGTTTTTCCCGTAGATTTCAAATCTGCCAGATACCATTCGAGATTTTGGATATTTAATTAGCTAATTTGCATATTACCAAAATGGCCACAAAAAAAGTAATCGGCTATGAATACAGTCCCGGCAATCTATATAAATGTGTTTTTTTGGCTCTAAGTTCGGGTTTTGAGATCCCATAATGTCATTTTGACTACATTATTATTTTTGGGGTCATTGGAAGGTCATAGATCACGTGATCATTGAAATACAATATCCCACTTTTACGTTTTAGCAAAAAGTTCACTAATTGACTTTTTGGGGGATAAAATGATGATTTGAATGCCTGATAATATATATTTAATCTCAGAGAGCTACATCTCATACACAAGACTATATTTATTAATACAAGATGGCCGCCATTATTCTAAATGGCCGCCAGTCGAGCCTAAAATCAAAATATCTTAGCTTCTAGATATCATATTTGAGCGATCTTACTGTCTAGATTATTTTTTTTAGATCAAGGAATACAATGTCAGACATCATTATACTGTCAAATAATTTTTAAGATGTTTTTCATGTTATTTCGATCTCTATAGTTTGATATTTTGGCAAAATCGTGTTATATCATAGTTATATTTGAGTAACTTCCACCCAGAACGAGGTTATCATCCGCACACTGTTCTGAATTCACATGCTAACATGATATAAAGTAAAACTATATACATCACATGTATATGACAGCGATAAAAGAGGTAAATAGACATATCATTTACATTGTAATACGGCACTGGTATGTAGAACGACTACCCAGGGGGTAAACATCATTTTTTCTGCAAAACTTACACTGCGTGTTGTAAAAGTTTGGGCACCTGAAATGATATCTACATGTATTTAGGACCACAACCTAGGTACACAACCTTTGCAAATCGACTACTGGAAATCGGAAGGAAGCCAATAATGGCGGCCATTACCGAAAAACTTGAATTTGTCAATATATCGGTCAATATTTAAGATAACTTGCTTTTAAAGTTGTCTAGACCTATATTTTCAAGGTCAAAGATCAATATAAAACCAGTCCTGAAGTGATGTTATGTCTTGTAAATATGTATACCAGTACACACAACTTTGCTTTTATGTTTTGGAAATAATGTTTCACACTGTATATTAATAATCACTTTTGATGAGAAAACATCATGAGCAAGTATAACAATGATACTGTTCATTGAACATATACTTGAAATAAAATAAGTATTAGCCCATGCAGTGATGTAACATTTGGTATTATAATCACTTCATAACATAGTCAGTTTAAGGGATACTGGGATGGTTGCTAGTAGTAGTACTTATCGCACCCACCTAGGGAGGGTCATTAGGGATCTGTCCCGTCTGTTGCATGTTGCACCGCATGGTACAGAATCACTAGTTTATAAAGCTTATCCAAGGGAAGCTGCATCCTACACGTGGCTGGCTATAATATTGTGGTGGATTGCCAGCGGGGTAGCCTGTTTCCTCCACTCAATAGTGGTGCCAATGCAGGTCCCGTATCAGTGCAGGCACTGATGTTGGCCATGCTAGAGCCTAAGCTACAGGAAATAGTGCTTAGCATTAGGTCTCTCACGTGGGATGAATGGAGTTACTCTTAACTATTGTTCCAGCATTAAATTGCATATAAAAACCCAAGTCTTTTATCGTCTGGGCATGTCTGAGGGTAAATTCCCTAGACATGCCCAGAAAATTGAGCAGTAACCCACCATGCCCTATCCGCCCACCCTCACGTCATCATCTGTACATCGGTCATCAATGGACATCAATGGACTGCACTGTTTTTATCGTACCTCAATATCACTTAAATGACCATTAGTGCCGAGCGACGTTAAGCATTACTCTACGACATCTAGTAGTCAGCCTGAACTAGTAGTCGCTTAGATTGCACACAACAAAATTGAATAACACTGAAAATAATACTATCAAAATAACAACTGTTTGCAAGGATTAGCTATATATTAGACATGTTAGAGGATCATTTTTGGGTGTGGTTAACAAAAAATATTGTACATAGCAGGGTTTTTTTCTTCTCTTACTCAAACAGTTTTTGTTGCAACCCTTCTTGCAGCCACGTGAAATTGTGTGTGTCATATGTGGTGGCCTTGCTGGGCTTGTAGATTTACCTGGGATCAGTTAATTTTTTTATACAACCCGTTCATAATCCTCAAAAACGTGATGATATATAGCTATATCACAGCCTTCGAAGTTGGATTATGTGTTTACAAGAAGCTACTTTGCCTGGTCATACACATCTACCGTTATCAGGTTACACAATATAGTTGCGTGCATGTTGCTTCCTGCGAACAAATAGTTCCTTCGACAGTATTATTTTCACCACTCTTGATTTTTGTTTTATGTAACTTTAGGCTAATTATGTTTTGAAGTGATTATTGTATTAACAAGTGATGTAACACTACAAGGCTTGATGCTTATGTTAGCTTATATTCAATAAACTTAACATTGTTATCACATCAAATGTTTTCTTATCAAACGTGATTAATCATGTCTAGCGCAAAACAATAATTTCACACTATCAATGCATAGCTTTGTGTACTATCTTGTTAGAAAGACATAAAATCACTTCAGGGTTGGCGTAAAATTGATCCTTGACCTTAAAAAGATAGGTTTAGACAACTTTAAAAGCACATTATCTTAAATATTGACCGATATATTGACATGACCGCCATTATTGGCTTCCTGTCAATTTCCAGTAGTCGATTTGCAAGGTTGTGCACCCAGGTGGTGATCCTAAATATATGTAGATATTATTTCAGGTGCCCAAACTTTTACAACAAGCCGTGTCAGTTTTCCAGTAAAAATGATGTTTACCCCTGGGTAGTAGTTCTACATACTCTACAAAATAACAGTGCCGTATTATAATGTAAATGATTTGTCTATTTACCTCTTTTATCGCTGTCATATACTTGTGATGTATATGGTTTTACTTCATATCATGTTAGCATGTGAATTCAGAACAGTGTGCGGATGATAACCTAGTTCTGGGAGAAAGTTATTCAAGTAAAACTATGATATAACACAATTTTGCCAAAATATCAAACTATAGAGATCAAAAAGACTCTAGATACTAAGATCGCCTAAATATGATATCTAGAAGCTAAGATATGTTGATTTTAGGCTCGGCTGGTGGCCATTTTGAATTATGACGGCCATCTTGTTTGATTAAATATTGTCTGGTGTATGAGATGCAACTCTCTGAAATTGAATATATATCATCAGACATTGAAATCATTATTTTATCCCATAAAAATCAATTTTTACACTTTTTGCTAAAACGTAAAGGTGGGATATTGCATTTCAATAGTCACGTGACCTGCGTCCTTCCAATGACCCCAAAAATAATATTGTCGTCAAAATGGCATTATGGAATCTCAAAAACAGAACTTGGGGCCAAAAAGCACATTTCTAAGATTGCCTGGACTGTATACATAGCCGATTACTTTTTTGGCGGCCATTTTGGAAATATGCAAATTAGCTAATTAAATATGCTAAATCTCGAATGGTATCTGGCAGATTTGAAATCTACGGGAAAAAATACAATAGAAACCGTTGAGAAAAGTTTGACAGACATGTTTATTAGATTGATTAGGATATATCCCTGTCTATAAACAGATCAATTGTTGGCTTTTGTAAATTCAACATTGCTGAACAATTTGTAAAATTATCATAGGCATAAAAATAAATGCACAACAAATGATATACTACAGACTTTAATGTCCATTATGAATGAAGCATGACATTGTGAAAATAATAACTGTTATTCTTATAATGATATAGAGAAAAACAGATTAAATGTCCATCTGTTACCACTAAATAATAGTAGACTTTAAAACACACATTCACATGTATTCTTTACTGTGTAATATAGTTATAATAAATTAGGTATATTTTGTGTTTAATTATTTTCAATCTCATCATCCCCATCATCATCATCAATATTCATTACATTTTTATAACCATCTGGATCACATTTGCACAGTTCTGTACAAGGCATATCATGCTGGCGACAAGAACATCGCCCGACACAGTGACTCTTACTGCATGTGCACCTAATCAACTGCAAGATTGAATCTGGGACAATGGGTGTGCGGATAAGAATTGGCATATATTGTCCTCACGTGGCATTCTGAGACCACCCAAGTTCGTTCGGCGGCCTAACGATTGGTTGAAAGAGTAATGCCTGCACCCAGATGGAACATTGGTAATATGCCCGCCGTATGTGTTCATGAAGAGCACCTTGTGTTGGGGGAAGCTTGTCAAGTCCTTGGTCTTTACCAAGGCCACGGAAATGAAACCATCTGAGATGCGAAGCTTTCGTGATATCAATATTTTTCGGTCTGAGAACTTGACACAGGTCTAGAACCTCAACAGAAGTCACCATCATATCTTGTTCTTAACTCAATATATAGAGCTCTTAACTCAATATATCAACTTCTTAACTCAATATATCGAGTTGTGAACTCAATATATCAAGTTGATAACTCAATATATTGAGTTATTAACTCAATATATCAACTTTTTAACTCAATATATCGAGTTGTGAACTCAATATATCGATTAGTAGTAGTAAATCATTGCTTTACGTCACTTTTCGGCACAAATAGTCTTTTAAGTGGCATTGTAATACGATAAAAAAAGTTGTAGTCAATTGATGAGATGAATAATGACAGATGGTGGTGTGAGGGTGGGGGTGCTGGTACATGGTGGGTTATTGAGAGCGTTTTCCTTTGCTCGCCTGATAAGGGGTTCTGGGCATGTCTAGAGGATCTACCCCCGGACATGCCCAGACGGCCGGAGAGTTGGGTTTCGCTGTGCAATTTAATGCTAAAACTCCGTGGCATTTTGCGCAGCTCCGCTATCCTCGGGTCGGATAGTACCCAGAGTAACAATATGAAGGATAACTCCCTCTCATTCATCCCACGTGAGAGACCTAATGTCAAACACGCTTTTGCAGGTTTTCACGGCCTACACCAGCGCCAGCACTGATGCGGTCGCTGCATTGGCTGCGCTGTTGAGCGGAGGAACCAGGGTAGCCACTGGCAATCTACCAGAAGATTATGGCCAGATACGAGGAGGCTGTAGCTGCCCTTGGATGATTGCTGTAGACTAGTGCTCCCGTACAATGCCATACAAAGCATTCAACAGACGGAACAGATCCCCAATGACCCTCCCCGGATGGGGGCGAAAAGTACTACTGCTAGCAATCATCCCAGTACCCCTCAACATATCGAATTGATAACTCAATATAACGAGTTCTTAACTCAATATATCCTTTCCACTGCCATAGCGTATTAAACCGGATCGTTTTTGCGGCCCTCTCAGAAACAGTACCATACAGCATAGGCCTGTCACAGCGTACTGGATCGTAGCGAAAAAACGGCCTTCTGACAAGCACCATCGTATGTCGTAGACCTGTCAGTAGTTTTTTTTTTATTCAGTATTAAAACTATTTTTGCTAAGCTGGTAAATAACGCACACTTGTAATCTTTGATATACAGAGAGTATTTCCCCATTTCTTCCCAGTAAACTTGGCGGCATGCTTCTAGCTTATCATGATATTTACTAATTAGCAATTATTAATGGATAGTTATAAGATTATGTGAAATAAGCTATTTCGTCACTTTTACATGCTTTAAATATTATGACATAGATATTAAATATACCCGATTTTACACCTGCAACCCTTAGTTTGATGTCTTGTGAAGACATTTTGGTTTCCATAACATTTAATTTTTAATTAATTCTTCACTGATTATCTTGATAATGAACAGGGGGGTCAATAACAGAACATTACACTATGGCTGTTTCACGGCATTTCGTCTGGTTACGATTTAATACGCTGTGGCGCTTCTAGCAGTTAAGTTAATAAGGCAATGCCTCAGATGCCCCGTAGCGCTTAATGTGTATCCAGAGTAATGCAGCACAACGGCACAACACGCTTCGGCGTTGACATATGCCAACCATTCACAGCGCACACGATATATTGTCCCAATGTTGGTTTAATGCTGGGTCAGCGTCGCTGATGCTGGACCAATATTACTCTAGTAGTATCGTGTTTGCTGGGCACGTTGTCATCTCCGTGTGTATTTTCTCGGCCGTGACATGTTGACTTTTCTGTTATCTTAGTAGGCCTACATTCCACGATTACGATGTTGGAATTTTTTCCGGTTGATCAGAAGACCTGTTAGGCTGTTAGTATTTCTGTCTTTATTTCGTTTTCTTTATTAGAAGAATTCAATTTCCCAATGCGGTAAACAACTCATACCTGTAAAATGAGGTGGTGGAATTATTATGATGCTCCTTCAACTTTGGATGAATAACGATAATAATGTGCAAAGATGTATTTTCCTGTTCACATTTAACTTGAAACATTCCACAAGAAATACACTCACCCAGAATATTATATATTAAACAAAGCCTACGTTGATACGTAACCATTTTTCTCAGAGGACACAGACACCCTTATGATTTTTACTAGGCACCTACAAAAATTAATAAAATTATAGAAATGTTTCCAACATAAAAATATCGTACTAATGACTATAAATTGGGTTTAGCTTGAATTATGTGTTCATCTGGTTTGTTCTGAACTGATATTTACTTGTGGATTCCATTCATTACTAGACAGTCAGTCGCAGACTGCACTCCCCCGTCTCGTTGTCTGGGCCCGTATTCTCAATATAGTTGGATACCTTGTCAGGAAATATTAGGTTTAAATTATTTGAACTCCTTGCTAATTATCTTAATCGTAGCCATGTGGATTCATGAAAAAAGACTACTCTTGGTGCCATACACCATATTACTTTCCCATCAAACGGAATATGTTGGCAAAATACCTTTTCAATGGTGGGCCAGCGTCACAGGCGCTCCAGATGCATTATGTAGAGTAACCCTAGACGCTGTGTAGACGAAAACTCCTAACGTACCAAATCGTTATATCTCACCTCGCACGTCTGCCGTAGCGTAAAAATACGTAATAGCGGCAGCTGCTCTATACATGAATAAGAGAGATTTTGAGATAAGTTACGGATTTTTACGCTATGCGTGAGAGAAGGCCATTTTTTGGATAGGGATTAGAACGCTGTGGTGTGAGTGCGGTATATCATAGTGTTTGTGAGAGGGCCGATTTTTCCATCCGTTTTGATACGCTGTGGTAGAGCTGTGGTATATCTACCCGGCAGTGGAAAGGATATCGAATTTTCAACTCAATTATATCGATTTCCTAACTCAATATATCGACTTCCCAACTCAATATATGGAGTTGTCAACTCAATTATCGATTTGTAAACTCAATATATCGAGTTGTGTCTTCACTATATCGAGTTGATAACTCAATATATCGAGTTCATAACTGAATATATCGAATTCTTAACTCAATTATATTGACCTCACAACTCAATACAAGACTTCTTAACTCAATATATGGAGTTGTCAACTCAATAATCGACTTCTAAACTCAATATATCGAGTTTTCTAGTTTTCAACTCAATATATCGAGTTGAAAACTCAATATATCGACTTCTTAACTCAATATATCGAGTTGTGAGCTCAATATATCGAGTTGATTACTCAATATATCGACTTCTTAAGTCAATATATTGACTTCTTAGCTCAATATATCGACTTCTTAGCTCAATATATCGAGCTGTGAACTGAAATATATTGAACTGGCAATTCAATATATCGAGTTGTAAACTCAATATATCAAGTTTTCAACTCAACATATCAATTTGTAAACTAAATATATCAGTTTTCAACTCAACATATCGAGTTCTGAACTCAATATATCGACCTCTTAACACAATATATTGAGTTGTGTACTCAACATCTGGAGTTCTGAACTCAATATATCAACTTCTTAACTCAATAAATATATCGACTTCTTAACTCAATATATGGAGGTGTTAACTCAATATATCGACTTTTCAACTAAATATATCGAGTTTTCAACTCAATATATCTACTTCTTAACGCAATATATCGACTTCTTAACTCAATATATCGACTTGTGAGCTCAATATATCGAGCTGTGAACTCAATATATCGAGTTGACAACTCAATATATTGAGTTGATAACTTAATATATCGACTTCTTATCTCAATATATTGACTTCTTAGCTCAATATATCGACTTCTTAGCTCAATATATCGAGCTGTGAACTCAATATATCGAGTTGACAACTCAATATATCTAGTTGTAAACTCCTCGAGTTCTGAACTCAATATAATTACATCTTATCTCAATATATCGAGTTGTGAACTCAATATATCGACTTCTTATCTCAATATATTGAGTTGACAACTCAATAGATCGAGTTGTGAACTCGATATATCGAGTTTTTATATCAATATATCAAGTTGCTAGCTAAATACATAGACTTCTTAACTCAATATATTGAGTTATGAACTAAATATATCGAATTAATAACTCAATATATTGAGTTGACAACTCAATAGATCGAGTTGTGAACTCGATATATCGAGTTTTTATATCAATATATCAAGTTGCTAGCTAAATACATAGACATAGACGTAATTAGGTCAAAAATTTAAATTGACTGTCACAAATGCAAAAAAATGCAAAAAAATGCCAACATCGATTTTCGCCTTCAGTGACCTCCATAGATCAAAATAAAATCAAAAATTAAAAATCTATATGAAATTTTCACGAAATGACATAACATAGTTCACTAGACACAACGTGAAAAAATAGTACAGTGGACTGACATCCAGGAGAAGAGTGTGAGTCCACTGATCCATGTACCAACTTCGGACCACAGTAAAACAATTTCGTCCTCAAGTAAATGATAATCATTGGCTCATCAGATCAAAACTGATATTTGCACTTGATGAGGCAGGGATCTGCAATTAAACTATAGAAATAATAAGGCTAAATTAGTCAACTGAACCAATATTGGGTCAACGTCTCAATGCTGGGTTTACACGTGATTAGCTATGATGATGGGTCAGTCACAGCAAACGTCACTCCAATGTTGGGCCAGCGTTAAAAAAATAGGGCTTACGGTGACAAGCCAGTAGACCTATGTAGGGTTAATGTTAGTCCACCGTCTGCGGCGCTGGCCAAATAAATATATATATATATATATATATATATCCCTAAGACATCATTCCAATGAGATCTGTATGTGTCTTTATGAACTAACTAATTATTAATCAGTAATCAATCTAGGACAATCGAATGACAAAGATTAATCTGTATCGCTGGGATACTGGAGACGAGCTGGTATTTATTGGAAACATATCAAATTATTTACATGGTTCAACCGAATTAAAAAATAAAGCAAACATCCTGAAATGTTTACTACCCTGACTACAACGTATCCCGAGCAAAACACAAAATGCTGGTGGATATGTGGTCCAGCGTCACTCGAGCTTGGCCCGTTTTCAAACCAAAGTTTGTTTTTCTCGGGACGCGATATCGATCTGGACTACCATCGGCCAGATAGTATCTCGTGTAATCTAAAATGATTTTGTGTTCCATCAAAGGCGATTGAAATCAGTGGCCAGTCCTGCGCGTAATAGCCGCACTGGCGATAAAAATAATCCACGTGGAATTGCTTTCTTATGGAAACCATCAAGGCAGTAGCGAGAGCCGGAGACATCTAAACGAGAAGAGATATAGTTTTACTCCGTGGCATAATAAGACACGTCTATCATCCCCTTGGCTATGAAAGGGGGTATCTGTCACATGACAAGCTGGCAGATACACCCTTTCACATCCAAGGGAACGATATATACTGTCGTGCAATGCCAACAGACAGTATCCGCTTGCTTTTTCATGAAGCAATAACTACCTTTTGTCTCTACAGAACATTGTGATATTTGTGCATTATTTGTCGTGAAATTGGTTCTCCTGAGTGGATTGTTTTTAATATGTACAGTAGGCCTACAATAGATATGGTCTCAGTCTATAAGCATACGCTTCTAGGTCACTCAATCTCACAAAAATGAGAGAGAGGCGTAAACTAAGCCACAGTAACTTACGTGAAAGAGTGTCCTTTGTTGTTAGTTCAAATAAATATACTAAATAATGTCGTTGTGTTTAAACTTTATCATGGTTATTGCAATGCAATCATCATTTAGAACAAAACTGCATGAAAAAAAACTAAGTAATATTCATTCCCAAAGTGAAGATTGAATATCAAGTGTTCACAGCAGGCTTTCAAGATCTGATGAGAGTCGTTACTTACATGGCATAAATGGTATGACTCAACCATCATTTTCACCTAATCACAAAGCATATCGTTGATAATGATATGGAAGAAGAGCGTGAACCGCTTAAAGCAGCGCACGCACTGAGATAGTTAATTAGACATGTACCTACAACAAAAACATTTAAAATAATATAAAATAATGTCTAACAGGCATTTACCTGCCGTGGTGAGCCAGATAGTGCCGTGTGATTTAGTCAGTCACATTATACTGTTCTGTACGTGTCATGAGTAGCTGATGAGGCAGACGTGATATTGATATTTGACCATTTTCGCCCATTGGAAGGTGTAGGTCGCGGCAGCGAGACACAAACTCAAGTTTGTAAACATTTTAAATAATAGCATTCCCCTTGTGCAGCATCAATATATGGTAGTAATTTCAACATGCTCAAAGAGTCTCGAACTGCTAGACTCTTTGGTAATCTGTCGAACTAGGTGGAGTTAACATAGCCATTATGAAACAGTGCGATAATGCTCGCCACCTGGTGAATAGAGTGATATACAATTAAAGCAGCCCCTGGTCAGTAGAAGAAAACGAAAAATTGCCGAAAGTGTCAGCAGTAGGCCTAATATTTGTTACAAACCAGATTATTTCCACAGCGATCTTTTAATCGCGTTTCAATTAATCGTTTGGTTTATGCTATACTACATCAATCGAAAAAAGTGGTGTGATTAAAATACTGATATTATAAATAATTAGTAAGCTCCTAATATTCTGCAGTGAAATCATTCATTAATTTTATTTTCAGATACAATGTCAATTATGACTAGTGTATGCGACGCTTTAAATAATAGTAAGTATGAAGCTAGAACCATATACGACCTGGTTGGCACTGAATGTGATAATAAAGTCAAGATTAAAAGTAATCCCTAACAGTAGCCAAAGTGTACTGTTTATTTGAATATATTAAAACTGTTTTATTATTTTAATCGACAGTACTCATATTAAAGTATCAACAGAACAGAACTGTTAGTCCATGGGCCAGATAGGGTTACCGTGCACCCCCCCCCCCCCCCCAGGACAGTCTGAGACCAAGTTTTTTTTGCTCCTTGGACCTCCCCCAATATCAAAAGTCGATGCCATCAAAAAAAAGTTGGGATTGACTACCTGTTTGGGCCATTTTCAAAATGGCCGCCATCGAAATCTGGAAATCACGTTTTGTGCCATAACTTGAGTTCTGCGGCAGTTAGAGTCACAAAATTGGTGTCTATGTATATGTTTTTGGGGGTGAGGAATCCAATTTTGCCAATAAAAAATGTTTCTGTCTTGTGGAAAATTTATAAACAGCTATTCAAACGTATTTTTCGTGCATTTTTGAACATTTTTTGTGTTAGTCCATGGGACAGAAAGGGTTACTGTGCACCCTCCACCTTTGAAAGTCTGAGACCAAGTTTTTTTTGCTCATTAGACCTCCCCCAATATTAAAAGTCGATGCCATCAAATAAAAGTCGGATGGACCACATATTTTAGGCCATTTCAAAATGGCCGCCATTGAAATTTGGAAATCACGTTTTGTGCCATAACTTGAGTTCTAAGGCAGTTAGAGTTACAATATTGATGTCTATACATATGTTTTTGGGGGCGAGGAATTCAATTATGCCAATAAAAAATATTTCTGTCTTGTGGAAAATTAATAAACAGCTATTCAAACGTATTTTTCGTGCATTTTCGGTCATTTTTTGTGTTAGTCCATGGGCCAGATAGGGTTACTGTGCACCCCCCACCCATGAAAGTCTGAGACCATTTTTTTTTGCTCATTAGACCTCCCCTTATATCAAAAGTCGATGCCATCCGATACAAATCGGATGGACTACCTATTTTAGGCCATTTCGAAATGGCCGCCATTGAAATTTGGTAATCACGTTTTGTGCCATAACTTGAGTTCTAATGCAGTTAGAGTCACAAACTTGGTGTCTATACATATGTTTTTGGGGATGAAGAATCCAATTATCCCAATAAAAAATATTTCTGTCTTGTAGATAATTCATAAACAGGTAAATAAACGTATTTTTCGTGTATTTCCGGTCATTTTTGTGTATTTTAGTGCGAACACAGAAAAAACTAACCTTAAAATATAACTTGGTGACTGTCCTATAAACCAATAAGAATTAGATGTGATCTTCATCCATATTAGATCTGACCAGCAGCTGAGTAGAATATTTCCTTCGTTGCAAAAAAACAGTACTTCTACACAAGATCATATCACCACTTTAAAATTTAAAACGGCAGATACGCCCTTTCAATTCCAAGGGGCAAATTAAGTTATTGACAATCATTCTTATGTATTTCACACTCATTTCACCAGTTTATCTGACATACATTTAAAAAACATAATTTCTAACATTATAGTTGCCGTGTTATCAAATTGTTATGGTGGTGACAGCAGAAATGGTGGTAAAGTCCTTGTTCCACCAGAATATGAAACACGTTTGCACTACCATAGAACATAAAATAAACATATAATCAGCTACTGATTATTTAAACCTAATCCTTATCACTGTCACTTTCAGCAACTGCACTGTCATCAGACAACACTTCTCCCTCTGATGAACCTGCTACATCGTCATCACTTTCTAATGTATCATCTTCCTTTGCTATGTCTATTGAGATAATTGGACCTTGACACCAGACGGGCACAAGTTTCTCATTGTTTTCAGTCCATCCGTGACCATTAATTGCTAAATGAATATATGGCTGAGGAATATGGGCTAATTTCCAAATTCCAGTCTGATAATTTACTCGTCTAATATGCTGAGACAATGTCTTTCTACATAGTGGAAATTGGCTGAAGTCAATATTGCTCACTTCTGCTTCAAGATAGAGTAGCGATACATGTCACATGTTAACTATTCTAGGTCGTTCACCAAATCATCGGAGATATGCCAAACATCTCCTAATTTACAGAGTACATCTTGAAATCGCATAATCTTCTGAATCAGTTTTATGGTTTAATTTTCCCAACGCCTTTGAATGTGCTGGTTGTATCTTGTCCAGGATGTGAGTGATGCACCAGTCCCAAGTGATTTAAGCAGTACTCTGGTCCTACAAGATGACAATGCTTTCTTCCATGTTATGTCAAACAACACCAGCAACTCTTATCTCATTGCACGTGCAATATTTGACAGCATAGCAAGGAGTGGCGACATTATCTCTAGCACAGAAGGCTCGATTAAGCAAATGGAGAGACCGATGCTTGGTACCAGTGATACATTGATCATAAGTGGGCCATTGCAAAAAAGCCAGCTGATTGGAAGACATTTCTGATGAACAGTGAGAACAAATCAGTTAGTTGATGTTATGAATGATGTTTGGTGCTCTCATAAATTTGCTCCAAAACTTGAATAGAAAAAATTAATAACTGTCCCTCATGGTAACTGCTACCTTCTTGAGTCTGAAGATGGAACAACAGTTAATAAAACTGAGATTACATCATTGTTCTCAAATCAAAAAGAAACTGATACTGTCTCTATGCACAAGAGCAAGGCTATGATACAGTTCGCATTCGCAGTTCTGACAGTGATGTGTTTTTCATATTGCTGCACCATGCTTTCAAGTTAGACATCACTATTTCGTTTGATAGTGGCTCAGACAACACAAGAAGGCTTCTGATTGTAATTCACATAGCCAACAATGATGGAAGCTCTGCACTGCATTTCTGTCTCTTTGCGCATTCACGCGTGGGGAAAATTAAACCAATAAAACTGAGTCAGAAGACAGTGAGATTTCAAGATGTAAATAAACTTGATGTTTGGCATATCTCTGATGACATGGTGATCGACCTAGAAGAGTTTACATGTGCCATCTATGGAAAAAGTCGTCATAAGAGTGTAAATGATCTTCGCTACTCTATTTTGAAGTAGAAGTGCAGTAATCTCGAGCGCAATATTGACCTCAGCCAATTTACACCATGTAGAAAGACATTGTCTCAGCATATTAGACGAGTAAATCAGATTGGAATTTGGAAATTAGCCCATATTCCTAGGCCAAATATTCCTCTGGCAGTTAATGGTCACGTATAGACTGAAAACAATGGGACACTTGTGCCCATCTTGTGTCAAGGTCCAATTATCCCAATAGACATAGCAGAGGAAGAAGATACATTAGAAAGTGATGACGATGTAGCAGGTTCATCAGAGGAAGAAGTGTTGTCTGATGACAGTGCAGTAGTTAAAAGTGACAGTGATGAGGATTAGGTTTAGCTAATCAGCAGCTTACGATATGTTTATTTTATGTTCTATGGTAGTGCAAACGCGTTTCATATTCTGGTGGAACAAGGACTTTACCACCGCTTTACCACCATTTCTGCTGTCACCACTATAAGATTTTGATGACATGACAATTATTATGTTAGAAACTCTGTTTTTAAATGGGTGTTAGATAAACTGGTGAAATGAGTGTGCAATACATAAGAATGACTGTCAATAACAAAATCTCCCCCTTGGAATTGAAAGGGTGTATCTACCGTTTTAAATTTTAAAGTGGCGATATGATCTTGTGTGAAAGTATTGGAAGGAAATATTCTACTCAGCTGCTGGTCAGATATAATATAGATGAAGATTACATGTACTTTTAATAGGCTCATGGAACAGTCACCACTTTGGTATTTTAATATTTTCTACACTAAGTTTTTTTTTCATTTGTCATGCTAGTCATAAGCAAAGTTTAATTTTTATTTACAATTTTCAACACTGTTATGCTCATTATTCACGGAATAAAATAACACTAGTTACAAGTTTTATTTTAAGGTTAGTTTTTTTCTGAGTGCGCACTAAAATACACAAAAATGGCAAAAAATACATGAAAAAAACGTTTATCTAACTGTTTATAAATTATTTACAAGACAGAAATATTTTTTATTGCCATAATTGAATTTCTCGCCCCCAAAAACATATGTATAGGCACCAATTTTGTGACTCTAACTGCCTTAGAACTCAAGTTATGGCACAAAACGTGATTTCCAAATTTCAATGGCGGCCATTTTGAAATGGCCTAAAATAAGTAGTCCATCTGACTTTTATTTGATGGCATCAACTTTTAATATTGGGGGAGGTCTAATGAGCAAAACAAACTTGGTCTCAGACTTTCATGGGTGGAGGGTGCACAGTAACCCTTTCTGGCCCATGGACTAACACAAAAAAATGACAGAAAATGCACGAAAAATACGTTTGAATAGCTGTTTATTAATTTTCCGAAAGACAGAAACATTTTTTATTGGCATAATTGAATTCCTCGCCCCCAAAAACTTATGTATAGACACTAATTTTGTGACCCTAACTGCCTTAGAACTCAAGTTATGGCACAAAACGTGATTTCTCAATTTCAATGGCGGCCATTTTGAAATGGCTTAAATAGGTAGTCCATACGACTTTTATTTGATGGCATCGACTTTTGATATTGGGGAAGGTCTAATGAGCAAAAAAACTTGGTTTTAGACTTTCATAGGTGGAGGGTGCACAGTAACCCTCTCTGTCCCATAGACTAACACAAAAAAATGACCAAAAATGCACGAAAAATACGTTTGAATAGCTGTTTATAAATTTTCCACAGGACAGAAACATTTTTTATTGGCAAAATTGGATTCCTCACCCCCAAAAACATATACATATATACCAATTTTGTGACTCTAACTGCCTTAGAACTCAAGTTATGGCGCAAAAGGTGATTTCCAGATTTCGATGGCGGCTATTTTGAAAATGGCCCAAAACAGGTAGTCCATCCCAACTTTTTTTGATGGCATCGACTTTTGATATCGGGGGAGGTCCAAGGAACAATAAAAACTTGGTCTCAGACTGTCCTGGGGGGGGGGGGGGTGCACGGTAACCCTATCTGGCCCATGGACTATGTGACGTGATCGCTCAGAGACCATTTTACATCAGCTGCGACGTGGTCGTTAGACGAGCGCTAGATGGACGGTAGAGGGATACAGAGGACTGTCTACATGAACGGAAGACGGGCGGATGAAGGTCGTCAAGAACGGTGAAAAATTGCAGGAGAACGTTGTAGGACGCAGTAGGAACGTTGACTGGTGGAACGCCCGATGAGCGTTCTAGACGGTGAATGGTCATTAGAGATCGATGAAAACGCAGACGGCGCACGATGGACGGTGGTAACCCAGCGAGCGCCCTCCCAACGCTTCCCAAGCGTCCTCATACACACCATGTACCGTTCTTTCTGCGCTCTGCCAGCGTTCGTTGGCGTTCCCTCTCCGTTTTCCTGTAAGTTTTTGCCGCCCTTCTGCCAGCCTAAGCGTTCCATTACCGACCGAGTACAGATCTTCTACAGATCTTGTACAGTCCTGAGCTACTCCTCATATGCTCATATGAGCTCAACCGACATGGAACAAACTGAAGAGCCTGTAGACGTGTACCCCGAGTGCATGGTAACTGCTCTGCAGAATGAAGTTGACAAGAATTATCTTGCCATGTACCTGTACATGAAGAACATGAAGGACCCGGCCCTGGATGCTGCGTCGCCCTTAGTTTGGTTTGTAAAATGAAATGAATCGGGCTTTAGGCCACTTTTGTGCACATAATGATACAGGTTAAATTAGGCCAGGAGAACCTTCTGAGTATGGTGATATGAGTTAGATGACACTGCCCTCCAGACACAGGATTCGAAATTCAAATCCTGGAGGTCTGAAGCCGAGCACGCTACCTTTCGATCACGGAGGCTCCCCACAATACTGAGTGTCACGATTGTATGGGAAAGAAATATTTGTGTTTCTTTCAAACCGCTCAGTCCGGTGTCAAGCCAAATCTAATGATCACGCGAAATCTAATGATCTTCCGGTCTCGGAGCAGATCTCGCGGGATTTCGTCAGAGGTTATAAGTACTGTGTCACATATAGAATGCATAAGCTGTAAATATTATTTATTTAATGAATGGAGACAGCCAGCTAATTATACATGTATTCTGGCGAAATTAGATGAACGCTGACCAGCGCTATACATAGTTAGCTGACTGGCGAAATTTGATGACCACTGACCAGCGCTGTACATATGGTTACCTGGCTTGCGAAATTAGATGACCACTGACCAGCGTCATGGATATGGTTAGCTGACTGGCGAAATTAGATGACCACTGGCCAGCGCCATGCATATGGTTAGCTGACTGGCGAAATTAGATGACCACTGGCCAGCGCTATACATATCTAACTGACTGGCAAAATTAGATGATCACTGACCAGCACCATGCATCTATTTAGCTGACTGCCGAAATTAGATGAACACTGCCCAGTGCTATACATAGCTACCTGATTGGCAAAATTTGACGACTTATGAAATATAGTTGTGTGCTTTTCTTTGGAATTAGCCTATGTTGCAATGCATACAATTCCCGTAGTTCTATTGATTCTATAAATATACATTTTATCTTAAACAATAATAATATGAGTAACATATTACAATCATGATGCGAGATGTACAATTCGGGATTCAAAGGGTTATTACATATATTAATGAGCCTCGTATTTAAATAAAAATGTATTCTCGTTTCACATAACATCTTCTTGTAAGATAAATAGTGTTTAATCCTTGGTATCGACTAGTCATATGCTACGGTGTCCAAAGACCCAAATTCTACATTTCCATACAAATAATAATAATAATCATGAATATAAAACATTTTACATAATACATATTATAGGCCTACTGTTTGAGCCATAAGCATAAGAGAAAACGTAAACTTGTATTTAAATATATTGTGTAGATTCATAATATATTCATCTCCACTATTAAATTCACCGCATGTCGCATATATAAATGATATGCGTGGTGGGTGACATGCAAATGGAACCCATTTGGTGGAAATTATTTGAATTGTTTTTATTACGTATTTTGTTGAGGACAGACATTTTAAGGATTAGATAATTGCAGATGTGAAATGCCATTGCAAAGAATATTATTTACAGCTTATGCATTCTATAAGTGACACAGTACTTATAACCTCTGACGAAATCCCGCGAGATCTGCTCCGAGACCGGAAGATCATTAGATTTCGCCTGATCATTAGATTTGGCTTGACACCGGGAAAGGAACCTCGAACTCTAGCGTGAAAGCCAGCGGTGCTAGCCACTATCCTAGTAGTTAGGCTTTTACAAAATGGCTGACCAAATATATGATAAGTGTCTATAATTTTTATGTCAGCCCCTAATCCACAAATATTCTGAATATCTGTGTTTAATTGTATATTTTGAAGGCCACTGGTAACAGAACAAAATATTCTGAAGCCTGACTTTTTACTGACACCAGTGGTGGCCATTTTAAAAATGACCGACAAAGTCCACATGTGGACTTTGTCGGTCATTTTTAAAATGTGTCAATATCTCAGCTTTTAATCCACCTAAAATCGAAATCTTTTAATCTAAATATACATTTTCATGGATACTGATAATGAATAAAGTATTTATAAACACAATAATCCTACAAAAAAACAAAAAATTGACGACTCCAGTGGTGGATATTTTACAAAATGGCCGATCCAAATCTGAATACCTGTCAATTTCGCAGCTTCTAATCCACCTAAAATCCAAATAATTTTATCTAAATATACATTTTTAGGGGTACTGATAATGAATAAAGTATTTGTAAGCATATCAATCCAACAAAAAACAGCATTCTACTGATTCCAGTGGTGGCCATTTTACAAAATGGCCGACCAAATCTGAGTACGTGTCAACATATTTCAGCTTCTAATCCACCTAAAATCAAGATATTTTTATCTAAATATACATTTTCAAGGGTAGGCCTACTGATACTAGTTAAATTATTTTCAAACACATTAATCCAACACAAAACCCCTTTCCACTGACTCCAGTGGAGTTGTACCATTGTACCTGTCAATATTACAGCTTCAAATCCAAATTTTTTAGACATTTCAATCCAACAAAAAAACTTTTTTTAAGAATTCAATGGCAGACAGTTTACAAAATGGCGGCCGACTATATTTAGGTGTCGATATCTCGGCTAATTATCCATTTATAAGCGAACATTTTGTATCTTAATATAGGCCTACATTTTCAAGGGCAATGATAACAACAAAAATATGTTTAATTATTTTTATGAAGTAAAAAAAACATTTTACAGACCCCAATTACGGCCATTTTCAAAAATAGCTATTTTAATAAATATATGTGTCAACACTGTCTCCTACTCGAGGGAGAGATTACAAAAAAATATACCCTAAACACAGAATTAATTCCCCAGAAGAATTCGATGGCAGTTATATAATTGCAAATATTTAAAATAAATGTAGATCAATATGTTGGATTTCTTGGTAATTTATAGTTATAATCCAGTTACAGGTGATATGCTCTACAAAGAACCCTTGAAGTCATTCGATAAAAGTAAGATATAGGGCGTCCTTCAGTCGCGATATTGCCATGAATGTGCAGAAAGTGACGTAAACACTCACAATCCAGTTACAATCGAATTGTTGTGTCTAAATATAATTTGTTAAAGGAAGCGATTAAAATATATATTAAACATTTTTTTTATCCAAATTAATTAGTAACTTCGATATCTTTAAATCCACTTAGAGTTGAAAGATATATCCTAAAAATATATGTATTTTAAACTATTTTTATTAATCTTGAATATAAAATGATTTTAAAAAACGGCATCCTCATAATTCAGACCAATTATATTGGTAGAAAAATCATTTTAGATTATTAGAATTATTAGAATCAACATTGTTACCATTGAAACCTTTCTCTTTATTATGAAAATTTATAGAGCCCTCAAACCTATTATTTCTTGCTACAAATAAAATTGTTATAGATCTAAACGCTTTGACAGATTTTACTATGTCTAATCACATCTATAATCCACACACTGTGTGTAATCAAACATATTTTCATTGGTTACATAGACCTAAAGTAGGACGAAAGGTTAATCTTGACCACTTCACTTCTCAGCTCCCATTGCCTGTTGGCTGTCACCCCAATTCACAATATCCAAACTGACCAGATATTACTATATGTGACAGTAAGGTTTGTTTTTAACTTAGATAATTACGTGTTTGTGTATTATGAATACACATACTATTTACATGAATTCTCTCTCATTCATATTACTAATAGCGTCAGGTATGAAATTACAGTCTGATTTATTAGGTCCAGCAAACATAAGGAGCCAAAGACCCCCTCCCCCATTGGTGGAGTGTATGACTGTTGTAGGTTTTCAAAAACTCATCCATAAACATAATGATCACTGTTCAGAGTATGCAAATGTGTGTGCCTCAGTCCAGTCGCCTTATTTCGACGACATTGACTTGCCAAACACGTGTTACGGTCAATAAGATCGATGTCTACCAGGGTGTTTGCCCTTGATTTTGGACCTATACCTTTTAGGAATACATGTATAATGTAATGTCTGCTAATGCTGTTTTCTCTTTAGTCAGTTAACATGGTTAATTCAAGCTTAGTTTTGTCAGATTGTGAATGAAATCCATCTAACTATTTGCCTTATTGGTTTCAAACGTTCCGCCAGTCAACTGGCTGTAGACTGGAAATATTTTTTTACAGCAAATATCATTTTTTATTGCTACCGATCTCAACCTGTATCAACCAAAAAGCATTGCCATGCATATCTTATCTGCATTAACGTGTCAATGATTTTATCGGATCATTTAGATACGTATTTCAGATTGTTCTCCCTAATCCTTGGTCCTGCAAATGTATATTTAGACACTAACATTTTTTTCTAAATCAATTAGAAACTGAGATATTAAAGCATTTATATTCTAGCGACCATTTTGGAAAAAAATGACTGCCACGATTGTCAAATATTAAATTTGCGAATTTGTAATTGTCTTTTTTGTAATCCTTAGCCTAGAAAATGTATGTTTAGACACCAAGATTTTTTTTCCACGTGGATTAGAAACTGAGATATTAAAACATGTATATTCCGGCGGCCATTTTTAAAAATGGCCATTAATAAGGTCAAAGGTCAACTTTACGTATTTATTTTTGCCTTTTTTGTAATATTTGGTCCTGAAAATGTATATTTAGACACCAAGAACATTTTTCCAAGTGATTTAGAAACTGAGATATTCAGACATGTATATTCTGGCGGTCATTTTGAAAAATGGCCGCTATTAATGTCAAGGGTCAAATTTGGAATGGTCCTATAGCTAAAATTTACCGCCATTTGCACCCAGCATGCAAAATTTCATGCTTTTATCATTAAATGAACAATTAGTTTACCAGTCAGCCTAACCATAGGGCCCCCGCCCAGTTTGGTTTGTGCGCTCAGGTAGAGAGCTACGGCGAGAGAATAAGGCTGCCTTCATCAACTTCATGAGGATGACTCTAGAAATGTTCGATGAGCTCTTACATCGAACCACCCCGCGCATCACGAAACAGCACACCTCACACCTAGACGCATGGTGGAGGAACTATACATGGACGGAGGACGGGCGACTGAAGGTCGAGGACGGTGGCAGAATTGCAGGAGAACGTTGTAAGACGCAGTAGGAACGTTGACTGGGCGGTACATGAACAGTGGAAGGATGCCGTGAACGGCGGAGGGACTGTACATAAACGTAATAAGGTCAGCGGATGGGAAGATGTTTTACAACTTTTGAAACGTTCACAACGTTCTGCCCAGAAAACAATTTTTCGCGAACGCTGTTGGGACGTTGGACAAGAACGTTGTAGTGAGACAGGGCCTTGAGTGCCGACCTTCTCAAGTCACACGGTCCTTTATTCAAACGTTTATTTATTTTTGTGTCAGCGCCGGAGATAAATTGTTATTGAGTTTTCATAGAGGCTGTAGTTATAGTTCACTGTAGTATTTAATATATGATTATAATACTATGATGAATTTTAATCAGTGTTTAGTTTTGAATGAACCGTGTAATTAAAAATGCATTATTATTATTTTTAAATGACTCTGCGACATCGCCTGTATGTATAAGCACAATTGCCATTCTAACTCATTCATGTTCGCGCTATATTTTGAATGAAAATCAAGTGTCCACACATCTAGTGATGTTGTGGTAAATTGATGAGTAGATGGCTTGTGCAATGAATTTCAGAATTATATTACAAAATAACTAAAAGAGAATTGTGACCTTCCAAGTAACAATAATGTTTGGACTAGGTTTTATAAGTTTTTTGTTGGCCATTTTGAATTTTGTTAGGTTATTTTTATTCTGATTGATTTATTTGAATTTTAATTATAGGTTTTTAGCAGCCATTTGAATTGGAATTTCAGATATCAGACTAGGGACGTCAAATTTCATAAATCAGAAGTTCCCGCTAAACTTTTGTAGTTTTATATAGATATATATTTCTTTGTGAAATGGAAACACATTCAGGGGGCCCAGCAAACACATTGACTTGTCTCTCTGTTGACTGAATGTTGTATCACTGTCTGCGACACTGGCCCAACATTAAAAAAACACTGGGTCGACGTTTTGTGTTTCATAGGATCACAACAGTTATTTTAATAGCAAGTGTAGCACTTGAAAAAATACTAATGTTCATAGTAAACACTTAATGATGGGTATCGGTCTACAAGACTGGCCCTGCATTAAAGAAGCTTTGGGCAAATGCAATTATTATCAAATCTAGCATTAAAAGAGTTAATAGGGCGACTCAGCCTAGACAGACTGCCCGCATTTCAGTCTACTCATACAATGAATGATGCTTTACCGACTTGTACAGCATTGATACGACATCGATCCAGACATAGTAATCCAGAAAATCCTGAATAAATCCGGAAGAACAACTGGAAATTCTTAACAAAGTCATAGAAATAAACTAAACAAGGTTTGAGGTCGATTGGATAAAAACTGAGGGAGAAAGAGGACACCATAATCCCCCGACATGTACATCATTGACCCATCATCGATTAACACTGAGCGATCCAGAAAACCATGAATCCATGACAGCTAGACAGTGATCACCAGTGCAAGTTCACCAGTACCGCCAGTCCATCATTATAACAATGTCGTCTTTCGTGTTTATTTCACCAAGGCGTTGGGCCGGTGCTGGTTTGATGCCGGCCCGCCGTCTACGATGTCGGGCCGGCATTGGGCCAGCATTGGTTTAGCGTCTTGTTTTTATTTGTATTATTGTTAAAACATGCAGTTTAATAGTTAATTTCAGCTATAATTACTATGTATTATACTGGAAGGTTTTCTTCACTCATTAGCACCATATTAGCTACGATTTCATGACAATTATCATGAAGTCGCTGTCGGGTTATTTTGCCCTTCACTACTTAATATATTTGAGGGCGATGTTTTATTCATTTCATTGTGTGGTGGGGCGTTTCATCAGCGACAGAAAGTCACAGACCGGCATGATCTACAACGATGGGGGTTGATCTTGGTGAGTACAGAGTTCGGATAGGTCTTTTTAATTCATTCAAATTGAAAACCACAACTTCCTTACTGGCAGTACGCGGCGATTATATAAGTATTTTTCTAATTTTATTATTAACTACTATTTTGTTACTTTTAAGTGGCGACATAGAAGTTAATCCTGGCCCGACAGCTTCATTGTGGCATTGTAATATACGTGGTCTCAACTTCGAAACTCATGCAGACTTATTATCTGATGTGGCCCATAATTTTGACATTTTAGCGTTGACCGAAACTTTTTTAAATACTAATTGTTGTTATGACCTAAATATAAATGGATATTTACCGATTTTCGAAGACCGCACACTCAGACCTGGTGGGGGTGTGGCCTTATATGTTCGTGACAGTTTATTTGCTGTAAGACGTAGTGAATTTGAGATCCTCGAATTAGAAGCCCTATGGGTTGAGATAAAAAGTTCCAAACTAAATTTAATGTTATGTGTTTGCTACAGACCTCCCAATACTGGTCAGGTATTTTGGGATAATTTTCAAGACTCTCTAGACCGTGTCAAGCAGAGCGGTAATGCTAACATCATTATCATCGGCGACCTCAATGCAGATCCTGGCTATGCCAATGGACCTAAACTTAAATATTTCTCAGAAAGTAATAATCTAAATATTAATATTACCAGTCCCACTCGAATAACATCTGTTGGTGCCACTATATTGGACCAGATTTTAACGTCTACGTCTGTTAATGTCACGAATTGCAGAGTAGGTGATCCTTTCCATAAAAGCGATCATTGCTCTATTTATTGCAACACATCTCTTTCATGTAATTACCACGATTCTTTTAACCGGACTATTTGGGATTTTAAGAAAGCTGATTGGGCTGGCCTTAAGATTACTTACATTTTTACGATTGGGACACCTGCTTCTCGTCCGAAGACGTGAACGTGTGGACTGAGCAGTGGACACGCGCTTACTTAGAAATATGTAAACAATTTATACCCTTCAGGTCGGTCACCATAAGGCCCAACGACAAACCCTGGTACTGTAATAAACTTAGGGCGTTAAAAAGGAAACGCGATCGTCTATTTCGAAAATTTAAAATGACGAAACTTGAAATTGACTGGGGCGCATATAAAAAATTACGTAACAAATATGCGCATGAATTATCTAAAGCAGTCTCTGACTATAATCAAAAACTATTTGATTCCTTGAATGACTGTAGTGCTTCAGAGAAAGGCTGGTGGCGAACAATTCGTGTGTTCTTTAGTGGGTCTAAGCAGAAGGTTCCAACTTTGCAATATGCTGATGGCTCTATCTGCACCGATACCAAGGATAAGGCGAATCTGCTCAACAAGATGTTTTCGTCTTATAGCGAAATTAACGATAGTGATAGGCGTCCACCCGACTTAGACTTTAAAACTGGTTCTCGATTAGAGCAAATTTACCTATCCGAATCCGACGTATTAGATATTCTTCAATCTTTAAAAATAAACAAAGCTACTGGTCCCGATGACATAAGTCCAACGTTGCTGAAAAATACAGCAGAAGTAATTTACAAACCTCTATCTCGCTTGTTTAACAAATCTCTTTCATAAAATACTTTTCCGGATTTTTGGAAAATTGCTAATGTTGTTCCAATATATAAAAAAGGGGACAGTCACCTATGTAACAATTATCGCCCAGTGTCTTTACTGAGCGTTCCAGGGAAATTTTTTGAAAAATGCATTTTCAAATACTTGTTCAATTACCTCCGTGACAATAATTTGATACATAAAATGCAGTCTGGTCTTATGCCGAAAGACAGTACGACAAACCAATTGGTATTTTTATACCATACTCTTACTGAAGCTTTAGATAAAAATAAAAAAGTTCGTGTTGTCTTTGGAGACATAAGCAAAGCTTTTGATAGGGTATGGCACGCTGGTCTTTTGGCCAAATTAAATTCCACTGGTGTAACCGGTGATTTAAATAAGTGGTTTTCAAGTTATTTAGCTGGAAGAAAGCAGAGGGTAGTTTTAGATAATATAAACTCAGATTTTCTTTTGATTAAGGCCGGGGTTCCCCAAGGATCTGTCCTAGGCCCGCTACTTTTTTTACTTTATATAAACGATATAGCTGATAACCTGCAATGTGGGATCAGTCTTTTTGCAGACGATAATATTATTTTCACGTCTGCAGACACAATGGAAGACTGTACAAATGCTTTAAACAAAGACTTAATTGAAATGGAAAACTGGGCGGCAGCTTGGCTTGTGACATTCAGTGCAAAAAACTCTCTCAATATGGTGCTTTCATTTCATCCCAAACCAGTGGTGCCTCCCCCTCTGCGTTTTATGAATGTTGACATTAAAAACGTTGTTGAGCATATCCATCTTGGCTTAACTTTTACCTCCAATCTTAAATGGTTTTCTCATATAAATAATATATCTATTAAAGCTAACAAAAGATTGACTATTGTGAACAAATTATTATTTAAAATTACTAGGAAAGGTCTAGAACAATTATATTTTGCCTATATCAGAGCTTTGTTGGAATATGGTGATGTAGTATTTTCTAATGCAGCCCAAAACGATTTAAAAAAACTGGATAAAATTCATAAAAGAGGTGCCAAAATCGTGGCGGGTGGCATACGGGGAGTATCGTCAGCTGTTCTATTTGATGAACTGTCCTGGGATACGTTACCAGAGCGACGAAACAGTCGCAAATTATTTATGTTTTCAGACATAGTACATCACCATACACCAACATATCTACATGAACTGTTGCCCAATAGTGTCCACACAAGAAGTGGAAATAGATATAATCTTAGGAACGCTGACCGTTTTGACAACATTTCATGTAGAACAGAATCTTTTAAATCTTCTTTTTTTCCGACCTCAACTGCTTTTTGGAACAATTTGGATGAAAATTTAAAATCAATTGACGATAGATCAAGCTTTAAAAACAGTATTGTTAAGAAGAAACCCACCAAAAATAAATATTACTTTCTCGGTCCCAGGACCACTAACATTATAATGGCTCGTCTGTGAAAGAGATGTAGCGAGCTCAACGACCACCTTTACAGTCTACACGTTTCAGGTACTAATATATGTAGCTGCGGCGAAGTTGAGACCACGGAACATTACTTCATTCCGTGTCCTTTACACACGGAGGCTAGGAATGATCTGATAGTATCAGTACTCCAATTAGGTGTGGTATTTAATTGCAAAACTTTACTTCACGGCAGTGATATTCAAACCCCTTTTATCAATGAAAATCTGATGGAAGCTATTGCTATCTTTTTAAGATCAAGTGGTAGATTTTCCCTCTTATAATGAGGTTGTCTGCTCAATTTTATTAGCTAAATAAATAATTGTATAATTACAATACCTTTCCCCTTGCTGCCTATTTTGAACTCTGTTACTACCACCTCCACCCACCACCGCCTTATAAAGATCTGTGGCGGTAATAGCTTGTCTGTGTCTGCCTGCCGCTTGTTGAATCGTGCCACTACCCTTGATTGAGATCATTGCCTCTTCGAAAGGAGCCTTGTATTACATTTATATGTATTGTTCCAATTGAAAAATAAATATGTTTAAACCAAAACCATGAATAAATCCGAAACTGAGAATTCTTAAAAAAGATATAGCATACCGCCTGACTATCTGAGAAACTTTGTGTTAAAACTGCAAGTTGATTGTATGGAAGCCCAGGGAGAAATAGAAGTCTAACATAGAAAAATAAAAACGAGAAAGAACCAAATCAAACTCAATATATTTGGATATATCCCAAACATAATTATGTGAAACTCAATAGCCGTGACCTCCAACATTTTCACCGAGCTACCTAATACAATGAAGTATAGAGACAGAGAGATCCCCCCGTTGAAAATACACGTGTACATGTACACTGCAGGTGTAAGCATACCTCTGCACGGGACAATGTACACTCAGCTATCAGTGAGTGTCACAGTCACCCACTGAGATTTTGTGTGGCATGTACACATATCCAACACCAGGGGTCTCTGTCGTCTGTTACGTCACCGTCTGCCAACCAGCAGCCAGCAATTCATAAATCAGGCACCAGCGGGTGAGGTAGATCGTGATTGGTCAGTTGTGTTTAGATGCACACCTGCCCATCCGCTGCCAACACATGGGAATTTGTGCACGCAGTGCTCGTCATACAAACCTGAGGGTATCCATGAGTGTTCCACTTTCAATTTTATATTTATTGATAATTAATTTAATGGAGTTTTTAAAAGTATGAGCTAAGCATAGTTTTTACTACATACAGTATATATCAATGTATATTCAGCCTAGATATTTTTATCTCATTTTCAGAAGCGTCAATGTTAATAACATGAATCGAGTTATTTTGCACTCTGTGAGGCCATCATTCTGAAAGAAGCGGGATTTTTCCCACGCACCTAGATGCGGCAGTACAGAGAGTGGCTGTGAAATCTCTGTCCCCTGGTGGTTAATATTAGCTGATCGGGGGAAGATGACCAGTGTCTGAAGTAGAGATAGAGACACTGGTGACACGAGTGAAGGGACAATGCTGGTCAGAGATACTGAAGGCCCAGTGGTTTTGACGTTTCTTATATTGGAAATACTGATACTCTAATTAAACCCAGCAAACAAAAACCTTTTGTATAGCAATTGTACAATGTGGGACCAGCTTCGAAGACGTTGGGCCGACATTGTACAAATGTTTTACAAATGTTCTGTGTTAGCTGGATATGCCCTTGAAAAGTTGTCAGGTTAATTAACCACCGCACCAGCCGAAAGGGACGGGCGAACGGATTGACATAAAAAAACGTTAACCCGATGTAGATTAATGTTGGGACAGCGTCGTTCACTGGACTGTGCAAGAATTCTATTCTGCGTGAATACACTCAGGCACTTAAGCGTGATGGTCAATTTTATTTTTTAATTGTTGCGAGTCATAGCGAAACATATTGTTCTGATAGTTTGGTACGAATTTGATTAAATTCGGTCTAATACTGTCACTGTTGCAGCTGCCTAAAATGCAAGTATACAAAATTACAATAATTATGATTGGAACAAGATAACACATTGGTTGGTGGAAATGGTGGAAAATTTCGATTTTATAATATTTATTGTGAAACATGTAGCCAAAAGCTGGGAACATTACAGTATTTAGATATCACTACAATATGCACTGACACTTCCATGAATATAACATTACATTACTAGGAACCTGAAAAGGCAAAGGTTAAAACTAGCATTGCATCAAACATCTTCTTCTTCATCTTCTTCTTCTTCTTCTTCTTCTTCTTCTTCTTCTTCTTCTTCTTCTTCTTCTTCTTCTTCTTCCTCGGATTGGTCGAGATGTCAATCAGCAGACAATTAATTAAACGTATCTGTATTTATATTTCTCTAATGCTTTCTGCATATACAACTGTTTAAGTTTAGAAAATATTGCTTAAGTTTTTATGTTTTCAGGTAAAGCATTCCAAATAATTACGCCTGTATATATTTGTTTGTTCTACACGTACAGTGAGTGAATCATTCTCCAACAAAGAGGAGATCTCGCGCAGATGGTGCTGTAATGCTGGTCCACCGTCTTCGATGTTGACCCAACATTAAAACAACATTTGGCCAATATCTCGTGTATGTGCGTTTATTGAGACATTGTGTCTACCCGATAAACGCGAAACGTTTGCTGGGTATTGATGGGTGCTAGCCCTGAAAATTGTACAAATTTATATGAGAACTTTTTACTCATGTGAAGTTGTGGGTCGCGGTAGCGAGACACAACTTCATGTGGGTAAAAATGTATTTGTTTAATTTTGCGTTTCAGACTAAGGTTCAATTTTCGGTAGTTTTTTTATTACGTGGGCTATTTAATACTCTGCAGCTATGGTTTGCTTATTTGATCTCTACCACCGCATTTATAATCCACTAAATAATTCCAGATATATTATTTTGTCTTTCGCAACAATTTTTTCACTTGGGATTTATATTTTCTGTGATCGTGCTGCCACAATAAACGGAAGGATGTATGAAATAGAGGAGTCAGTGTCCACATCACTTGTGTCCGGCATCACCAATGACTATGTGCCTTTGCCAGAAGTAGAAGAAGTTGATATCACGTATCCCATTGATAACACAACTCTTAGAATCCTGTTCTGGACTCGATGGCTTGGTGGTATCTTCACACTACGTCTTTGGTGAATTGCGGCGGATTAAAATGTCAATATACACATGACAAATCACTATACAATTACAGTCATGCACTGCTGTTCTTTTTTCACGCAATAAGTTTTCGGAATAAGGGCACCAAGTCTGTACATCCAAGCCCTAGAATTTACAAACAGTATTGGATTGCTCATTTCCATGGCCCTCCTACGTACATGAAACAAAGTTACGAAACAATGATGACTACGATGAATTACGTATTCGATTTATCCTCATCCCATCATCACAAAGCTGAAGTGCGCACTGTTCACGGCGAATGTAACAAAGCTATCGATTCAGAAACGATTATATCGAATTATGCAACAGGAGAGAAAGGTCTGGTCAGTTCGTTTGGGTCTCATTGCGTGACAGAAAACAGACGTTAATCATATGTGAAGGAGTTGACGGAATACATACCAGTGAATGACTATAGCGATGATATCAGTATCAGTATCAGTGTGATAATCAAAATGATCTTTCAAATGTTGATACAAGCACCAAACCTGAAAATAACTCTCCTTATTGTCCAAACTTTTGACAAACAAACGTTAGCAGCTTAAAATTCAAAATGGGTGTCATTTTTAAAGATGGCCGCCATAAAAAGTAGGTTTTCCATAATATTGGATCCACAGGTCGGCTTTTAATAATTTTCGTATTGTTTTATTATGTTTTTTACTGTGGTGAACCCGATTTTTCAACGTTTACCATCTGTAGAGGCTTTTTTCGTTGCCATATTCAAGATTATGGGACGCCTTGCCTGTAATTCTCAAACAGTTTTAATATTCAAAAAAATATTTAAATATCACCTTTTTATCTGGCTTTCTCACCTTAGCTCCTCTGTAGTCTGGAGTTGACGAACCCGCTTTGGCCTCGACTATGACACAAGATCACGCTAAAGATTTTTGCGCCTCTGAGCTCGGTCCGCTGGGGACATAGGCGCTATAGAAGTTTATCGATTGATATTGATTAATATTTAATTACCCATTTTTTACATGCCGACGCTTATGAGAGCTTATGAAGATTATAGACACTTCTCTTGTAGTTTTGCAGGAAATCGTTATTTTACCAAATCCCGAAGGGTTAGTGTGGTGAAAAATCAGAAGTTAGAAAATCGTAACAGATTTGGATTACAAGTAGACAGTGTTGTCCAGGTGTTCTATTATGTTTTCCCACCGAAAGTTTTGACATAAACCACCATTTTTATGCAATGGGTCGGCCTACTCAAATTTACACGTCTCTGTCCGTTTCCATCGCTACGGAATCTTTGAAAAATTGCAACTTTGTTCAATGGCTGTGTCGGCCTGGATGACAGGGTCTTAGTTGAAACTTAATCCTAGCAAGACATAATTACTTCTCATTGGGACCAAACTTCAGCTAGAAAAATTCTTAAATAATTCCTTATGCTTAATACTAGACACAAGTCCAGCTGCATCACCACAAATATTGGTGTAGTATTCGACACTAGATAATTTCCGAAAACAGATATTTCAAACATGTAGGACATGCTTCCATTGCTTCCATCATATTCGTGACCTGCGTCGATTTTGAAAAGTCTGTCCTTAAATCTTGCCAAGCAAATTACAGTGTCACTGGTCAGTAAAGAGTTAAATTATTTCAACTCACTTTTTCACGATTTGCCAGAGAAGGATATCGCTTGATGACCACGCCTTCAGAACTGCCTTGCAAAAGTGGAAGGAACGAACGACTGAAACGTGAGGCCTAATTGGTTACCAGTGGTAACCAATTAGGCCTCACGTTTAAGTCGTTCGTTCCCATTCTAAAACGAATACATTGGCTTCCTATCAAATTTCGCATTCATTTCAAAACATACACAATAACTTTCCGAACCCTAAAACACAACCAGCCTGTATCTCAGGCTGACTTACTTGTTCGTCCGAAAGGCTCAAAATATCTACGCTCTAGATTTGTTGATCCTCTTATACAAACCAAGACTGGGCCAAAAGCATTCTCTATATCTGGCGCAGCCTTATGGAACGCCCTACCTGTGCCAATACGTAAAAGCGAAACAATTTTAACATTCCAGAAATTACTTAAATCTCACCTATTTGATTTAGCTTTCCCACCCTAGCTCCTCAGCTGCCCGGTTCCCTTTTGACGAACCTGCTTTGGCCTCGATTAGGGAAGACTATCAATAAATATATATTGACAAATTAAATGAATTATCAATGAATCAATACAGGATTTTAGCAATGCCGTTGGAAACTATGCAAATGCTGTTTTAATTGGATTGCCTGAAAATACACTACGCCAGCTTCAGCTTGACCAAAATAGTGCTGCGAGAATGATAACAAAAACTCACCGGAGGGATCATGTGGCACCGATATTAAAACAACTTCATTGGTTGCCAGTACATCTGCGCATTGTACATAAGGTTTTATGTTTAGTATACAAAGCTATGACTTTTGCCACAGCTCCCATTTATATCAAAGATATGCTAGAGTTGTACAGGCTCGTGATTTGAGATCCAGCAGTAAAGGTCTGCAACTCACTGTCCCAAGGTCATACCGATGCGCTGAAGATCGTGCTTTCTCCATTGTTGGGACCTACCCGGTGGAACAAGCTGTCACCCGCTGTTCAAGGAAGCAAGACATTCTTGACTTTCAAGAAGGCCATTGAGACAATGTTATTTAACCATCACTACAGACAGTAAATTAGTTTGAATTAAGTATATGACATGTTGTAAATTGTATATTAATAATTGATGTGATTTATGTGAAGCGCATAGAAATGAAAATATGTTGCGCTATTGTAACAGTGTTGAAACTGCCCAGCCCGGGGACCCAACCAACAACCCTGACATCGTGATGCCTGAGTGCTACGCATCTAGCCAAAGAGTCGACTCATTGGCCAGAGTAGTAATCACTCCAGTCCGTCATACACACACCCGGCTACATACTCCCCTCTCAAATATCTGCTCGTCCCCGAGCAGCCTTTAACACACTCGTGGGTTAACTTCTCCTGCCTGCCTTTTACCGCAACCCTATCCCCAGTGTTCTGTACTGGGGTCAGGCCTATTGGTACTGCATTACCGGTGAGGAGAACCGTTATTGGGCGCCAATGTAACAGTGTTGAAACTGCCCAGCCCGGGGACGAACCACCAACCCTGACATCGTGATGCCTGAGTGCTACGCATCTAGCCAAAGAGTCGACTCATTGGCCAGAGTAGTAATCACTCCAGTCCGTCATACACACACCCGTCTACACTATGTAAGGACACCAATAATAATAATAATAATAATAATAATAATAATAATAATAATAATAATAATAATAATAATAATAATAATAATAATAATAATAATAATAATAATAATAATAATAATAATAATAATAATAATAATGATGATGATGATGATGATGATGATGATGATGATGATGATGATGATGATGATGATGATGATGATGATGATGATGATGATGATGATGATGATGATGATGATGATGATGATGATGATGATGATGATGATGATGATGATGATGATGATGATGATGATGATGATGATGATGATGATGATGATGATGATGATGATGATGATGATGATGATGATGATGATGATGATGATGATGATGATGATGATGATGATGATGATGATGATGATGATGATGATGATGATGATGATGATGATGATGATGATGATGATGATGATGATGATGATGATGATGATGATGATGATGATGATGATGATGATAATGATAATAATAATAATAATAATAATAATAATAATAATAATAATAATAATAATAATAATAATAATAATAATAATAATAATAATAATAATAATAATAATAATAATAATAATAATAATAATAATAACAATAACAATAACAATAACAATAATAATAATAATAATAATACTAATAATAATAATAATAATAATAATAATAATAATAATAATAATAATAATAATAATAATAATAATAATAATAAATAATAATAATAATAATAATAATAATAATAATAATAATAATAATAATAATAATAATAATAATAATAATAATAATAATAATAATAATAATAATAATAATAATAATAATAATAATAATAACATCAATTAAAAACATCTTATTTTCAAAGTAATCATGTTTTTTGTTAAATATTATTAACCATTATTGTTTTCTGAGAACAAGTGCTTTGTATATATAACATTATATACAGAGCATGACTGTGTTCTCCGAAAATAACAAGAGAGAGGAGAGCTTGCAACATTTGATTACATTTCAGGAATATGTGGTGGATCAAGAGGAAAATCTGACCGAATTGTTTCAATTTTGCAAGTGTTCCTAGTGATGTACAGTAGTCCGTAAAAACTAAGGTGTGGTACACGATGTGGGATTTTGTTAACAGAGTTTCACATTTGTCTAGAGTTTCCAGAGCTTTGTTCTATGGTCTTAGTGTAATACTCAGATTTATCACTAGATAAATGTATAATACACAAGTTGTATTGTGCCTTGTGCGGTTAGCTATTTAAAGGTGTACGTGTAGCGGCTTATATCAGATTCTTTAAAGAGCCTGTCTACGCCTCTTAGCCATTTCAAATTTTCAGTGTAGAGGCCTATACCATGCACATGGATCTTTAGTCCGAACACTTTTGTTTGAATAGGAGCATGTCTTTCCAGAACAACATGAATTCAAATTGTTCACATAAGCCACTCAGATCATGCTTTAGCTTAGCTAGTAAATCAGAATTTAAAATGTCATTGTTAAAAGCCTCAATGTCAATTTTATTATATTCCCTGTATTAATTTTATATTGATATGTGTGAAAATACAAATATCTGGCGCAAATTGTACAGTAAACGCACTGCTAAATTAATTTTATTTTCCAATTATTATTATGTTATTGGGAATTAAATGACT
This sequence comes from Flabesymbios commensalis, assembly GCA_964017125.1. Lineage (NCBI taxonomy): Eukaryota > Metazoa > Annelida > Polychaeta > Terebellida > Flabelligeridae > Flabesymbios > Flabesymbios commensalis. The sequence goes on along the minus strand of OZ024902.1, from coordinate 65,309,801 downwards.
GTTTAAACATTAAAATTTGTAAATGTTTGGTCTCAAACACTTGAGGTTGTGGATCGCGGTGGCGAGACACAACCTCAAGCGGTTGAAAATTTAAATAAATGAACTTAGCAGGATATGCGAAGCACAAGTTACAGATATTATTAAAGGAATAACCTGTGTACACCGCTGTTGTATTTATGTATTTAGACACTAATGAACATGTCTATAATGTATATAGTTTATGTCGATTTTTTTCCAGAATTTCATGTTCAGCACGTGTACCTGATACAACCGAAATCGTCCAATTCGACACACCGACCATCATAATGCGTGGTAGACACCTTTAAGTCCAGGGTAATCACCCTCTGTAGACCTGTCATGCAGATACTCTCTCTAACATGGTGTCATTCTGATGAGCCGTCAACAAGCGCTTACGGCAAACAGAAATGAACAGTTTTCGCATACTTACATATGCTAAAACTGTTCAATTTTTTTATTAGATATTTCATTAATAGCTGTAGTACCTCCTTGCAAAAACATGTACGAATTGAAATCGATTTGGTGTGCTCATAAGGTGAAATAGACGCCTGCTCACGAAATATCGGCATGAAAATTGACACTTTTGTTGATTTTATTTCAAAATGGATAAACCTGCTGCGTCAAAAAATCGTCTGAAAATACATTATTGTACAATACATCAAATCGATATCCCACCTGCTCAAATATTATCCTCCAAATCTACAATATCCAGCAAAGTATTATCAGAAAGTGTCCTGCTTTCTAACCATCATTGTCCTGCTTTCTAACAACAAATTGAGCAAGTATGTCCTGCTTTGTAAGCGATCTGCTCAATACAACAATATCACGATATAACTGTTGCAGTTAAGTATTGACAATATGAAAAAGGTTGTAAATAATTTTTATATGTATAATAATACTCCAACAATTGATGCGCAACCAGTATTGTGTAAAATACATACAAATTAAACTAAATATCACTGGGGTGTAAATTAAACCGACTGGATCATTGAGCACATGATGTAGACCCACCCGCATGCGCATCATTATCATAACCAACGTCCTAAGGAAAGGAGTCCGTAAAAAGTAAATATTATGAATCATTGAAGCTAAACCACTTAATCTACATACAATTTCACGTTTTTGTGTATCCTTGTAACCTTTCAATATCAGTCACGTCGTAACTGTAGGCCTAACTAGGCATTATGCCTATGTTAAAAGCAATATTTGTGTAGGCTTATAGATTCAACAGGTATAGACTACAACAGTCCCAAACATATGCCTACCAATAGACCTGCAGGGTGAATGTACGCCTATAGGCTGTTAAATAAAACATATATTTATAAGCAACATAACTGTTAAGAGAGGGGGGCTATTCAATTTCCGGGGGGGGGCTGGATTATTTATCCGCGCATAATTTTAACTGATCGTGACTTGGTGGCACGCTGAAAATTTCTAATTTGATTAGGCCTAGTCTAGATCTTTAAATATATTATTTATTTCATAAAGAGCCTGTCCTGGGTTTTATTTTTAAAATACCCCACCTCCCCCCCCCCCCCCCCCCGGCGATAGAATGGTTACACTCTGTGGAACGCAGTGACGTGACCGGAATGACTACTCGGTGAAAGAATGTTATATAAGACCCCCTCCCGATTAGATACTTCATTGTATTAGCGAGCTCAGTGAAAACATCGGAGAGCAAGGTTATTGAGTTTCACAGAATAGGCCTATACTACAGTTCGGCCTACCTGTAAGTAGGCCTCCTATGTATACTTTGCTAGGGGTTGCGAGTGTGTGATATTTATAGATTATGACTCCAGCGTCAGGAACACATGTAGCCGAAAATAACACCCCCGCTGACAACAGAAATTTAGCCAACACTGTCTCAATACTGGGCCAACACCTCGTTACTTGCAAACGCCGCAAGCACATATATACAGACGCGTTGAAACAAAATGACAAAACTATTTTTATCTCGTTATAACCACTTATAAGTCGTTAAATCGATTTAAACTAAGTCGTTATAACAACTAGACTTAGTATAAGTTTTTGTAACGACCTATAAGTCGTTGAATCAACTTAGTATAAGTCGTTATAACAACATTAAGGTCATTTAATCGACTTAGTATAAATCGTTAAATCGACTTAGTATAAGTCGTTATATCGACTTACAAGACATAAGTCGTTATAACGACTTATATTAAGTCGAATTAATGACTTATAAGTCGTTATAACGACTTATAGCTTACTAAGTCGATTTAACGACTTATAAGTCGTTATAAGGACTTAGCTTAAGTCGACTTAATGACTAATAAGTCGTTATAACGACATATGCTAACTCGATTTACCAACTTAGAAGTCGTTATAACGACTTTTACTTAGTCGAATTAACGACTTATAAGTCGTTATAACGACTTAGCTTAAGTAAATTTAACGACTTATAAGTCGCTATACTAAGTCGATTTAACGACTTATAACTCGTTATAACAAAAAAACAAATATTTTGGTCATGTGATATATATGGCCAAATAACAAAAACACAAATTGGCCAAGATACGACGGGCCCATCAATAGGCCTACACGATTATAGACTAAACCTATATAACTTAACCGATTTTTAAATCTGCAATTTAATAAAGTTAAGTAGATTATTCTAAAATGTATTTTTTCACAGTTTACATATCCAGTAGAGCACACTGCTATTCCGTAAAGCCAAAAGTCAGTATCTGCTCACTTTACAAGTAAGCAGATGCCGCCTTCAGGCTTTGTACGGCAGAATAGAAGCCATCTCATGATACAGAACCTTGCTTTCCCACCATGACTCGTGCATGCGTGATTTAATTTTGCCTCTCTTTGTAGTTCGTGATCATATACTACGGCACCACCATGTTGTAAACAATGGTGTCAGCCTCTGCTGTCCCCTTCGAATGATGAATATAGATAGTAAAAATACTCGCCAATTAATACTTATTTGCCATATCAACTGTACCACTTTGCTCCTTAGAAAGCTGGACACTTGCTCTTAGAAAGCATGACATATCTCAAATGGGATTGTTAGAATTCCAGTAATGAGTATCTAACGTCGGATAATTAAAAAAAAAAAATTCCAATATTTGGCGACCGCCCCTTAATTACCAACAACATTTTTTTATATCAATTTTTAACCATATTTTCATTTCCTTAAGTGGTGAATATGGGTAAAATTGGGGGGGGGGTGATAACCATAGCTTATGAACTATGTGGTCTAAAGTTACAAAATTTGTATTTAAACTTATGTTTTAGCACCTGAGGAGTCTATTACAATTACTTATATCAATTTTAGAGAAACCTTGTATTCCCAAAAGTGGTAAATAATCGAAAATTTAGAGAATAACCATAACTTTGACGGAGATTCGTAAAACTGGTATCTAGATATTTGTCCTAGCATCAAACAAAAAAGTGTAGGCCTAATCGAAAGAAAAACCAACCATCACCATTTAATCACGAAAAAACGAAATTGTTTATGATGTTGTATTCATTTTTAACAACCTCGTATTCGTATAATCCCATAATAAAATAGATAATTAGAGTTTATTTTTATGTGCTTAAACTATTTGATTTTAAACTATTAATTTAAAAAAAATTGTTTCATTATTTTTTCTCGGATGCTAAAACTTATATCTAGATTCCAATTTTATGAATCTAAGTAAGTCAAATATCACTCATATCTTAACCTTATTTACCACTTTTCGGGATGAAAGAGTGATTTTGCAGCATCATATCATTCTGTTGCTGGTTGCCGCATAATTTAAAAAATGCTTTCACCTTTTTCCCATGGTAAAACATATCCAGGTAGGCTCTATTTTATAAATTTTATAAATCTACGTGAAATAGATCACAAGTTGTGGTTATTATGCTATTTTTATGCTATGAGGATTAAACGGTGGTAAAAAATTAATACAAATGATAATATTAAACACCCCGGGTATGTTTGGATACAATTTGTTTTTAATCTAGGTCAAATAACTCATAAAGTTATTGTTATCACCGCCATTTTATCCCTATTTATCGCTTTTGGGAGAAAAGGGTGGTCAAAAATTGATATAAAAAGTTGTTGCTGGCGATTAAAGGGAAGTCGCTAAATTTTAAAAAGTGTTTTTATATTTTCCTCCGATGCTAGATACACATTTTATGAATGTAGGTCGAATAGCTCATTATCCTTATTTTATCCTATTTACCACTTTTGGGGTAAAAAGGGTGGCGAATAAATAATACAGAATTTCCATGGATTCCGCAGGTGGTAAAAGATATGTTTAAATAACAAAAAATTAGGTTAAATAGTTTAAAATGCTTCGTTAATGCCCATTATTTACCACTATTTAACCCTTATTACCTCAATTTCGGGCACTGATACTAAGCGGATTTTAGTGGACTTTTGATATGTTTTTCTATGGTGTTTGAAGAACATATGCTGTAATTTTCAGCTTTTGACAAAATTGTTCTGGCTTATTATCTAATAACCCTGGATTATTTTTATCTTGCTGATACATGTAGGCAAGTTATGACCGTAAGTGTTTTTTTATGGCAATGGCCGCCAAAAAAAGGCGTACAAATGCAAAAAAATGACACGACAACAGAAACAGCTCTTTTCTGCGCATTTGATACAATTACGGGAAGTGTCTTATTTGTCATCCCTGACTATCATAATGTCAGGGATGACAACTTAATCTTGATCATAGGGAATTTGTGGACTAGATTATTATAGGCTACAGCTGCTGCGAATGATATCCGGTATCGAGCCAAATTTAATGATCAGCTAAATCTAATGACACCAATATGGCGGCGGGGTGGGGACAGGCAGGGGGTGTACTGGGCATGCGTTGGAGCCATGACTACGCGTGGAGGGGTGATTAGAGGAAGTGTAAGGTGTCTCAACCTGTATGAATGACTGCAGATGTTTTTTGCATACGGATAATTACAAATGATTAAAGTTTAAGTGTAAAAGATAATATACATGATGCCTGTTTCCAGTACCAAATTCAGGGACAAAATAATCCCATTTTGGTGTATAGCTGGGTTAATAGGCGCAAGTACATTTATATGGGACTTTCGTACAAGTACACTGAAAATGATCAAGTACAAGTACAGGCTTTCTTCAAATATACTGTTGTACATTACAAGTACATTTGACATGTACTTGGATACAATTACCAAGTACCAAGTACATTTTCGTAATTATCGATATGTAATAAATATATGCACAACAAGTTCAATAGTATTGTTTTTGTCACACTATATCTGGTATATTTTTGTTCACTGATTATTCTAATAAAACAACTTATTAAATTCTGGTATGCTTCTTTCAATTTTCATCTTCATGTGGATGATCAGCGCTCAGAAATATGTTTGTGATAGTAACATGATTAGCTTTTGAAAGTTAACCAGTCTGTTGCTGAATTGTCTATGAGCATTTTTCATTCGTTTCAAGCTGGAATTGCTGGTGCAATTTCCAGCTTCAAATGAATGAAAAAATAAAATTATTTATGAAAAATAGACCTTTCCCAAATAAATTATTTCATTAACTCAGCATCCACCACAATATATGCTACACATTTTAGTGGTATTTTATTTATTTGCTTGAAAATGTATATAAACGGTCACAAGGGTTAATAGCTCAATGATCAACCGTTGTTCTAATAGTAAGTTAAACACTGAAGACGACATACTAGGGATTTTTTGTAGTTTGTATCCACATTATCCAGACGTAAAAAACGCGCATTGAGCGTTGAAATATTCGTATTATCAAACTGGAATTCAACTTTCCGCATATAAATGCTAGACAATTATTATCACCCAAATTAAATTCCTTATTTTTAACCGTTTATTTATCAATTCAAAAGAAAATTTAATTCCCGTTGACGCTTCTATAATGGGGAATATATCAGCTTTTGTCACTGAAAGGGTTAATAAGAGTGACCTCAGTATCTTATCACACCTGCTAATCTGCTAACTAGTAGCACGGCCCAGTGACATCGAATGCACTGAAGCGACACACCAATTGGGCAATTAACCCTTTCACCCCCAACATGTTTGAGTACTTGTTTTTTTCAGTTTTTTTGTTTATAATGACATATTAATTATTTTCACAAAATTAAACAACAGAATTTCCTGAAATTACAAAATATATTTACAATGCATTCATTCATTCATGTTAACGAATGAGCTCAGCCCATCCCTAGTTTAATATTATAAACATACAAGAGATGTAGCAACCATAGGGTTGTATAATTACTGTCTACGGTCGACCATTGTTACATAACGATAATCTCCCCTTTATATTTCTTGTATAAACCTGTTTATGTCTTTGCTTATTCCTCATGACTTAATTTTATCCGCCTGCCACTGGCGCTAAAAAGTATACAAATTAAGCTTGAGAGAGTCCCTAATGTAACTGATTGGAGATAAATATATATATATAGCTCATTAACTAGAAAGCAATATCACAATTTTGTGCATGGATTATTATATAATTCCATCAGTCGTTTTAACGCTGTCAAACAATGTTTTCTTAAGTTAGCATGTATTGGTTGCGATGGTAATTAATGAAGTCAATGAAATATATATTTAACATACACTTGCTATCAGAAATGAAACTATATCTGTATAGATTGCGAACAATGTTTTTTGTTCATATTAACTGCATGCATAGAAGCGCTAATTGAAAATAACACAGTCGTGAAATTAAAGCAGGATATGTTGCGGTATACATCACTGTATGTGATAAATAATACCCTGTATGATATATACTTTGACATGAGAATAAGTGTGTAACGTATACTATTCATTTCAATAATTGATATTTTTATTTGATTACTTCCCGATGGGTCATCGTTTTTGTATATGCTTGCTGGGATTGACTAAAGGGCAAGTCACCGATGTGTTTTGAAGTTAATTTACGGCTAGTAGTAATTATGCTCAACGACATTTTGATTACGCCATTCTTTGATCTACCCTTCTCTTGAGTGCAATAAACAAACCCTTTGCAATGGCATCTCACATCTGCAATTATCTAATCCTTAAAATGTCTGTCTTCAACAAAATACATAGTAAAAACAGTTCAAATAATTTCTACCAAATGGGTTCCATATGCATGTCGCCCACCACGCAGGTCATTTATATATGCGACATGCGGTAAATTTAGTAGTGGAGATATGAAGAGATTATGAGTATACACAATATATTTAAATACAAGTTTTCGTTTCCTCTTATGCTTCTGGCTCAAACAGTAGGCTTATACTATGTATTATGTAAAAAGTTTCAAATTCATGATTATTATTATAATTTGTATGAAAATGTAGAATTTGGGTTTTTGGACACCGTAGTATATGACTAGTCGATACCAAGGATTAAACACTTTTTTATCATACAAGAAGATGTTATGTGAAACGAGAATACATTTTTATTTAAATACGAGGTTCATAAATATATGTAATAACCCTTTGAATCCCAAGTTGTACATCTCGCATCATGATTGTAATATGTTACTCATATTATTATTGCTTAAGATTAAATGTATATTTATATAATTAATATAACTACGGAATTGTATGCATTGCAACATAGGCTAATTCCAAAGAACAGCACACAACTATATTTCATAATTCGTCAAATTTTGCCAATCAGGTAGCTATGTATAGAACTGGGCAGTGTTCATCTAATTTCGGCAGTCAGCTAACTATATGCATGGTGCTGGTCAGTGATCATCTAATTTTACCAGTCAGTTAGATATGTATAGCGCTGGACAGTGGTCATCTAATTTCACAAGTCAGCTAACCATATGCATGGCGCTGGCCAGTGGTCATTTAATTTCGCCAGTCAGCTAACCATATTCATGACGCTGGTCAGTGGTCATCTAATTTCGCCAGCCAGGTAACTATATGCATAGCGCTGGTCAGTGGTCATCTAATTTTGCCTGTCAGCTAGCTGTGCATAGCGCTGGCCAGTGGTCATCTAATTTCGCCAGTCAGCTAACTATGTGTATAACGCTGGTCATTGGTCGTCTAATTTCGACAGTCAACTAACCATACGTACAGCGCTGGTCAGTGATCATCTAATTTTGCCAGTCAGCTTACTATATGCATAGTGTTGGTCAGAGGTCATCAAATTTTGCCTGTCAGCTAACTATGTATAGCGCTGGTCAGCGTTCATCTAATTTCGCCAGAATACATGTATAATTAGCTGGCTGTCTCCATTCATTAAATGAATATTATTTACAGCTTATGTATTCTATATGTCACACAGTACTTATAACCTTTGACGAAATCCTGCGAGACCTGCTCCGAGACCGGGAGATCATTAGATTTCGCGTGATCATTAGATTTGGCTTGACACCGGCAAGGACTTGGGTGTTGACCGGACAACCCTACTGAGGGCATAATAATCACACATCGGATTCAAACTAGATTATGGTTGCATTGTATGGCTCGGCGAGACGATCGTACCTGAAGAGGCTGGATCCAATTGCCAACCAAGGTTTGAGATCATGTTCAGCCTGCAATACTACCAGTATATTAGTAGGGCAGATACCCAAAAGTATTTTGCAATTAATGATAAAAGCATGAACCTTCTCACACATGTACTAGATACCATAACCTTCCTAATCAGACATGGAGGCAATTTAAATTTGACCTCTGGTGACCTTGGTGATCTTGAAAGGTCAATGCCCCTAAATGATAACAAAAGTAGAATTTTGGTGTCGTAATATTTCCCTAAATCGGTGATAATATTAAGCAAACGCACCTTTTTTCAGCAGTTTTGATGCTGACTGTTTCCTGACTATTTTTAGATGGAGCCGTGACTCTAATATACCTACAATCAGAGTTGGGGTCAATTCCTTTTTATCAATTTCAAATTCCATTCCAATTCCTTTTCATCACTTACTGAGTCAATTCCAATTCCTTTGGTGTTAAGAAAAGTCAATTGCAATTCCTAAAAAGTCAATTCCTTATCAATTCCACCCAATAATGAGACTTTTGATACAAGTAGAACAGCTGTAAGCCTATAATAACTTGACATAAAAAAAATAATAACACCTGATATAAAATAAAATACATTTTATTTATTATCTTGTAAACATATTTAAACATGTTACACTTATATTAGTAGGGTGGAGTACATCTTTATTACATGATGACAGAGTTGTACTCGTGTGGACGCGGATGTGAGCGCGTTATTAGAGAGGGACATGGCACAATTGTTAGAGCGCGGAGCTTTGCCATTGTCGCTGCCTGTCGTGCGGTTTCGCTTGGTGCAGGATTTCCAGAGAAATATCATGTTTCTCCCCTCTCAATATTGGGACATTGTTTCGATGTTGTGTCTTTGGGCAAGGCACTAAACCTAAAAATGCTCCACTTGACTCAGGTGAAAATGAGTAGGCCTACCTGGTAGGACAGAGATGGCAATGTGTATGATAAGTTTATTGCGCCGAAATGGCTGCAGGACTGCTCTCCGTGAAGTTGAGAAGGCACACGAATGAACAGGTCCAGTGACCAGGGGGTAAAATGTAAAAGTCGGATGAAATACTTGATATCAGACTATAAACCTGCCCCTTTACCTTTACCTTTGTTTCTATAGACTAACTATTACTCCACAATTGCAATCAACACGGCAGTGTAATTAGCACAATGTCTCGCGACAAGCCGTGCTACTTGACCCTGTGGTGGCTAAGGCGTGTCGACCCACAACTCACTCAATTAAACTCGTATTAAAAATAAACCAACGTAGGACCTATTGTGGTATTTCAATTGATGCAATTATTCAAATTATTTATTTTCCGATTATACTATTTTCTAATATCTAATTCTAGCGCGTGACGATTAAATATACCCTAAGAAAATATATCAGGATAATATGCACAAAAGGCATATTAGCGAAGTAATCAAAGGGTCAATTAGAGCGCTTGGCTACGTTGCATAACTTCCTTCCTACTAACACTGGATGCTAATGTTGCCTTAATGCTACTCCACCGTCTTCAGCGCTTTCCCAGTATTAAATCAGCATTGGCTCATTGTCTATTTTGGAAACGCATCGTTTCAAGGTCCCGAAATTTATTTTGTTCTACCAACTCGAGGGACAAACGATAGTAACTGTTATGTTCTAAGCCATTCATTCACCTAAGCCTAATCATGACTTGTGATTGTTTTATAAACTATAGACGTTCAAATGACAAAAAATATAACAAATACGAGAACTAAAATTATGCCCATGACACAAGCATTACCTTTTAAATACAAATGTTAAAAAATGTTGTTAAGTGACACACAAGTGATAGTTAAACAGTGTGATCATGCTTGCCCGAATACATGTATGTAAGGAAAACATTAATAAAATAATAGTACAATTATTTCCAGAGCTTTAAGCCAGCAAACACGAAACATTGACCCAATGTTGATATAATGTTGGTCCGTCGTTTGCGATGACGGCCCAACATCAAACCAACACCGGCTCGGCGTCTCATTTTGCTGATAATTCAGACACTCATGGTATATCTCTAACACTTTATACAAAGTAGGTGTTGACACTAGTTGAGCTGTCATGAGTCGCACTTCTCGACAAAACTGTTACAGGCTGGTTACACCCGCCCGGGAGTAAATCAAGGGTGTATACAAGTAACAACAAGTAACAAGTATATCAGTCATACACTGAAGGCATCAGGGAGTTTTATCCGAAGAATTTCAGCAGACAGGATGCTAAAATTCCACGGTTTTACCCTGTCGTGTTGGCTCGGGGGCTAACGATTCTATTAATGCTAACGTTATTGCCGGTAACTCCAAATGACGCTGAAGCGAATACAAGGACAGACTAAGTATTTGACGACGTAATAACTGAGATTAAAAGTAAAACCAAGGAATTTCACTATTTTCAGAGCAATGAGACATTATAACAAACTCGACAACTTTTAGCATTTATCAGAGGTATAGGTTGTAATAAAAGAAATACCCATTAAATGCTAACAGTTGAAAAAAGGATGAATTAACTACATTTCACAAGCTGGACCACGACAACAACGGACAACGGACGACACTATAATGACAACAATATCTGAGTAAAAGAAGAGTTATGAAATTAAACACAAACATGTAATGGTTGGCTATATGGGGACTACTATTTATAGTAAGCCCCGATTGTCTTAAAACTACTCTCAGCGCCTTCGGCGCTAGGGTTCCATCAATCAAAAAAAAAAGTATATACGCACACACCGATCTGTGATAGTTAGATTGAGTTGCTCCAACTTAGCAGGAGCAATCTTGTTACAACTATTATTTGGGTTACACATCACAGTCTTATTTAATCTTGATGGCCATTAGTCATTTAAATGAATATTTTTACATAACTTAAATACATTTTTTTAATATAATTTAGGCACTAGGCCTATATAAGTTTATTATTATTATTATTAATCACATATACACATAATCAACATAGATCAGGTAAAATGCTACTGCAATGATGATCACTCATGCGTTCAATTCCAATTCCTTTTTTATCTATTCCAATTCCTAGTCCAATTCCTGGAATTGAGTCGGGAATTGAGCTCAATTCCCATTCAATTCCGGAATTGACCCCAACTCTGCCTACAATATGCTAAAAATAGCCATAATTATCCATTATCTTATGTTTTATTCATGTAGCTCGCTAATAACTTTTTTCTGTGTTGCAGGTTTTCTTGATTTAAAACCTGCTTGTTCACTGCACTTAATCCATCGAGCATAATCCTCAGAACAGCTCACAGATTATTATGCACGTGGTGGTAGAAGCACTTAGTAGAGTTTAGTAAACTAAAGACTAGTAGCATTTTGTATATATATAAATCACACGTTGTTGTTTCAATGTTGTGACACTATTCCTAAGCGTCATGTCCTGGTGAACATATCTGAACATGGGCCATCAAAACAAAGCCGACCACCATCTTTAACAAACTGGAAACAATGTGTTTTTTGTCAGAACCAGATATTAGATGTCCTTTACGGTTCAGCCAGGTGATAAAAGAAGCCAGGCGCTGGTTATGTGACAATGGCAGAGAACCTACTTACGTTTTAGGAACTTGGATACGTAACCAGTTTCACTAGAAATAGATTTGAGAAGATTTGATGACGGGGATGGCATAGAAACAACTCTGAAGGCACACAGTGCCAAGTGGCACAAAGGGTGTTAACACAAATTTAATCACCAGGCACTTGCCAGACAGGTCACATTATCCAAGGAGTTAGAAGCAGGTCCTTCTGGCGTCCGTACAAGGTAATCATATAGCTCCACAGTTGTCGATGAACCAATCTTCTTTTTTGCACAGAACCTGCTGGCTCATTAGGTTTACACGAAGCCGCAACTTATTAATTAGACAGA
>OZ024902.1:64961042-65297223 GCA_964017125.1 Flabesymbios commensalis | reverse complement strand
CAATCTAATAAACATGTCTGTCAAACTTTTTTTAACGGTTTTTATTGTATTTTTCCCGTAGATTTCAAATCTGTCAGATACCATTCGAGATTTTGCATAATTAATTTGCTAATTTGCATATTTCCAAAATAGCCACAAAAAAAAGTAATCGGCTATGAATACAGTTCCAGCAATCTATAGAAATGTGTTTTTGGCCCTAAGTTCGGGTTTTCAGATCCCATAATGTCATTTTGACTACATTATTATTTTTGGGGTCATTGGAAGGTCATAGGTCACGTGATCATTGAAATACAATATCTCACTTTTACGTTTTAGCAAAAAGTGCACAAATTGACTTTTTGGGGGATAAAATGATGATTTGAATGCCTGATAATATATATTTAATCTCAGGAGAGTCACATCTCATACACAAGACTATATTTATTAATACAAGATGGCCGTCATTATTCAAAATGGCCACCAGTCGAACCTAAAATCAAAATATCTTAGCTTCTAGATATCATATTTGAGCGATCTTACTGTCTAGATTGTTTTTTTTAGATCAAGAAATACAATGTCAGACATCATTATACTGTCAAATGATTTTTTAGAGGTTTTTGATCTCTATAGTTTGATATTTTAACAAAATCGTGTTATATCATAGTTATATTTGAGTAACGTCCTCCCAGAACGAGGTTATCATCCGCACACTGTTCTGAATTCACATGCTAACATGATATAAAGTAAAACCATATACATCACATGTATATGACAGCGATAAAAGAGGTAAATAGACAAATCATTTACATTGTAATACGGCACTGGTATTTTGTAGAGTATGTAGAACGACTACCCAGGGGGTAAACATCATTTTTTCTGGAAAACTGACACGGCGTGTTGTAAAAGTTTGGGCACCTGAAATGATATCTGCATGTATTTAGGATCACAACCTAGGTACACAATCTTGCAAATTGACTACTGGAAATCGGAAGGAAGCCAATAATGGCGGCCATTACCGAAAAACTTGAATTTGTCAATATCTCGGTCAATATTTAAGATAACTTGCTTTTAAAGTTGTCTAGACCTATATTTTCAAGGTCAAAGATCAATATAAAACCAGTCCTGAAGTGATGCTATGTCTTGTAAATATGTATCCCAGTACACACAACTTTGCTTTTATGTTTTGGAAATAATGTTTTACACTGTATATTAATAATCACTTTTGATGAGAAAACATCATGAGCATGTATAACAATGATACTGTTCATTGAACGTAAACTTGATATAAAATAAGTATTAGCCCATGCAGTGATGTAACATTTGGTAATATAATCACTTCATAACATAGTCAGTTTAAGGAATACTGGGATGTTTGCTAGCAGTAGTACTTTTCGCACCCACCTAGGGAGGGTCATTAGGGATCTGTCCCGTCTGTTGCATGTTGCACCGCATTGTACAGATTCACTAGTTTATAAAGCTTATCCAAGGGAAGCTGCAGCCTACACGTGGCTGGCTATAATATTGTGGTGGATTGCCAGCGGGGTAGCCTGTTTCCTCCACTCAATAGTGGTGCCAATCATATAAAACACAACATAATATCTTGGAATTCGTAGCAATCGGCGTAACAGTGCCCGACAAATGTTTATGCCACAAAATACAACAACCACAACCCATAAGTGGGACTTCTGAGTCCATTCCGGATACACCGTGTATAATAATATTTGAAAAATCGTTTTGTAATTGTCCCAATTGTTCATTAAAAAGCCAATGCTCTTGTAACATAACAAATTTATATTTATTGATAAGTTCTTGTATATACGGAGCACGTCCTGCACCGAGGCCATGACTGTTATAGCTGCACACATTCAGAATCATGATAAATAAAATAAATATAAATGTGAATGTGGAGTAGTAAGAGATTTTCAGGTATCATATATATCACTGTAAAACCCCCATTCATTTTATTTAGAAGTTAAAATTAAAAATTCAATCACAAAGGCTAGGATCAAACATTTACCACACCGGTCTTATTTCTGCATATCCATATTAAAATATTCCACAAAATCAATGTCATACGTGTCATTAATGTCATATATGTCACTTATTAAGAAATTCACTGAAGAGTTAGCAATTTATTTTCAATGTTGTACATCAGCTCCTTATTTGACCTACTGTCTAGTTTTTTTTCTAGAAACATAATATGTACTTTAATAGGAAATGGCGCATGCGAGTTTTCAATCTCATCATTGATAATAATATGAAATGAAATGAAAAACTTCTAATGCGCCCAAATCCTTGGTGTCCCGAGCTCAGAGGCGCTGCAAATCCGAATCAGGCTCGATTATCATTGGCCGTTTGCCGTTCCAATTCGTTGATCCAGCATGCCGTGACACAGGGGATTTAGGATGGGAAGGCTTGGCAGAAATATAAATTCTTCAATTTTTCCGAAATGACTGTGCAGATTTAGATTTTTTAATCTCAAGAGGGGCATACAATTTCAGAGCTGGGGGCCGCAACCGAAAAAGCCCTTTCACCCATTTTTGAACTCACTCTGGGAACAACCAGTTGATTATCATTTGAAGAGCGAAGATTACGGGTTCTGTTTAAAGGCTTAAGCAGATTATTTAGGTATACTGGCTGACATGAATGTATTACTTTATATGTGAGGGTGCATATTTTGTATTTATATATTATATATTATATATTATAATATTTATAAATTGATCATGACATTGCATATTGCGAATAATTTTAAAAAGAATACATTTTTTCCGGGTGTTGGATGATAAAATTTGTGTTACATATAAATGTAGCTTAGTAACCAAAAGGTTCATAAATTTATAATCCTGCTATATCTCAAACGTGTTAATACAATATCATTGAACATGTAAATACCAATGTATTTGTAAGCGAAACGCATACATCTTTCATTTTTACATAAAAACGGTGGTTATTTTATTTTGCTTTGAGGAATTAAATGGTCAAAACAGAGCTTGGCAAACAGTATTTTTTAATTCGGGACTCTCAAATTAGATTAATAAAGGAAATCCTGACCTCATGATTAAGTAATTTAATAAAACGTTAATTATTTATTTTCAATATCTTGTTATGTTCTTTGTTTTGACCGATTATCTTGTGTTTATTTTCATCAATTGAAGGATAATATTTGGATTATAGAGCTACAAGTGTTGAATAAAAATCTCTAACCTACAACATAACATTAATAATAATTTATTACACATTTGTGATTTGTGAATTTGCGAATATTTTAAAAATAGTAAGGACCTTTTTTATTAAATAATGAAATGTGTTTAATATAAATTTAACTTTTAGTATGCAAAGGGTTAGATAAAAAAATACCCTTTTATACTTTCAACGTGACTAATTTATTATTACCAAATTATTTTATATGCTTAGGGGTTTTGTCAAATTAAAAATGATTTAAAAAATCCGAGAAAACCTGGGATTAGTCAGACCCCACCCACTTTTTGGAAACATTTTGAAACATGAAAACAACACAGAAAACACGGAAAAACACACAATTTCCAACCACCCACCCACCCACTTCCGAGTTTTTCTCGGATTTTTGGAATTATTCTAACTTGACAAAACCCCTTATTTGTATATACAAAGCGTAAATCTTGTATTTTTATATAGAAAACAGTGATTATTTGAATTTGCGATTTAGGGGCTCAAAGAGGCAAACCACAACTTGGCAAACATTTTTTTTTAATTCAGGACACCTAAATTATTCGGTTGATAAAATATTCAAAACACTTTTACCCCAAAATGCCTACAGGAATTTTATTATGTGAAATTTCGACTGGACTATGTAGCCGTGTACCAGGCGACTCGCTCCGCTTACCGCCGATCCCTGCCGCCGATCAGCGCTACTGTTAGGCTAAACTGCTTTCCCATCTGCCGTCACGAATGAATGAATGGCAAGGAGAAGTTATTTGATGACACACAATTATATAGCTGATATAGGCCTATCGTGGGAAAATTGTAAAAAGTGTTGGTCCTACCGTTTCCAACACAAACACAAAACGTTGATCAAATGGTTCCCAGTCTATGTTCCGAAGGTTCTATATGTCCCAAAGGTTCTATGTTCCGAAGGTTCTATGTTCCGAAAGTTCTATATTCCGAAGGTTATGTTCCGAATGTCTTTCGGTACTACGACCCATTAGTCTTAAGATAATGACTGAGATTATGACATTATCATTTAGATAATGACTAAAGTAGACCCATGCTTATTTCGCGCAAACGGGAAAACCAACTAGGACAGTTTCATTTGTTCCAGCAACCATTGCTACAAGCATTGTTGTGACGATGTAATCATTGCCACGATCATTGCCCCGGTCTTTGCTCTGACGTCCATTGCTTCGGCGATCATAGCTTCGAAAATCATATAGCTCATCCGGCGATTATTATCGGCGTTATGAGGCAACACTTTTCTATTTCGGCTCTATAGGACAAGATCCGGCGTGAGTGTGACTACTCCTGAGGTAACCTTGAACACTCACGTCGTTAGTCCATTTGATCATCGCATTCTGCGACCTGGAGGATAGACGAAAATGAAATGAATCGGGCTTTAGGCCACCTTTGTGCACATATAGGCTAAACTGGGCCAGGAGAACATCCTGAGGATAGACGAAGGAGACTGAGATATCGTGGTGAGTGTTCTAGACTTTATTATGTAAACCTCACCACGATGATCACTGATCTGTTGTCTATTTTCCAGGTTGCTGGGGTTTGGGTATTATTGTTTTTATTATTTTGTTGTTTGTGCTGATGAATGACTGATGTG
The DNA here is from genome assembly GCA_964017125.1 of Flabesymbios commensalis. Taxonomy (NCBI): domain Eukaryota; kingdom Metazoa; phylum Annelida; class Polychaeta; order Terebellida; family Flabelligeridae; genus Flabesymbios; species Flabesymbios commensalis. The sequence continues at coordinate 65,292,437 of OZ024902.1, read as the reverse complement.
TAATTGACATAATTATATTATTGTTAACGAGAGTGTGTTATTGTTAGCATTAATATCGATGTTTCATATAGTTTAGTAATGTTGGTACATCCTTGTGAGATAAGTAAATAATCCTCTTTTATATTGCTCGGCATAGGATTATTTAAATTTATCTTTGTAATGATTTGAGATAGCGCAGATAACATTTTATAAGAATATTATCTGCGTTAACCAGGCATTTTGAGTGATTGTCAAACTCGAACGTTTATTGATATTTGACGCATATTTTCTTTGTATTAAAGTTTGCTTCTCTTTTCATATTCCGGACTGTTGAAGATAGTGTTTATCGTATATACCACACTGTACTGTTTATATGATTCATGAAATTAAAATGTCAATGAATGTGAATTGTTTTGTTCTTATCATTACCGTCAGTTCAACCTCGTCTGTATCATATTAGTCTTTTGGATCGGTATGTTATGCCCCAAATTTTGATCTATCCATTTCAGTAATTAATCCCATAGTGTAATTCCATCATAAACACACCGTAACATTATATATTATTTATCAAGTGCTTTGAATTACGTAATAATTCGAGCCCTAAATAGTAATTAAAAGCACACATTTAAAGGTTTATCTCTCAAGCACCTATTCTACATCATTAAAGGCCCCAGACCTACTCTGCACACTGTCATATTTCATACTATTTTAGATGACTTTTTAAATATTAGAGTGCTCAGTTCCCATTTTTAAACGACTGGGAACGATTTTCCCAATGGCAAAAGTAGGGGGCGGAGCTAATTCGTGACGTCAAAAGGTGGAGACATGCTTCGCTGGTTTTACTACATGTACATGTAGCTGATGATGTATTGTATGAGTTTATAAAACTGACCAAACTCAACACGGAACGCCGGTCCAACGCTGCCTGAATGCAGGTGCAGCACTAAAATTGATGGCCATCACCGCGTCCGTTCCTGGCCAGCGTCTAGCATTCACTCGCCCCTTGGTCACCCTGTCGATGCGGCATATTGAAATGAATAGAAGTCTAGTTCAGCTCATGTACAAATACACGAAACATGAAACATATACCCGATGCAGTTTCAATGTTAATTCAGATTCAATAATGGACGGTTTTTGTGTGTGAAGTCATGAGGTGGGAGATCCGCCCAGCCCAAAAAATGTGGGCCCAAGTGTAGTTACTGACACCCATCCAACGAAATGACGGTGTTTCACGTCACCTGGTGGTAAGTTGTCAATCAGCACCCGTCATTCAGTTTTGGTGTCGAGTACTACACTTGGGCCGAAATGTGCACATTTTCAGTTTTTATTTTTGAAAATGACATTACTGATAGTTATTGGACTAAAATAATCTTCTAAGTTGTGATATATACTTTTTTATTGATGAGCTGAAATCACTTCACAGGGCCTTTAACATAATGAACAGATGCACTGTATATATTATTAGGAAGTTCTGCATTGGGAGTGTGACCAAACATTCAGACGGAGACATCGTTTAATTTTACACTTTAATAGCTAACAAATGTAAAATATATATTTACTTTTTTTCGAGAAATAAGAGGGACGTCACCCCTTATATCAGTAATGCCAAATAAACCTAAAAATACGCCCAATGTATTATGGCGTTATTTTTCTGCAGCTGCTTTGAATTTTTCTAAATTGCTGCTCTTTGGTGGTCTTACTTGTCTCTGTGAAAATAAAAAAAATGACCTATATAACCGCTGGTAATAATGTTTGGACCTTCATTTTATGTTATTATGTTTGTGATTCAAGGTGACCTTCAAGGTCAATTTGGAGGTCAAATTCAGGTTAAGTTCCTGACAATGCTACTTGTAACAAATACAAATGTCTATTTTGAACTCGATAAAGTCTTTTGAACGCCTTCCCATCGTCCTACAACGCTTTACCGTCGCTCTTGAACGCCCCTAGATTCTCTCTGGCGTCTCCCAATCGCCCTTCCACACCTTCCCATCGCCATTTAGCGCCTCTTCGTCATCCTTTAACACTTACTCATTGCATTTTTACGCCTCTCCATCGCATTTTAGGGAACACCATTTAACACCTTTACGTCGCCTTTTAACGCTTTGTTGTCGCGCTTTAGCACCGCTTCGTCGTTGCTTTTTAACGCCTCCCTGTTGCCCTAAAATGCCTCTTGGTCGCCCTTTACATTTCTGTGATGCCCTTAGACGCCTCCTCGTCGCCCTCCAACACCTCTACATCGCGCCTTATTTCCTACCTTTTAACTTTTTAACGCAAACACAGCTCACTTTAACATCGTGTCGTCACCCTTTATGCACCTCTGCGAAGGCCTTTGACGACTCTTCGTTTCAATTGAAAGTCTTCCCGTCGCCCTTTAGCGCCTACCCGTTACACTTTAATGCCTCTTCATCGCCCTCTAATGTCACCCCAATGCCCTTTAATGCTTTTCCATCATCATTCAACGCTTCCTCGTTACCCTTTATTGCCTCACTGCCACCAGTGAATGCACCCCGTCATACTTAAACAATCTTAGTCGCTCTTCTACGCCTCTCCATTGCCTCCATTTAACGTTTCTTCATCACTCTTTAACGTTTTTCCGTCACCATTTAACGCATCTGCATCACCCTTTAACGCTTCCTTGTCGCCCTTGCACGCCTTCACATCGTCATTTAATTAACCCTTTCACTGCGGATGTCGCACTAATGCGACATTGTGCTACACTGCGGATGTCGCATTACTGCGACATTACATAACTAGTGAAGTGATTCACTTGGTTGTGGTTGTGACGGCTCCCAGTCACCCCTGTTGGCACGCAAGCCTGAAAGGGAAGATGTGAATGTCTTCAAGCCTTCCATACTCGATAATGACGTCATAATATAAAATAATAACTATGGTTGGGAATCCCCAATTTTGACAAATCTGGTAATAAAAGTGTCAATTTCAAATAATTACGCAATATGACGTCATATTTTGAAATAATTTCGCAGCGAAAGAGTTAACGCTTCCTCGTCGCCTTTTAGTGCATTTCAACACACCTTTTAACACACCAGTCGCACTTCAACGCCTCTTCGTCGTCATTCACTCCTCCACATTGCCCTTTGCCGCCTCTTCGTCGCCTTTTAGCGTCTCTCCAATGCCTTTAACGCCTATTCATCGACCTCTTCAATGCCTTCCCATTGCAATATAACGTATCTGCCCTTCCACTTGTGATGCCTTGTTATTTTCTTATACTTCCTTGCTAAAATGACGTTTTCACAAAGTTAAATTGATTTTTTCACCTTGAGCATACTTAATCATTAACGACCTACCAGAATTAGATTATCCAGTCAAAATTACACCTGAACGAGATACTATGCGCTGTCTAATTTGTGGCATATATGTTTTTTACCTCTCCGGAAATTTAGCGAGGTGGGGTGGCACACCAAGAGCTTATTGCATTTAAGGTTACTTTTTATGTCTGCTCTTTGGTGGTCTTAGTTGTCTCTGTGAAAATAAAAAAATGACCTATATAACCGCTGGTAATAATGTTTGGACCTTCATGCGGTTCTTAAATGTCACAGAAGCTTATATAATTGTAATCTGAGGTCCAGAAATGGGTTCCACGCCCCAAAATTAGTCGGAAATGACATACTGTAGATCTGGTAATATTCGTGAGGTTTTAATTTTCGCGAATTTCGCGAGAAGGACAAATTTGTGAATTCAAGAATCTCGCGAAAAATATTATTATAATAGCGCTACTAATGAAAAATGATATTTCACGAATTCTAAACTTCACGAAAAGTCACAAGATCAGAAATTCGCGAAAATTTAAACATGCGAAAATTACCAGATCTACAGTATTACACTCAATTATCGAATTATAAATTAAAAATCCCTTTTTTTTCTGTTGGCAGCCATCTTGAATTTTTGTCTTTTTTGGTCAAACGCTACATAGGATTCATGGGGAATTTTAGAAGAGCCATATATAACTATTTAGGGATTAGACGGGTAGATATATGTAAATAACCACCCGAACCCCCAAAAAATTATAACAAAAGGTTTCTCAACGGTTTTCTATCCTACTGGATATAGTGAACGACCAAAAAATAGTCTAGCAAAATCTCCCCCATAAAAGTCCGAAAATCCAAGATGGCCGCCATTGGTCGTGAAAATCTGTAAAACCATCCTTATTTTACAATTCAACCATGCTTCTTGTTAATAATCCATGTTTTTTGAGAGTTGGGGAACTCGTTAGTTACAATAACATTCTGGCAGTGTTGAAAATCTAAGATGGCGGTCGGGCTAGGGGGCAGAATTCAAGGTCAAAGGTTAATTTAAAGGTAAAATAGGATTTTTCAACAAATAAAAGTAGGAACAAGTTTAATGCCTTTTTTTCGTGTAATTTTGACTAGAAAATCCATGCCTTCTATTATTTTAATGATTCAAGGTCATCTTCAATGTTAAGAGGTCAACTTCAAGGTCAAGTAATCGAAAATATGTTTTTTACCAGATAAAACTAAGAGCATTACTTTTGTGTAATACCTCAATTTCATGTGATTTTGACTGGTAAGTCATTTTATGTTATTATGTTTGTGATTCAAGGTGACCTTCAAGGTCAATTTGAAGGTCAAATTAAGGTCAAGTTCCTGACAATACTACTTGTAACAAATACAAATATCCATTTTGAACTCGATAAAGTCTTTTTGAAAGCCTTCCCATCGTTCTTCAACGCTTTACTGTCGCTCTTGAACGCCCCCAGATTCTCTCTGGCGTCTCCCAATCGCCCTTCCACACCTTCCCATCGCCATTTAGCGCCTCTTCGTCATACTTTAACACTTGCATAACACTACTTGCATTTTTACGCCTATCCATCGCATTTTAGGGCACACCATTTAACACCTTTCCGTCGCCTTTTAACAATTTGTTGTCGCGCTTTAGCACCGCTTCGTCGTTGCTTTTCAACGCCTCCCTGTTGCCCTAAAATGCCTCTTGGTCGCCCTTTAATGCCTCTGTGATGCCCTTAGACGCTTCCTCGTCGCCCTCTAACACCTCTACATCGCGCCTTATTTCCTACCTTTTAAACTTTCAACGCAAACACAGCTCACTTTAACATCGTGTCGTCACCCTTTATGCATCTGTGAAGGCCTTTGACGACTCTTCGTTGCAATTAAAAGCCTTCCCGTCGCCCTTTAGCGCCTACCCGTTGCCCTTTAATGCCTCTTCATCGCCCTCTAATGTCACCCCAATGCCCTTTAATGCTTTTCCATCATCATTCAACGCTTCCTCGTTGCCTTTCAATGCCTCACTGCCACTAGTGAGTGCACCCCGTCATACTTAAACAATCTTAGTCGCTCTTCTACACCTCTCCATTGCCTTTTAACGTTTCTTCATCCCTCTTTAACGTTTTTCCATCACCATTTACCGCATCTGCATCACCCTTTAACGCTTCCTTGTCGCCCTTGCACGCCTTCATCGACCTCTTCAATGCCTTCCCATTGCAATGTAACTTATCTGCCCTTCCACTTGTGATGCCTCGTTATTTTCTTATACTTTCTTGCTAAAATGACGTTTTCACAAAGTTAAATTGATTTTTTCACCTTGAGCATACTTAATCATTAACGACCTACCAGAATTAGTTTATCCAGTCAAAATTACACCTGAACGAGATACTATGCGCTGTCTAATTTGTGGCATATATGTTGTTTACCTCTCCGGAAATTTAGAGAGGTGGGGTGGCACACCAAGAGCTAGCATTTAAGGTTACTTTTTATGTCCGAAGAGGGTGGTGAAAAATTGTCAACACATGTTTTAGCTGTATAAAATAACTAAATTAAAATAAATTATGTAAACACAATGTAAATATATTCCTTGAATTTCACTGTTTTTTCATGACATAACTAAGTCAATGGATATTCGACCTTGTTCCCATAACAACACTGTGGCATGTATACGGTCTAAATTATATATATTTGAGAAAGGCAAACATATTGCATTTATAAAATACCATCAAGTTGATATCCACATTATGGACCAAGACTGCTGTTTTTTGTGATGCGTCACAAATATTCGAGCAAATTACGCTAAAAAGATTGGAATAACTGTTGTAGGCCTATATCCAAGAACTTTGTACAAGTTATATCTACATCACTATACAAAACATGCAGCTTGTATTATTCTTATAGGCACTAATTTGGATATCAGGAGATTGTGCCAGTGAATATTACGGCACTTAGTACTTAAAGTAAGTGTTAAAGGATGACGAAGAGGCGCTAAATGGCGATGAGAAGGTGTGGAAGGGCGATTGGGAGACGCCAGAGAGAATCTGGGGGCGTTCAAGAGCGACGGTAAAGCGTTGAAGGACGATGGGAAGGCGTTCAAAAAGACTTTATAGAGTTCAAAATTGATATTTGTATTTGTTACAAGTTATATTGTCAGGAACTTGACCATAATTTGACCTTCAAATTGACCTTGAAGGTCACCTTGAATCACAAACATAATAACATAAAATGACTTACCAGTCAAAATCACATGAAAATGAGGTATTACACAAAAGTAATGCTCTTAGTTTTATCTGGTAAAAAACATATTTTCGATTACTTGACCTTGAAGTTGACCTCTTAACATTGTAGATGACCTTGAATCATGAAAATAATAGAAGGCATGGATTTTCTAGGCAAAATTACACGAAAAAAAGGCATTACACTTGTTCCTACTTTTATTTGTTGAAAAATCCTATTTTACCTCTAAATTGACCTTTGACCTCGAATTCTGCCCCCTAGCCCGACCGCCATCTTAGATTTTCAACACTGCCAGAATGTTATTGTAACTAACGAGTTCCCCAACTCTTAAAAACATGGATTATTAACAAGAATCATGGCTGAATTGTAGAATTAGGATGGTTTTACAGATTTTCACGGCCAATGGCGGCCATCTTGGATTTTCGGACTTTTATGGGTGAGATTTTGATAGACTTTTTTTTGGTCGTTCACTATATCCAGTAGGATAGAAAACCGTTGAGAAACCTTTTGTTATATTTTTTGGGGGGCTCGGGTGGTTATTTGCATATATCTACCCGTCTATTTATTAAACTCATATTATACAAATTTGAATGTAGGCCTACTAATTATAATTGAAAATGTGTATATATATACTATTTTGTATTGGAAACGGAGGGAAAAATTGTATACATAATTAGCGCTCTCCTGGCATGCACACAATAAATAAATACATGTTACTTCAACTATTCTTGTACAAATATATTTATATAGAAGTCCATTAATTGTCAAAAAGTATCACACAATAGGCTCCAGGACATTTCGCACCATAGACGTTTCGCCCCCAAGCCTTCAAATTGATATACGTTAATGTAATACACCTTACAATATTGCATTACATTATTTATGTTCCAAGTTTAGGCGGTCAGATCGATAGCACAATAAATTAAAGTGGCTGAATCAAGGAATGAAAACGGTAAGTTATAGTAAAATGCATGAACAACAAGGTAGCCTAAGTGAGCACACACACATGTCTTTCCTAATGATAAATGGGACGGCAATCTTCACAATTTTATGCTGTTTTATGATTAGGGAGCGAAACGTCTTTCTTAAAAATGAATATCATGCTGATTTATGAATAGCAAGCAAAACGTCTTTCCTAATTATGAAAAGGGTGTGAAACGTCTTCCCAAATTATGAGTATAGGGGGCGAAACGTCTTTCTGATTAGGGGGCGAAACGTCTTTCCAAAATATGAAGAGGGGGCGAAACGTCTTTCCTAATCATGAAATGGGTGCGAAACGTGTTTCCTAAATATGATTTGTGGGCGAAACGTCTTTCTAAAATATGGTTTGGGTGCGAAACGTCTTTCTGAAATATGGTTTGGGTGCGAAACGTCTTTCTGAAATATGGTTTGGATGCGAAATGTCTTTCTGAAATATGGTTTGGGTGCGAAACGTCTTCCCGCTCTATGAAGACGGGGGCGAAACGTCTTTCCTATTTATGGGGAGGGGGCGAAACGTCTTTCCTAAGTATGAGTTGGGGGCGAAACGTCTCACTAAAAAATGGTGCGAACTGACTATGGGGCGAAAAGTCTGTGTACCACACAATAGCTGTCATTGAAAAATGGGACCAAGTACAGTAGGCCTACTCTACACCAGCCGTAGTGATTTTTATTTCTGACAAAGATACATTCACTTATAAAAGCAGAATAAAAAAAAAAGATAAAAATGACCACATCATTTTTAGATAATAAATTAATTTTTAGTTAATAAAATAAGTAAAAGCATATCAGATCGTGTCAGATTGATTCAAGAGTATATAGGTCTAGGACAATTAGAATGATTAACCTTTGGATCACTGAGATAAATTTTCAATCACTTGAAGTTGTGTCTCGCTACCGCGACACACAACTTCAACTGACTGAAAATGTATGTTATTTGTGAAATTAAAGTCCCAATATATCAGTGTTTCAAGACTGGGAGCATATATTACTATGAAAAGCTCGTTATCAGGGGTTCTAGAGGTGCTAATAAAACACAGAATGTCTACTACAGTCGACATCAGTGCTCTAGGGGTTAAGTACTTGATTCAAGGCGTAAAATTGACACGTCTTTCACCAGGCAGGATCCACCTCCGAAATTAACTTGTCCAGATTCGTACCTTTGTACTTCGCTTGAGCGTTGAGAAAATCTTTTTTAACCACGGTCCTTGGTTGCGTCTGTGTATGCCATTGCTGTAAAGTAATAATACGATTAATAATGACAATGTAGAGAAGATATTACACTGACTGAACTGTAGTATTCACAGTAATTATTTGGTGCATATCATTCCTCTGGTGAAAAATAATCTAAATTTTGATATAATCTGCATTCATATGGTCTAGTCTAATACGAGTCCAAAGTGTGGCAGGCGATTTCAATCATTTTATTCAGAACCAAAATAAGCAAGTTGAGTCACAGATTATGCAATCAGTACCTGATCACTAAAAGAAGGCCTCAGATTTTGACAGAATAAAGAAGTCACATTATGCTATACTTTTAAGTTTATACATATCAATACATCAGAGTGTTGCCAACGTTCTTTGATTGATACTTTCATTCCCAAATTTATCATACAATACGTCATTTTAATTTTCTATTCAAAATAGCTTCAATGCACTAACCTACAGAATTGCATGATTCTTGTTTATTCCTAATTTAATTATTGATGTCATTAAAATGTAGTGCAACTGCATATTGCTTTCATTCATTTGAAGCTGGCATAGTTGATCCGATAACAACCTTCAAATAAATGAAATATATCGTAATTACATTACATTAATAAACTACAAATCTGTTATAATCTACAAAGTGTTGATTTATCCACAATCTGCATATCCTATACTTGGACATTTGATAATATATATATATATCTAATATATAATATTTGTTCTGTTAATAAACCGTTAGTAACATCATAAACCGTCAACGCCCCCCTCCCCGCTATAAAAACTGCTTAACTCTTACAGCGGAATCTGACGTCCACAGATGTCAGATTCTGACGTCTAAAGTCGGTCCCCGCACTGAAAGAGTACAGTATTTATATTGGCGTAGACCCATAACATAGGTATTCAAATGAAGCAGAAAGAGTAAACTATTTATGATGATTTCAAATTGAAAAATCCTTCTGATCTCCATGGTTTATACAATGTGATTCAGCGTTAAATGGGTAAAAAAATGTCTTTAGGTTACCTTTGTACAGCTGTTTGCTTTGGGCTCCATGTCATCCACGTTATGTGCATGTCCTTCAAGAAACAATCTTCAGCATACCCTGCTAAATCAGGTAAGGGGCCCCGCGACTTCTCTAAAAACCAATATTCACAGCAAAACATGCCATGTCCATAGGGAAAATACGGTTAGAAACTGTAAACAGTATAAATAGTGTTATAATTAATTTTGTAAAACTTATTTACAAAGGATTGTTCATTTAGACAATGAAGGTAATGAAGACCAAATAATAAAATACAGATTAAAATGCAGTTAAATTCTGAGATAATATTACATCTGGGCCTAATTGGCCCTTCCTCGGAATATCTGATCTAGTCGCGTGGGCTATCTGGGTACCACTGGAAGTCATACATGAGAGAGGGGAGACCTGGTATTGTTAAAATTGAGCTGAGGAATGTGGATGAAAAGAAAGCTGTACTTCAAGCCAAGGCAGAATTGCGTAAGACCAGAAAATTCCGCAATGTGTACATTAGAGGTGCTTAAACACATGTAGAACGATTGATTGACCTGAACTTTAAAGCTATTTTGAACGAGATGCCAAGCGGTAATTAATATCGCATAACTGGTAATGTAATCAAGGAAAGTCGTTCAAGTCCAGTTATTTGACACATTTATGTTACACTGTTTTATTCAAAACATTTTTATGTTCACTCTTAGTAATATCTTTTCATAATATTTTATCGTGATGGATTTTTGTTCGTGTTGATTGTCATTGCATGAACTATAACCCCTCGCCTCCCGGTGACATTACTGATGCCTCAGTCTGTAGTGGATGACGTTTCTTTTCAAAACGTAGTGACGAAAGAAGAGACTTATCGGACTAATTTATTTTTCGCCAAAATTTTTCCCACTTTTTCGTTTTATGCAATTATTTAAATAAATATTAATTTTTCACAAAATATGCGCATTATTGATGCGCTTTGTGAAACACCGTTTGATGCAATACTATTTTATTTTATTTTATAAATTACGAGCTTTCTGCTGCAACGCAAGCCTAATCCGCAATGTTTGCAAATGTATTCAAATGGAGTTTGACATGACATTTTTTTATATTAGAATCGGCGCTCAATTATAGAAAAGATTAAAACTGTTGACTGCAGGGAAAATGACATATATGCACTGGAATCCAAAACCTACGTTTTACATAGATTATTTTCCAATCATTAACGGTATCCCATACGAGAAAATACAAGGAAATAGCCGCAAAAGAAGCTTTATGGAGATAGATGACTATTTAAGCATATAAGGAAGTAAAATAGAAAAAGAACATGTTGGCATATGTAACAATGATGTATATGAATATAACTTGGGTATCATCAGCGAATAAAGTAACGGTAACAAAGAGAGGTACACAGTAGAAGACAAAAATAATAAATGGTAGAAGGAGATTGCAACCACAGTATGGGAAATCAAAGAAAAACGGTACCGGAAAATAAATTGTAACAGCACTGACTAAAGAAATATAAATAGAAAAGTAAATCAATTACATGACAGACAACGTGAGATAGGAGTGTAAAGTAAAAAAAGACTGAGAATTCATCAGCGGGAAAAATAGCGAGAAAAAGCGAACATGTAGAATAATAGTAAAATTGAGACCGGAAATAAAAAATATATAGAGATATATAGAGAGGCATGGCCATTATCATAACACAGGTCTAGTTTTTTTCAGATTTTTAATCCTCCCGATTTTCAAATTGCTCCCGCAAATCCCACCTCAAAGTAAAAAAAATATATATTTTAAAAACATATCAATGCTGAAAATCAGTATCCATAATATCAGAAATGCATAATTCTATGCATTTCTGATAATATCCACCGATTCAGTTATTATAAGCTTTCGTTTAGTCATTAGACAAGATGAAAGCATAATAACTGTTGTAAGTGTTGTAACTATATACATCTATAGGCCTCTTCATGTTTATGTATCATGTTTTTTCGACTTGATAATTTTGTTTATCAAATGCAAAAAGCATTTGAGTTGAACTTTTTTGGATCTAATCTGGAACTGTACACATTGAGTTATTGTTAGTATAATTAATCGGGAGGTATACATGATAGGCCTATAATACACATAATAATAATAAAAGCTGTCTCTTAAAATGAATGTAGGCCTGGACATGTATATTAGGGGTAGTTGAGGCATATTGTAACGGGGATATTTTGACTTGAATCTCCCGTGATAAGTGAGGGATTTAATGTTTTTAATGTTATTTGAACACAGAATCTCTATCGCAATGGTCCTGTACTTAGGTTTAAAATTGTCGGGTAAATGCAAGATTCTAGTACCAGATAACCATCCCTGCAAAATTCAGCTTTCTGCATTTTTTTCCAGGTTCCAAGTGTTATAGTGCTTAATGCGCCTGGGCTAATTGTTTACAATATGTTTGTTCACAATTTATGTGTGACACCGGTCCGTCTATGCTGAACGCGCGGGCCGTGAGCGCAGACACACCGGATCGTTAACCCTCTGCGTTCCGATAACCATGATAACAAGACATGTATTCCACGTCAATTATTTGTTTTAAAATTGAACATGCATTAAAATAATCAGGATTAAATGTGCAATACTGTGTAGGTCTATATACGTATTATGCTGATATCAGGTTTAGTTTGCATAAATTAAATATGACCACCATCTGGTTGTCTCATTATCACCTCATACCTGATAACTTTGGAACAGATAAAGATATAAACACATGTGAAGTGTCAAAATACATCACAATTAAAATACTGAATTTGAAAAACTGTGAAATTTCTTGTATTATGATACAGAAACCTTATTAGCATAAATTCAAGATGGCCGCCATGTTATTTGTAGATTATTAAGATTATTAGATTATTAAGATTATTAGATTATTAGATTATTAAGCTGTTATATCACAACCGAAAATGTCATGAAATAATAGTAGTGCAGCTAGCTCATTCCTTGAAAATCTCTGCATGGGTATGTATCCTCATAATTTTGGAAAAAATAAAGTCATCAACAGGTATGACATGTCAAAATGCACCATAATTATATTCGGAATACTGTACGTGCAATTTTGTACATGATGATAACAAAAGCTTTATATACATGAAATTAAATATACTAAGTAAGTAAAATGACTTTTTAACTTTTCGGCCAGTATGACAATTTATAGTAGAAAATCTCCTATTTTGTACAGTAAAAGTGGTAAAGTGAAAAGACCAAACTAATGACAACATGTTTGCACCGAAATATTCAGCTTAAAATGTTTGATGATAATTTGATGGTGCTCCTGGCACCTATATGTAGCGAGTTTGATGACATGTTGCAGCGCCTGCACTACAACACAGTATAATGAGTATAAAAAGAAGTGAATATAAAAAAATTAGAGATATTGTGTGAAAAATGAAAATAAAATAAATATAGCCGCTATCTGTTTTCCAGTTATCAATTAATAGAAAACTTTGGGAACAATTAACTGATTTACCGCCATATGATTTGCAGCTTGTCAATTTATAGCACAATATTGGAACAAATGAACTTATTTACTACTTCTTGGAGACGATTTTGTAGTTTTGATGGCATCTGTACTCATTTATGGTATAGCTTAACTAGTTTGATGTCAATTGTTTTGATAAATATGCAAAGAAGTGTAAGTTATAATTGGAAATTAATTTAAATAAACGCAATTGGACACCACCACAAGACTAGATGGCTACTTAAAACCGTAGACCATTCTATGCCTGTTCCTGGTTATAGTCATTTCTCAGTTGGCTTTATCTCTGTAATCCGTGCGGTGCTTTGTGGATACTGTTTTGACCCACTGTTGATACACAGTGGACTAGGCCTACTCCTTTAATCAATGTGATGAAATAAGAAATTAGTGTGACACAAGAAAATTTATTCGCACATAGAGTACCAAACACATACAGTCAATACTTTTACATGTTTGATATAAAACAACATCTGATTGTGAAATGCCGGTTATAGTCCAAGCAATGAAGTGATCGTGGACCATTGGAAATGGACAAAAATGTTAACAAAGGTATTTCAACGGAATTTGACTCCGTGGGGTTATGTAAAAAACCCTATAAAACTCCACCCGAATCCACCTTGGGAAAAGCCTCGTTTTCTGGTAAAATCCAAAATGGCCGCCATCAAACCAGTAATTTATGTATTTTTTTTTAAAAATCGCTCTCGTTTGAGAACTAAACATCGTAGAGTCCCATTTAATATGTTTTTTCGCACAGCTTTTTTAAGGGATTCCATTTGTTCACATTTCATATTCATAAGAGGTCAACTGACGTCACAAACAAGGTCAAGGTCAAATAATTAGACCTAAAAATGTGAATAATTTGCATTTTAAGGTAAAAATGCCCAAATATTTAATGGAAATAAATGTTAGTAAATGTTTTTCAACATAATTTGACTTGGTGGGGCTATATAAAAACACACATAAAACCCCACCCGAATCCACCATGTGGAAAGCCTCGTTTTCGGGTAAAATCAAAATGGCCGCCATTAAACCAGTAATTGATGTATTTTTTTTTTATCGGTATCATTTGAGAACTAAAAATCGCAGAGCCACATATAATATATCTTTTCGCTCTAATTGTTTAAGGATTTCTATGTGTTCACAATTAAAATTCAAAAGAGGTGAAATTGAGGTCATTTTCAAAGTCAAGGTCAAATTAGACCTAAAAAATGTAAATAACTGTTTTTTTTAAGTGCACAATGCCAAAGTATTTAATTGACACAAATGTTAAAAAATGCTTTTCAACATAATTTGATTCGGTCGAACTATTTAAAACAACACAGAAAACCCCACCCGAATCCTCCTTGTGGAGAGCCTCGTTTTTGGGTAAAATCCAAAATGGCCGCCAATAAACCAGTAATTTATATATATTTTGAAAATCGCTATCATTTCAGAACTAAACATCGTAGAACCACATATAGTATGTCTTTTCGCACTATTTTTTTCGGGGATTCTATTTTTTTACATCTTAAATTCCTCAGAGGTAAAACTGAGTTCATTTTCAAGGTCAAAGTCAAATTAGACATAAAATATAAATCATTCGCATTTTTAGGCTCTCAAATGCCGAAATATCTAAAATGGCCGCCATTAAAGCAATAATTTATGTATTTAAAAAAAATCACATCATTTAAGAACTAAACCTCGTAGTCAGATAATTATAATATGTCTTTTCACACTATTTTTTAGGGATTCTATTTGTTTACATTTTAAATTCGGAAAAGGTCAAACTGAGGTATTTTCCCAGGTCAAATTAAGCCTAAACATTTGAATAATTTTCATTTCTGAAGTGGACGAATGCCGAAATATTTAATAGACAAAAATGTTAACTTCAACATAATTAGCTTGGTGTGGCTGTAAAAACTCACATTAAACTCCACCCGAATCCTCATTTAGGTAAGCCTCGTTTTCGGGTAAAATCTAAAATGGCCCCCAGTTCGACCAGTAATTTATCAAAATTCATATAATTTTAAACTAATCAACATAGTATTATATATGCTCTGTCTTTTCGCAAAATCTGGGATTTTATTTTTTCACATTTTAATTCCTATGAGGTCAAGCTGATGTCATTTTCAAGATTAAGGTCAAATTAGACCTAGAAATTGATTAAATCTGTTGCACAAATGCCAAAAATTACAACCTGAGATAGTTGCTACTTTTATTTCATGGTATAAGTTGATAAATAATACTTTTCGACATGATTTAATGTTTTTAAATCTGTAGTTGACAGTTTTGTGGGTTACTTGATCTCGAAGGAAACTACGTATAACCAAGAATTTATTAACCAAATGCTTGGTATAACCCACCTACACTGGTTAGGATACTAATTTTATGGTTTTAAGGTTTTACTTCGTGAAAGGTGGTTACTTCGGTCATTATACAGTTCCCAATCCAGCTCTAATCCAGAACTATATTGTGACCGACGACATAGATATTATAGTCCAGGAAAGTTAGCCTAATATCTGGAACAAATTCGTAACAAGCTGAAAATTTCAGGAAAGTTTGTTAGAAGTATGACAAGCAACATACCAAAAGTCCTAAGGTGTGCAGGGGGTGGAAGTGTTCTCAATTTAGTTCAAAGGGCGCACAAAGGTCAAACTACTAAAAATCATATAATAGCTAGTTCCAAAACCACGATGCCGTGACCAAACATTTGGCAAGTAAGATATTTGTCAAAAAATAACCTTCTACGGCTCTTTAGAAAAGGTGGGCGGACTTTCGTAGAGCGTAAAATTTATAATGGCCACCATCGATCACAAGTGAAAAGCAATTATTCACTTATTTCATCCAGTGGTCTCCCATTGGGCCAGATTTTTTAATGCATTTATATAGAAATGTCCCGGGCATGGCGCAATGGTTAGGACATGGCGCTCTGCCGATGTCGCTGCCTGCCGTCCGGTTTCGAATCCCGCTTGGTGCAGAATTGTCATGTTCATGAAATATCATGTTTCTCCCCTCTCAATCTTGGGACATTGTTAAGATGTTGTGTCCCTGGGCAAGGCACTTCACCTTCAAATGCTTCACTTGACGTGAAAATGAGTTCCTGGTAGGACAGAGATGGCAATGTGTACGATAAGTTCAATGCGCCGAAACGGCTGCTTGACTGTATGCTCTCCGTGGAGTTGAAATGGCACACGAATGAACAGGTCCGGTGACCAGGGGGTAAGATGTAAAGTCGGATGATAGGTCTTCAGACTTGATATCAGACTATAAACCTGCACCTTTACCTTTATGGAGGTCACCAGTTTTTATTTCAAAAGATGCATTTCGCGTTTGGTCGAAAATCACAAAAATCCAAGATGTTCGCCAGCGGCCTTTTGAACAAAATAGATTTTTACTTAAAAATCTCATAATCAACTGTTATATGTCTTTTCTGACTAATTTTAGGACGTTGAGCCCATTTATGTTCATCAAATTACAATCATAGGCCACTTCAAGCATCACACGAAGGTCACAAATGATCAGTATAACAATTATATACTGATTTTTCTTTACTAGTGGTCCAATAGTTGTGATACTGTAATATACTTTAATTTCGCGGTTATGAATTTTCGCGCAAACCCGATTTTTGACCACATTTCAGTCAAAAATATTTTTTTAAGTTTATTTTTTTGGCTTGGAGACATGTAATTGTTATCTCGCCGTAACGACTGTCATCACCCTTCCCGACTAGTAATCACTATAATGTGATTGATGGAACCCTAGCGCCGAATGCGCTGAGACTAGTTCTAAGACAATCGGGGCTTACTATAAATAGTAGTCCCCATATAGCCAACCATTACATGTTAGTGTTTAATTTCATAACTCTACTTTTACTCAGATATTGTTGTCACATATAGTGTCGTCCGTTGTCCGTTGTTGTCGTCGTCCAGCTTGTAAAATGTAGTTAATTCAGCATTTTTTCCAACTGTTAGCATTTAATGGGTTTTTTTACTACAACCTATACCTCTGATAAATGCTGAAAATTGTCGAGTTTGTCATAATGTCTCATTGCTCTGAAAATAGTGAGATTTCTTGGTGTTACCTTTCAATCTCGGTCATTACGTCGTCAAATACTAAGTCTGTTAATGTATTCGCTTCAGCGTCATTTGAAGTTACCGGTAATAGCTCCAATAGAATCGTTAGCCCCCGAGCCAACACGACAGGGTAAAACCGTGGAATTTTAGCATCCTGTCTGCTGAAATTCTTCTGATAAAACTCCCTGATGCCTTCAGTGTAGGACTAATAATGGTATTATGTCGTTATTTATCGTTACAAATTGCGGGTTATGGTCTCACCACACAAATTCATTCGCGCATATCATTATGAAGTTTAAGAATAAGAAAGTTAGTCTCTATTTAAAAATTGTGGCTCTTTGCAGCAGCTCCTGTGGTGATTATTACGGAAATATCATTTTGATACCAATTTAAATCGATTCTGTGATGTTTTGTTGTAGCAAAAGCATCGAAATGATAAAAGATAGATCTAACAGGAAGTCCTTGCGCTGGCTGTAACAAGGCTCTTCTAAAAAACGAGGTCAATTTTGTTCTAGGTCGCCCGGGGGAGAGTGGGGCAAGAGCTTATTCTAGGTTAAAATAGCAGGAAAGCAAGCAGATTCACATACCTTTTTTATTTTTTATTTTGAAAGAGAACAGCAGGATGGTTAAAATGATATATAGGGTTATTTACATTTCCCCATTTTAGGAGTGCTGGGAGGCCTGAGCGTATGGGTCATAATACATGTAAGTCTATGGGACGGGTATTATGTGTGGTGAGACGTTAAGGCCATAGTTCCAGAAAACACATTTTCGCGCCTGTGGGATGTTTTATTGCTACTAGACCATTAATTTTGCTCATTTATTATCACCAGTCAGCCAATTCAGCAAAAAAATATAATAAAGACATGTTTTCTAGCGAATTTAACGAAACTAATTTGATAATGTTCAATTATGGCCCATATACCAAGCATTCGTCCATATAGCACTGAAACAGTTGTAAGTTCAACTTGGTTCTTCCGCTTCCCCGCATTGATTTTCTTGTCCTTTGGTATTTATACCTCTTTTGTTTGTGTGTATAGTGTCCGTACATCACTATTCTGAAAAAATAAAATCATTCATTGCCCAATTTCAAGACGAGTCTCTGAAAAAATAGACAATTCCATACAGATGCTTCATGAAAATGGAAAATTATGTTGTAATATCGAAAAACGGGCCATTTCTCGAGATCTAGTAATAAACAGGGGAATTTCATTTTGCGTTTGTGTGCCTTCTGCTCATCGGAATTGGACAAGGTTTTCTTTTTCGATTTCAGAATAGAATGTAGTTTCTAGCTCACTTGAAAAAAAATATTCCATAAACATGTTTATTTCCCTTAAGGTCTCACCACACAAATTCATTCGCGCATATCATTATAAAGTTTAAGAATAAGAAAGTTAGTCTCTATTTAAAAATTGTGGCTCTTTGCAGCAGCTCCTGTGGTGATTATTACGGAAATATCATTTTGATACCAATTTAAATCGATTCTGTGATGTTTTGTTGTAGCAAAAGCATCGAAATGATAAAAGATAGATCTAACAGGAAGTCCTTGCGCTGGCTGTAACAAGGCTCTTCTAAAAAACGAGGTCAATTTTTTCTAGGTCGCCCGGGGGAGAGTGGGGCAAGAGCTTATTCTAGGTTAAAATAGCAGGAAAGCAAGCAGATTCACATACCTTTTTTATTTTTTATTTTGAAAGAGAACAGCAGGATGGTTAAAATGATATATAGGGTTATTTACATTTCCCCATTTTAGGAGTGCTGGGAGGCCTGAGCGTATGGGTCATAATACATGTAAGTCTATGGGACGGGTATTATGTGTGGTGAGACGTTATGCTCATTGAGATAGTGTATTAATTCGGCGCGCTTGTTCGTTATGCCGTTTCCATTTATATGATCACTATAATGCAACGTCGTAAGTAAACATAATGCTATGGTCATCAATTAACTGGAGGGGGGGGGGAGGGGTGGCCGACCATTGAGGCTAATGCACTGGACACGAGCTGCTCATTAACCCTATCTATTCAACAAGTTATCAATTTAATTAATTATTATCCTTATTATTATTATTATTATTATTATTATTATTATTATTATTATATATTTGGGTTTAATTTAATTTTTTAAATGCTCATCGTATCTGTTTGATTGTGGGAATTTAAAAATAGCTATATATGTGCACATATATGTGTAATGTTTGCATAGATCTGAGGGCAACTAGTGTCACTTAGCTCAAATCCTTAGAAGAACACATGCCAAGAAACGCATCCACAGCTCTCCTAGCAACATTGAGTCTGTCCCTAGTGAACACAAGGTGTTCATCCAGTGCTCGGGAAATGCTGGCCCACTATCTTTGACGCTGGACCAGTATCACGCCAGCACTGGATCAACGTCTCGTGTTTGCTGGGTCACCACCCCTCAACTTGACATAGAAAAGATCAACGTTGACATCAAGACGTCTATCATTCAACCCCTTCATGCCTGCTGGTTAATAGCAATCATCGAATAAATCACACAGAAAGCGTACTGTATTATCAAGGACTTTATACAAGCAGGTTTAGAATAAAATGGGAATAAAATAAAAATATCGGTATCAATTTATGTTTTTTGTCACAATAAAAATATATTTCATATGTTGTCATTCAGTCGTTGCCATTCAGTCATTTAAATATATATCCTGGGACTTAAACTTTCACAGGTTAACGTGACATTAACACAAATAGATTACATAACCACGGTAGACTGCCCAGCGGCAGTCACACCCTTTAAAACCCAGTCCCAAAGTTCACGAAACACTATGTGGTGAACAGTATTACGCTGGGAATATGATCTCGCGCTCAGGGTCCTTGTGCGAAAGGTGCGAAAATTAATTCCACGAGAAGTGGTGCAAGTATATTGCAATATGTCCCTTTTGGCTAATTGTGAGGCACATCATCCATTTCTGATATCATTATTTCATTCTAGGCATCACTGACCTTACAAATTTTATTCTATGTCATTTTAGACGATGACATATATCGAATTTAAACTTGTCGAGTAAATAGAATAAAAACATGAATACAATCGTTTTCTTACAGAGTTTCAAGTCTTGGAAATATAAAGACAAAAGTATTTTGTTCAATAAATCTAGACAACCTGATGCCGCCAATGTGTTCGCTCCTTCAGGAGCCTGTCATGTTTACCCTATTATGTTTGCTGGAGTTGAGTTGCGACGCAGGGACAGCAATAAACCAACCACCAACGAGCGCTTGTGTAGTATAATTAAGGGCGGACCAGGGAGTCACGTGCCCACACCCCCTCGATGTAGTCCAGTCCCCTTATTGTGTCATTTTCTAGCCTAGGTACTTATTGTGCCCTTTTTTCAGTCCAATCCGTTTATTGTGCCATTTTATATATTTTCGCGACCTCAATGTCAATGTGGAGGCAACATATATGCAAGTGAGAACACGTCGAGCATAAGCAAATCTACACTCCACACATTGCTAGGTTTTAAAAATGTAAAAACACATACAGATCATTTTTGGTTAGGTTAGATGTACATATCCATTAAGGTTTTGTAAAACATCAACACATGGTGGGAATAAGTTTTGATCCAGAACAAGCCTATGACACCACCTGAAAGTATAAACACGTTCATGTCTTCACCTCTATTTGAACTCAGATCAGATAACACTTGCACTTCACTAAAGTTGCAAGAGAAAGGTGTTCCAGAAGGAAGCATTTTGTCGCCAACTCTATTGACAATACAAAGTAACAGCGTAGTCAAGGTCATGCCAGTGTTTCCCTTGCTGAGTTCAGGTTGAGAAGTAGGCCTATGGCGGGTTGTTGAATACATTCATCATCAGACTAGTTTTTAGTTTCTTAAATACATATTGCCGGCTCAGCTTCAACCGGCGATAGGCAATGTCTGAAACGACCTTGAGCATGATAGCCAAACTTGACTGAAAATTATCCGTATCGTCTGCGATAACACCTGCTTGTGCTGACCTGCAGGCCACGGTACATATCTTGTAATCTGAATCACATTCTGCATGCTCGACGGTAATGTCTACATTGGCCATGTATTCACCAAGGTTTATTAAGGCCTGTTTATTGGACGAATTCGCCAGAAATGCTTTATACTCATGATCACGCTCAATTCTGCAGATACTGAGACTGATGCACCAACATAATTTCCCATTCTGCGATTATGTGCTTCGTCTTTAGTACTAAAGCAGTGTAATGCAATCCAACGTAATCCAATACTGCATCATTGACTGACTGACCAAATTATATGGATTTTGCTCAATTACTTGTTGAAATGGGGGCATTTTGGATTCAGGTGAAGTTTTAAGTGTGTTTTTACATAGCCACACCGTGTCAAATTATTTTGAAAGGCATTTGTTAACATTTTGTCCATTTAATATTTCTGCATTTGATGACCTAAAAATGTGATTTTTTCATATTTCAGGTCTAATTTGACCTTGATCTTGAATATGACCTCAGTTTGATTTCATAGGAATTTGAGATGTGAACAAGTAGAATCCCAGAAAAAATAGTGCGAAAAGACATAGTATATGTGGCTCTACTATGTTTAGTTCTCAAAAGATAGAGATTTATTGAAAAAATACATAAACTACTGGCATAATGACGGCCATTTTAGATTTTACCCGAAAACGAGGCTTTCCCCGAGGTTGATTCGGGTAGGGTTTTTTCGTGTTGTTTCACATACCACCAATGAGTAAAATTATATTGAAAAACATTTGTTTACATTTTTGTAAATTAAATATTTTGGCATTTGTGCACTTAAAATAATAATTGTTCACATTTTTAGGACTAATTTGACATTGACCTTGAAAATGGCCTCAGTGTGATAGCTTAGAAATTTGAAATGTAAAACTATATTATCCCTTGAAAAAATAGTGTGAAAAAAACATATTATATGTGGTTCTATGATGTTTTCAGTTCTGAAATGATAGTGATTTAAAAAAAATATATATAAATTACTGGTTTAATAATGGCGGCCATTTTAGATTTTACTCGAAAACGAGGCTTTCCCCAAGGAGGATTCGGATAGGGTTTAATGTGTTGTTTTAAATACTTCCACCGAGTCAAATTATGTTGAGAAGCATTTGTTAGCAATTGTGTCAATTATATATTTTGGCATTTGTCCACATAAAAAATGCAAATTTTTCACATTTTTTTAGAACTTGACCTTTTTCAAATTTATAAGACCTTGACCTTGAAAATGACCTCAGTTGGACCTCTTACAAATTCGAAATATCATCAAATAGAATCCATTGAAAAAAATATTGCGAAAAAACATATTGTATGTGGCTCTACGATGTTTAGTGCTGAAACGATAGCGATTTAATAAAATTTATATATAAATTATTCACATTTTTAGGCTTAATTTGACCTTGACCTTGAAAATGACTTCAGTTTGACCTTTTAGGAATTTTGAGTGTGAACTAATAAAATCCTTTAAAAAAATTAGTGCGAAAAGACATATTATATGTGGCTGTCCGTTGTTTAGTTCTCAAATTATAGCGATTTATTAAAAAAATACACAAATGACTGGTTTAATGGCGGCCATTTTGAATTTTACCCGAAAACGAGGCTTTCCCCAAGGAGGATTCGGGTGGGGTTTTATGGGTGTTTTTACCTGGCCCCACTGAGTCAAATTCCGTTGAAAAACCTTTGTTAACATTTTTGTCCATTAAAAAATATTTATCGCCTGGACTATTAGCCCTGGTACATTTACATGTAGCTAGGCTACAAGAATAGGACATACACTAACCACACCATTTTAAAAGAGCTTTAGACACTTTCTTGGGAGATGGTCAGAGGGATTACTCAGGTGCTAGAAACACATAGATAGATTCAAATCGTTTTGCACCCTTACAAAACATATAGGCCTAATACCGCCATGTCTATGGACAAGCTGTTGATTAGCACCTATCAATGAAGTCTTCCAGGGTTTTTACATATTATCTGCCAGTTTCCCCACTCCAGAAAATACGATGTTATATCACAATCGAAAATGTCGTGAAATAATAGTAGTGCAGCGAGCTCATTCCTTGAAAATCTCTGCATGGGTAAGTATCAAAATAGTTCACCTAATAATGCTTATACAAGCAAGCATGTTGAAGAATGACAAATCCTCACAACATCATGTTATCTATATGCATAATAATGCGTCTACAACTATTACTCTAAAGCTGGCAGCATGCAGAATACACCTCGTATCAAATATACACGTGAAGTAGTCTGAAGGGGAAATAGAGTGCCAGGAAGTGAGTCAATATCACCATCCCCGCTATGGTTAACAGTTTCATGCAATGAAAAAATCACCATCTTCTCTTCTGGTACTTAAATAATGGTTATTTAGTTACTACTGTTAGTAGAGCTCATTTTCATTTAGAATAAAGGCAGGTCATTGATAGTATACATATTATAGTATGTAGTAACTCAGATGTGTATATTATATGCCATTTCCACGCTAATATCTGACTTCCTTCTTCGAGGATTCAGACATAAACCTTTTACGAAATATATTATTCTCTTTACAATGACAATATTGGCATCGCTCGCCTTTATTGAGCTGATACGGCTAACTAACTTACAGCTAATGGAAGATTTTCAATAAGAGTCTCACAAATATTTCGAGTATTTACAGACCTTTACCAGCAAGAGCTCTAAGGTACTGGAATATGTTATTGTAAAGCACCTGGCTCACATAGAAAAGCACGGTCCACCATGGCGGTGTCACCATGGCAGGTTGGTGTCAAAGCTTGATTTTATAGTATACAGGGGAACATACACAGATGTATTCTTAAATTCTTGTGTAACAGAACCCAGCAAGGTATTATAAATGGCGTCAGCTCAGATACAGTTTCTATTGACTCAGGATTGAAAGAGACAATAGTGCTTTACGTCGTCTATGCACAATCATGGCGATATAAGAGACAGAATGAAGCCGTACTCTTTTCGAATAACCATAATACCAGTACCATAGACAGCGCTGCACATTTTGAACCTTTGAACAGTTTGGAACATTGATTATTCTCAACCCGGCCGGGATTTAAACCCAGAACCCAGTACTCATAACTGGACCAAATGGGCCATCGGGTCCGGCCAGGAGTGCCACAAGGCACTACTATGTTCAATCCCATTTCATTTTTTTATAAAGGACCATCACTATATACAGGTACATGTTAAGTCACAATGTAGCTTATTAGATCATGATTGCCTTTTGTTTAGAAATATGATGCATGAAAGATTCCGTAAAATTACAAGAAGACTGGCACAGCCTAGAAAACTGGGCTGTCTAGTAGGACAAGGAGCGTAATGGACAGATATCCTCTTTTATCTCAACTTAGTTTGATAAACACTGTCTATCAACTCAATAATCACATTCTTAAACGTGGTAAATCCAATACATTTCAGATGTTTTAGCCCTTTGCCATTACTACAAAGAGAGCCAGTGGAGATTTGACTTTCTTACACACAATCTGAAGGATTGCCTATCCCGCTCAACGAATCAATCTTATTTTTCTATTGGGGGGCAAACCCTCGAATAATCCCCATCCTTTGTCATTGCTGTCCGATCACTTTATAACTTTATTTACACTAATGTACATTTTAGTTGGCCTAGAAACAGTTCGACTACGTTTTAAAAGGTACAGATTCAATTAAATCATTAAATCGACTGCAAGATGCTGTTGATTTCTTTCAACGATAATAAGAGGCAAAAAAATAAACGACAAATCCGACGACGGTCATCTTTAACTTATGTAAATGAGACGTAACTACACAGTATTCAAGAGTAATTCTGATGTATTTTATTATGTGTTTGTTCCACAGTTATGAGGCAAAATGTGGTGATTGGCAAATACGACTGCGGCCATCTTTAATTTATGCAAATTAGCCTTTTGTTATTATCATAATAACAAATATATAGTATACATATTTACGCGGATATATACACGGTATTAGAATGTCAACCCTGACTATTATTACACATGATACATGTTTCCATTTCCATTTGTTTCAATTTGTATGAGATAATGTGATAATTTGTAAATCATATGGCGGCCATCTTGAATTTATGCAAATTAGCAGTTTGCTATTATCATATAAATAAACGATATTGAAATGTCTGTCCTGATTATTTTGACAACTTACATATATGTTTTTGTTTTCTTTGTTCCAAAGTTACGATGCATAATGTGATCATTGCATAATGTAATGATTGGAAAATCAGATGGCTGCCATCTTTAGCTGATGCGAAATATTATTATAACGATTACCGAAGACATACACGGTATTATTTCAATTCCAATTATTTTGACACATAATACATGCTTCTATCTCTATTTGCTCCAACGTTTTGATGCATAATGTGATAATCGGCAAATTAAATGGCGGCCATCTTGGATTTATGCAAATGAGATATCTGCTATCATTATATACGTATTTTACAATATTACAAATTTAATTCTGATTATTTTGCTACCTTAATCATTTTGTCTATCGTTCTTTGTACCGAAGTTATGGGGGATAATGTGATAATCGGCAAATCATATGGCGGCCATTTTGAATTTATGCAAATTAGGCCTCTAATGAAGGAGGGTTTTTGTCCCCCCCCCCCGAAAAAATATTACAAAATTTATTATAGGGAGTCCCTGTGCCAAATTTCGTGAGTTTATACCAAAGTGCACATCATGGTGACTGTGTTCATGGACTAGTTAGACCGAGTAACACGGGACGGTGAACCAATTTGTGTTCATATTGGACCAGCGTAAACATTAAATTAATTATTGGAAGAAAACACCTGGTCGTATTCCCAGAAATTGCGATACAATAGCTCAATAACGTTAGTCTTGATGTTCTAGGCGTTGACCCAAACAATATCGAACACTGGGTCAATGTTCCTATGTCAAGCACTGTGGGCTATGATATTATGTGTCTATATAGCCTAATCAGATAATTATAGACATGTCGCTATGTATATCAATTTCTCTATGTGCATGTCATGCATAACTCCCACCTAGTGACTGTTGGTGCAAAATCAAGTGCACACTGGGGGCTTCGATGAGTGAAACTTAATAATAGTCAATTTTCATTCCATTGCTGGTTAGGCTAATTACAATATTTACATGTTTATTCAATTTTATTTTTAGAGTTTACAACTGCAACAGTGGGTAAGCTTAATATTTACACTGAAGTAGGGCCTACGCATCACCAACATGGAATCACAAGGTATCATTCAGTCATGTTCCAAGTTTGCATGTGATCTCTACAAATTTGAAGCGAAACATGTGGAAACAAATGTATTCATGTCTCCCATTAGTATATCAATCGCGCTTGCAAAGACCTGTATGGGAGCAAAAAATAATACTGCTTAAGAAATGCGAGATGTCCTACATTTGAGTTGCGTGGAAGACGAAAATTTGCGAGCTTTGTGGATTTGGCGAGCTTGTTGGAAAACTTTACTCGCAAGATTTCGGATATATACTCAAAGTTGCAAACAGATTATTTGGTGAAAAGTCATATAATTTTCTCTCAGAATTCTTGGAAGCTACTAAAATTCACTATAAAGGTAAACTGTTACCGATAGACTTTATTAGTACGTTTGAACAGACAAGACAACATATAAACCGATGGGTGGAGCAGGTAACAGAACAAAAAATACAAGAACTCCTTCCACAGGGTGCTGTTGACAACTTAACTAGACTGGTCTTGGTTAATGCAATTTACTTCAAAGGTGACTGGATGACAACATTCAATGATAAAGTAACAAAGGATGGATATTTTAACGTGGATATCAACAAGAAATTTAAAACACGCCTGATGTTTCAGAAGAGTAAATTTTTGTACGGATGTGAAATGTGCGGCTTTGGAATTGCCTTATGAGGGTGGAAAACTAAGTATGTTCATTATACTGCCAGAAGCTACATACGGGTTGAGACAGTTAGAGGATCAGCTGAACGAGAGTCATCTGATGGATACGCAGAATGTATTCAAAATGAGAAAGGTGGAGGTGGAAGTTACTTTACCTCATTTCAAAGTGGAGCAGAGCATGGGATAGACGGACACTTTGAGATTCATGGGGATGAAGGATTTATTTGATGAGAGCAAATCTGATTTATCCGGAGTGGATGGATCTCAAGACCTGTACGTGTCACATGTGATACACAAGGCATACGTGGAAGTAAATGAGGAGGGTACTGAAGCGGCGGCTGCTACAGCAGTAGTCATGAAGATGACATGCATGCCCAGACCTCTTGTCGTATTCCGAGCTGATCACCCCTTTCTATTTTTCATTAAGCACATACAAAGTGGCAGTGTTCTATTCATGGGGCGTCTTGTTAACCCATCACTGTAGAAGAATACCCCTTTCAATTTTTCATTAAGCACATACAAAGTGGCAGTGTTCTATTCATGGGGTGTCGTGTCAACCTTACGATGTTTAATATAATTAGCTTTACCTATCACACAACTTAAGGCCTCGAATGATCAAAATAATATTTAAAAAAAATTCCAGTTAAAACCGCACAAACAAGAGGTATTTGGCTTGTTTCAATTTGTTTTTGTTTAAAAAAATTCATTTGCTTACTTGATCTTGAAATTAAAATTTTGACCCTGAATATAACCTTGGACTTATCATCTGATCATGTTTATAGTCAAAATAATGCCAAAATAGATTATCCTGTCAAGAACACACAACAAGAGGCTTATAACATTTATTCTCCTTTGTATTTGTCAAAAATCTTATTTTTTACTTTTGGTTTTAAAAATGATCTTTTGACCTTACATATGACCTTGAATCACCAAACTAACAGCAGGATTAGATTCTCCATGTACCATTAAATTTAAAAGATGCGTCACACTTGTTTGTAATTTTATTTGTTTAAAATCACATTTTCACATTTTTTAATCTTTAAATTTACCTTTTGACCTTGAACATTAAAGATGATCTTGAATCATCATAATATTACCTGCAAATAATTATCCTGTCAAACACACACCAAAATAGCTATACCACTGGGCTACAGTATGTCTACTCATAATATTGTTTTATTTAAAACACTATGCATTTCATTAGTTCGAAATCGGGTGATATTAATACCCAGTATTCCCACGATCAATGGTCGCTGATGGGGTTTAATTTCAATAGGCATGCTTACCCTGTAGATTATCACCCCTTTCTATTTTTTATTAAGCAGATACAAAGTGGCAGTGCTCTATTCGTGTGGCGTCTTGTTAACCTGAGACTGTAGAAGATCACCTCTTTTTATTTTTCATTAAGCACATACAAAGTGGCAGTGTTCTATTCATGGGGCGTCTTGTAAACTCTAGACTGCAGAAGACCAGCCCTTGCTATTTTTCATTAAGCACACACAAAGTGGCAGTGTTCTATTCGTTGTGTATCTTGTCAACCTAGCCCTGTAGAAGATCACTCCTTTTTATTTTTCATTAAGCAGATACAAATTGGCAGTGTTATATTTATCATGTTTATGTGACGTCTTGTTACCCCTGGATTGCAGACGACCACCTTTTGCTATTTTTCATTAAGCACATACAAAGTGACAGTTAGATGAAGCGATGCTGAGATAATATTCTTTCTTTATCTATCTATCTAAAGAAAGGGTAGCCACCACAATAGGGACGTTCTGAACTTTCACAAAACACTCTTTAATTTTTATGATCCTGATATTTGCGTTCACTTTGAGGTGTGAATTTAAGTAGCAATACACATCTCAAGGTGAGAGAAAATGAGAAGATATATAAAACGATCCTTGTCTCTATGCTACAAGCATGAATAACTTGGGGGGGGGGGAGTCTTGTAACATGGCTGCTTTGAAAAAAAAACTTTCCTCCTATATGTCATTACAATAATTTCACAATGTTACATAATATGTTAACGAGTTTACATGCATTATTTTCACCTTATATGTATCAATGTTACATAATAATGGTAACTAGTTTTTTACATGTATTATCTCGGTTTATATGTATTGTATGCTTAGCATATTGTTGCATTATATGATAAACATAAATTACGTAAATGACCTTCAGTCGATCAATATAACGAGTGACTGTCGGTAATCATGTTAAGAGTTTATGTTAAGAGTTTTTGTGGACTTTTTTTGACACGAAGTACATCATCATGGTTATTAATTTATATAATGAAGCAGCTGACAATCTGAATCAGAAGAGGCGGGATTTGAAAAATATCTGCACTGACAATAGCAATTATATAAAATATTAAATAGATCACGGAGTTAAAATAATGACATATTATCACGTTGTTGTTGACCCCACGGATGTTGAGGTCTTGTTTGCCAACCGTCTGTGACGCTTGCGCAAAAATAATCCCACACATTGTCAACGTCTTCTTTGCTGGGATATAATCAGGATCATTATGTGATTTACGTCCGGTATCCATGGAAAGCAGTCTATTAATTTTTCATCAAAAACAGCTTTCTTCAAATAAGAAACATGTTAAGTAAAACATTTATTTGTTTCAAAAAATACGTTTCTTTTAGAACAGAGTGAGTAGAAGCAATTTTTTTAATTGCAGGCCACCGTCTGCGACGCTGGTCCACTAACAAAACAATATTGCACTACCAAATTAATGCATACAGTCCCATATGTGTGACTCCTCTTTATCTTTAAACACCTGATTTCCACATCGTGGTGGGGACTTCCATGGTTTATTTTTAGAACATATAAAGATATCCCAAGAACATTGTTTTAAAGTTTAAGACATATCGTCCACGTTTGACATGCATAACATAGCGTCATATGTTACTATTTTGAGAGCATTTTGACAACATGCACCGCCAAAACAGTGGATGTACAATAATTATATTTTATGACAATCAGATAATGAAAATATACAAAGATACCGTACCCCAGATATGCATCCAAAAAAACACAAATTTCAATTAGAGCCCCATATAGCGTCTCCCTGGTAGTGCTTGTTTATTTTGACTGACCCATATAATTATGGGACGCTATGTCATTATGTTTACTCCAAGCCACAATAAGACACAGTTGAAATTATATTTTCTTTACAAGTGTGTCAAATATATGTAATTATAGATGAATAGCTGTGTGGTGCCTCCGTAATTTTGTCTGGCGACGAACCCTTCTTCCGACTGACAGGTCTAAATATATTAAACAACTCCATTGTGTAACAGAGTTATGGATAATAAGAGACGGCAGTACATTAGCAAAGATATACATGAAAGTAAAAAAAATCCAAATAAATTATGCGTTACTTAAAACAACATCCTTCACAGAAAGGAGAAGGTAAACAAATCCTGGCATTCCCAACCAAGACATGTGCGTTAGATCCAATACCCACCAGTCTAATAAAACCATGTGTGGATGTACTACTGACCCCTGTTACCAGCATAATTGTTTTATCTGAAATACGGCATTTTCCCTAACACGCTCGATGTGTCACATATATAATATCTAAATTGCTGGATTTTTTTACAAAACAAATTTTAAAACGTAAACCTATCTAGATTCAAACGAACTTGTCAATCATTATCAATCATTTTAGAACCCATGCATTGTACTGAGACTGCGTTGCTGAAGGTCCAGAATGACTATTTGAATAATTTAGATAATGAGCAAACAGATCCTGTTCTGAAACTTTCCTAACAAGGTATGGAGTTTTGCAGGGTTCTGCCATTGAACCGCTCTTTTTCACACTCGTTACAACCCCCATCAGTAAAGAATTTTAAAAAAATAATGTGTGTCATCACCTTTATGCTGATAACACACAGATCTATAGCACATTATCTATGATATCACAAACTGAGAAATAAACGGGCTTCAAGGAGTTCAAAACTGTCTGGTTCGAGTAGTGAGACGTTTTCCTGGTGTTTCCAGAACGACATCCCTTCTGAAGTCATTGCTTTGGCTTTCGGTCTCCTTTAGAATAAAATCTAAGATATGTTTAGTCACATATAAGACCATGTTTGTGATATGATCTTTGCTAAGTGTCATTTGCTCCCCGGATTAAGACCAAGATGGTTGAAGGATTTTTCTCTGTGGCGGCACCAAGATTGTGAAACCATCTTCTCTGTGAAATTAGAACTTCTCAAACTAGTGGGGATGCTTGCGTTCACAAATAAACTCCCGTGGGATTTTGATGGTTAAAATATGCCACATATTTGAAAATGTTCAGAATAGACTACAGAAAAAGAAAAAGTTTGTTGGAGTTCGCAAGCTGGTGTCAAAACCCTCTTTCAGGCAAAATTCAAAATGGCCCCCATGAAATCACTAAAGTTATCATATTTTCGTTAATAATTGGGTTAGAGACGATATTATTTCACCAAACCATATGTTTTCGGTATCAAGGAATACTAGACTGGGACCAAAATTGTGATTTTTATCAGGGGGGGACGGAATGTTAGGGGCTGTCATTCATTTTCATATTTCTTAATACATTTTTGGTGGATGACATTCAATCCTTTTTTATAGAATTACACGAGAAACAAAATGGCCGCCACTTTTCTAAGTTGCTATGTATAGAAAAAACTCTATATAATAGACAAGTTAACCACATTTTTTAGTAGAATTGTGCAACTTGGTAGGAAATATATTTCTACGAAGTGGAATATATTAAGCAGTGGATTTTTTCGATTCCTGCTTTAATTTTCCATAATTCAAGGTCAAAAGGTCAATTTCAAGGTCAAAAATGATTTTTTTTCAACAAGTAAAGCTAGGAACAAGTAGTGGCCTAGGGCAAGAATGAGGGTCCCTGACAACAAGATTATTTTTGTAATCCTTAGGGTGCCTCGTAAGTAAATTGTGATGTTCCCTTTGCGAAATATTTTCCATGATGTTCGTTTTCAAGGTCAAAAGGTCAATTTCAAGGTCAAGTAAGCAAAAATACAATTTTTATCAAATAACGCTAAAAACATGTGTAATACCTCATTTTCATGTGAATTTTACTGTGCAATCAATTTCTTGTACTATTTTCATGATTGAAGGTCATCTTCAAGGTCAAAAAGTCAATTTCAAGGTTAAGTAAGGAAAAATACCATTTTTTAACAAATAAAGCTAGGAATTTGTGTAGGCTAATACCTCCTTTTCATGTAATTTTGACTGGACAAGCCTCATCTGAAGTCAAGTAAAAGAAGAAATCATTTTTAGCAAATGAAGATAGGAACGTTTGTAATACCTTTTTTCATGGGATTTTGACTGAAAAATATAATTATAGTATTATTTTAGTGCTTCAAGGTCATCTTCAAGGTCAATTTTCATTCAAGGTCATCAAAAAGTCAATTGCAAGGTCAAAAATATTAAATTAGCAAAAGAAGTATAGTACTTTTTTTTGATGTAATTTTGAATGAATAGTCAATTTCTGCTAATATTTTGATGATTGAGGTTATTTTTTATGGCTAGTTTTTTAATTTCAAGGTCAGGAAAGCAAAGATATGATTTTTAACAAATAAAGCTAGGAATTTGTGATTGTGTTACATGTATTTTGCCTAAAAAGTATATTTCTGGTATTGTTTTGTATGTCAAAAGGTAAAAGTCAGGCTTAAATATGATTTTAAACGTCCAATACCTTGTGTGTGTGTGTGATTTTTACCGGATAATCTAATTCTAATAGGGTTTTAATGATTAAACATCATCAAAGTGAATCAAAGGAGTTATAGGGTGATGGGGAGGTGTTAAGACGATAAAGCATAACAGGTCAATGAAGAGGTATTAAAACGCTAGAGAGTGACGTTGAAAGACAATGTAGAGGCGGTAAAAGGCGAACCAGAGGCACTAAACAGCGACTGAAAGGAGTTAAAAGGCATGAGGAGGCGTTGAGAGGCAAATAGAGGCGACGGGATGCACTAAAAGGTTGCGGGATGGCATGAAAGGGATATGAAAAAGCGTTAGAGGGCAACAAGGAAGTGCTAAATGACATTAGAAGTATGTTAACTGGTATGGGGAGGTGGATAGGTGTTATGAGACGAAGGAGAAGTGATAAATGGTGGCAGGAAGACGCCAACGAGCGACAGAAAAAGAAGAAGACGAAAAAGTGTTAAAAATTGATGAAAAATGTAAAAAGGGTGATGAAAAGACGTTAAAAGGCGCTGCAGGTGCATATATGGTGGTGAGAAGGTGTTAAATGACGATGGTAAGGCGTTACATGGCGATGGGGAGGCGGTGAAGGGTGATAAGAAGGCATTAAAGGGCGACCATGAAGCATTAAATGACGATGGAAAAGCGTTAAAAGGCGATGGGGAGGAGATAAAGGGTGATGGATAAGCGTGTACGGGTGAGGAGAAGGCGTTAAAGATGATGGAGAGTCGCTAAAAGGTGATGGAGAGACGTTAAATGGTGACGGAGATATATCAAAGCGTGACGGGAAGGCATTAAAAGTGAATAAAAAGTGTTAAAAGTTGATAGAGATACATTAAAGGATGATGGAGAGATGTTAAAGGCACTGCAGAAGCATTAAATGGTGATGGGAAAGCGTTAAAAGGTGATGGGAAGGCGGTAAATGGTCGTGGGAAGAAGTTATAAATGGCGATGGCAAAGAGGTGTTTTGGCAAAGGAAAGTTTTACATGCCAATGGAGAGGCGCTAAAACGCGACATAAAGACGCTAAAGAACAAAATAAAAAATAAAGGTCGATCCAGAAGCATTGAAGGGCATTGAGAGGCGTTAAAAAACTTTTACAGAAGTGTTAAATGGCGATGGGGAAGTGTTGAAGGGGCATGGGGAGGCTCCTCCCTATCGCCCTTTAACGCATTTCCATCATCATTTATTGCTTTCCCAACGCCATTTACCGCCTTACCATCTCCCCTTAACACCTCTCATCGCCATTCAACGCATCTGTGGCACCTTTTAAGGACTCTTCGCCACCCTCTAATTCATCCACATCACCATTAACGTTTTTTTTTAAAAACAATAGAAATTTGTTAACGGGTGAGGGGGTGGCGCTAAATGATGATGCGTGGGCGTTTATGGGCGAGGACAAGGCGCTAAAGGCCAAAGAGTGTAGTTAAAGATCTACAGAGAAGCGGTAAATGGCGACAGAGACGTCAGAGGGCGATGGGAAGGTGTTAAAGGGAGAAATATGTGTAATAAAGGTCGATGAAGATGCATTAAAGGGCGATGGAGAGGCGTTGAAGCTCCTGCAGATGTGATAAATAGTGATGGGAAAGTGCTAAAGAGCGATGGCGACGCTGTAAATGGCGATGGCAATGCGGTACAGGGCGACGAGGAGCCATTAAATAATGACCATGAAGCGATAGATGACTATGGAAAAGCGTTATAGGGCGATGGGGAGTAGCTGGATGGTGATGGGTAGGCAAAGGTCATTGATTAAACAGGCTCAAAGTGAAATGATCAGGTGACGGAAAAGCGATACAGGTCGACGGAGAGGTGTTAAAATGGGACAGGGATGTGTTAAAGGACAATGGGGAAGCGTTTACGGGACAAGGCGCTAAAAGGCGAACCAGAGGCGCTAAAAGGCGACTGAAAGGGGATAAACAGCAATGATAAGGTGTTAAAGCTCAAGGATGAAGTGTAAAAGGGCGATAAGGACATGTTAAAGGGCTACTTGCAGGCGTTAAGGGGCGGAAAACAGACATTAAAGTGTGACCGGATGCGTTAAAAGGTGGCCGGGAGGCTTTAAAAGGCTATGGAACAGCGTTAGAGGCCAAATAAGAAGGGTTAAATAACAATTAATGTATGTTAACGGATGAGGGGGATGAGGGTGATGCATAGGCGTTTATGGGCAAAACAAGGCGTTAAAGGCCATAGACTGTCGCTAAAGCGCCACGGAGAAGTGTTAAATGGCAACGGAGAGAGTCAGAGGGTGATGGGAAAGCGTTAAAGGACGATGGCAAGGCGGTAAAAGGCGATGAGGGGGCATTAAAGGGTGAACAGCAAGCGTCAAATGACGATGGCAAACCGTTAAAAACGATGGGGAATATAAAATTGTGATGGATAGGCATTTAAAGGTGAGGAGAAGGCGTTAAGGGCTCTGCATGGGCGCTAAATGGCGAAAGCGAGGAATTAAATAGTGACGAGAAGGCGGTAAAAGGCGAAGAATAAATGATAAAGGTCGATGCAGAAGCAGTGAAGGGTAATAAGAGCTGGTAAAAGGTGCCACATAGGCCTTAAAAGGCGACAGTGATGTCATTAGAGCTATCGTGTGTCTATCGTATCCCTTGAAACCAAAAACATATGGTTTGGTGAAATAATCTCGTTTATATACGAATACATGCAAACTTCGGTGATTTCATGGTGGCCATTTTGAATTTTGCATGATAATGATGTCGAAAGAATGTATCGTTTGTTTTATTACATACCTTGATAGCGAAAGCATATGGTTTGGTAAAATAATCTTGTCTCTATCTAAATTATTAACGACAATATGATCATTCTAGTGATTTCATGGCGGCCATTTTAAATTTTTCATGATACTGATGTCAAATAAATGTAACGTTTGTTTTATTGCATTCCTTGATACCGAAAACATATGGTTTGGTGAAATAATCTTGTCTTTTTCTCAATTATTCATGAAGATATGATAACTTTAGTTATTTTATGGCGGCCATTTTGAATTTTGCCTGATAAGAGGGTTTTGACACCCATTTGCGAACTCCATCAAACTTTCTCTTATTCTGTGGTCTATTCTGAACATTTTCATATAGGTGACATATTTTAACCACTGAATTCCCACGGGATTACACATGCTTCTACACTAAACAGTGTAATCTTTCAAGATAAAAAAAATCAACGTTTTATTTTAACCAAGCTTTTCCGCTCTAGTTCATTTGTGCCCTGGCATGCTCAGTTGGCGACTCGGAATGAAATAACGACTATGATAATGAGCACTCCTGATTTTCGCGCCTGTGAGCTCGAGACACCGATGAGTTAGGCGCTATAGAAGTTATGCATTAATTAAGAAATTCATTCATTCATTAAAGACTCGCATATTATAATATATGAACATTCATTCAACAGATAGCTATGCGATATTTATCTTCGTAGAAGTAGGTTATACACTCATTCACCAGGTGTCACTTGTTATTATTGTTGGTGTATGGGGTTGTCATTATACATGTAGTACATGGGCTAGAATTGGCCACCGTGTAAATGAAAGAATATTGCAGACTCTTTTATCCTGGGTTGAAATATGAAACATTGAAGCTCTGCATTTAAGTCTATATTTTTTCTCTCGCTTGTTTTTACATAAGAGAATTTGCCTAAGACGCTCACCTTGCCCAAAACGCCCACCCACCACTTTCTCAGAATTAGTCATAACTCCACTCATGTGCTAGTATGACGTCATGACTTCTTGTGCAAAACTTGGCGTCTCACCACACATAATACCCGTCCCATAGACTTACATGTATTATGGCACCCATACGCTCAGGCCTCCCAGCACTTCTAAAATGGGGAAATGTAAATAACCCTATATATCATAAATCTTAACCATCCTTCTGTTCTCTTTCCAAATACAAAATAAAAAAGGTATGTGAATTTGCTTGCTTTTCTGCTATTTTAGCCTAGAAAAAGCTCTCGCCCCACTCTCCTCCGGGCGACCTAGAAAAAAATTGACCTCGTTTTTTAGAAAAGCCTTTTTACAGCCTGCGCAAGGACTTCCTGTTAGATCTATATTTTATAATTTCGATGCTTTTGCTACAAAAAAACATCGCAGAATCGATATAAATTGGTATAAAAATTATATATCCGTAATAATCACCACAAGAGCTGCTGCAAAGAGCCACCATTTTTAAAAAGAGACTAACTTTCTTATTCTTAAACTTTATAATGATATGCGCGAATGAATTTGTGTGGTGAGACTTTGGCTGCACAAACACAGGACAGCTTTGGTGTGCCAAAGTTAAATGTAAAGTGATACTTTTTAATGTTATTTTTGCACAATTTTGAACAACTGTGACTATGCCTATAAACTATTATAGATAGCATAGATAACTTGGAAGGGTCTTACAAAGGCATCTTTCTTGCGTATTTTTAGCCTGAATATGACGAGCCTCGCATGAGGCTCTTTCAGGAAATGTTCTAATATTTTCTCATGTGCCTAAAAAACCCACCCCAATTTTTCCTATAACGCCCCCCTCTGATTTAACATGCACAAAACAAGTGTTCCCAAAACGCCCGCCCATGTCTCTATAAGGCCCATAGGGTTGTTTTGTTTCAGGGTGTGCGTTTTGTGCCTTCATGTGTTAATGGAGAAAGGACAGTGGGCGTTTTGTGCACGAGGTTGGGCGTCTTAAGAACGACGTTCCCAAAACGCCTACTTTGCTCCAAAAAATGTTTTCCGGCATATTCCATAAAATACACAGAGTACAGACCTAAAAATGTCACTGACCGTGCATGGTTATATACACGATCTGCTGCTGATCTTCATTTGGTAATCGGTCAGACAAAAGGTTCTGAGCCTTAGGTGGGCGTCTTAGACAAGTTCCCCTAATATGTGTGTGCTGAATTCGAATCTGTCGGATAAAATTCCATATTTGCTGTCCTTCACCTCTAAATGAGCAAAACAAATTATGGCCGCCAAAACCACATCTTTCTAATATGAGTTACACTAAAATATCGAGCAAAGTCTACATAGACTTAAATGCGGAGTTTCAATGTTTCATATTTAAACACAGTATAAAAGAGTCTGCCATATTCTTTCATTTGAAATCAGGTACCTCCACTGTAGGTGCTGCCTCTAGATGTAGGATTTGAGTTTCCAAACATTTCAAGTCCGATTTGTCTAAATTGTTTTTGGCTAAATGTACTGTCCAATAATGGTTTTCATGTTCGAAGAAAAAGGTGCATGCAGGCCATTCTTCGTGTTTTTTACTTTGTTTTTAGACTATGCTGTGGACGAATTTTATCATACTGTTCCCTTCCCATTGCCTCTGCTCTTGTAATTATTGTCTATATCATTTTCAGACATTATTACCTTTGTGTCCTGTGCAAAGAGATTGTCACTTGTTTCTGTAAATCGCTTGCCTAGGTCCTTAAAAACAACTATCATACTTTGAACATTTGATGCAAACCTCTATAGTAGACAAAATTTGCTCATGATGTTTATCACTACAAAATGTGGTGACGTTTGCGGTCGTTAGTAGACGCAGCCAACCACTACCATCCCACCAGCTTCCTAAAACGTTTAGCAGGACTACTTCGATATGGAGTCGACGCATCATAACAACATATTTGCTGTCACCATAGACATCTGGCCAAGACCACGGTATCTTCTTTGCAATAGCAAAGAGTGGTTGATCGACAGTCAATACTGGAACCTGTCCATGATTTACATATTCTGTAGCTTTAGCTATGACATCCTTGCCATGCTTCACCAATGCTAGTAAATGTGCATTATCACGAAATAATGACATGAGCCCAGATAGTGCTGGTGGCATCGAGAGGCATCTTGTAATGATGCAAAATGCGTTGATTAAGATATGTTATCATGTGCTTTGCGCTTGACCGCCGCTGCGCGTCATTAGTCTCCCTTAGATTATTCTTGTATGCACGTCCCTTTGTTGTCAAATATCATTAGGAAATGTGGCGGGCGGTACAGAACTGTGTCAATGATAGACGTGGATCAGGCGACTCGCTCCGCTTACCGATCATCGCTATGTCAATGATAGGTGTAGTATGTAGTTCTCCATCTGCAAATTCATTAGTAACATGGTGTGTCAGTGAAATGGCTGCTCCACAAAATGACGTTTTTGATGATGTCGATGGTGGGTTATGATATATGTTGTTCAGGTTACCGGTTATGAAGAGGTATTGGAACTGTTGGACACACTACCCCAGACTGTTCAAATGATGTAATTGCACTGTTTTCTACATCTGTTTTAAGTTGTAATATTAGGTCATATGATACAGAGAGTCTTTTATCAAATAATATATCTATAAAAGTTTGCTATGAAGAAGTAGCCCAATATGTGGAGGGAGTCTAGTTTCTCTTTCTATGCTGTGTTTTGTATGTGTGGAAATAGATTCTTTTCTGCTACACTTAACTTTAACTGAGTTAGATGTTCGTGCCACCAAGGAGCATCTGAACTAACGCAGTAAGAGAAGCTGGTTTGTCATAATAATGTTCATCTGTCACGGATGCTGTAAAATGGTATTGTTTTTGAAAGATCTCCTTCTTGACTATGTTTGCTGCTCTAATAAGAACAACAGCATCACTCTCTTGATCTCAAGCTTTGACGCCCAACAATGTTTCACTAACGTCGTATTGAAAGACCAGTATGATCTCATATTTGCCTTTATGAGCTTCCAAGTCTGGTATTTGTGTGAGAAGTTTCTCCTCCAAACGTGTTGTGTGTGTCCTTTCTGACATATTGCCACCAAGCCGTTGAAGTTTTAACCTATATAGTTGCACTAGGTTCGGGAGCTTAAATATGTGTTCAGATTGATTTTCTCATTGTGTTTCTTCAATGAAAAAAATTAGTTTGGCGAATGCTATGGCATCACGGACCAAGTCTAAAGTTTGTTTCGATTCGGTTTGTATTTGATATATATTCCTGAAATGTGCCAGTCACTGTTTATGGTATGCTGCATCAATTGCAATCGTGTCTCCAGATGATAGGTTTGCTAAAATACGGGTATCACGAAGTCATGTCGCCATCTTACGAACAGTCGCATCAATTTGCAAACTGTCCAACTTAGATACTAATCGTGATACCAGGACACAATGTCTGTGGAAAAATGTATTAAATAAAACAAAACAAATGTGTACCAGAAGAATGTGGACTACTTTTTTAAATCGCCGTTTTCAAGAAACACACTTCTTTTCTTTATTTAGGTTAATATAAATAATCTTATTTGTCTTTCTAGATATCATTTGCTAGGTTTAGCTGATCTTATTGCATATCCCATCCAATAAACTCTAAAATAATTATGTTTTGAGTTAAAATAGCACAAAATCGTAATCAGGTATAGCAT
The DNA here is from genome assembly GCA_964017125.1 of Flabesymbios commensalis. Classification (NCBI taxonomy): domain Eukaryota; kingdom Metazoa; phylum Annelida; class Polychaeta; order Terebellida; family Flabelligeridae; genus Flabesymbios; species Flabesymbios commensalis. The sequence continues at coordinate 65,252,270 of OZ024902.1, read as the reverse complement.
TATTCATTTCGATAGCGGCCATTTTTATTTTTTAATTTTGAGAGTGATCCCTTATTTTGACAGCGTGGATCCGGTCCTAATCAGATTCAGCATGCTCCAGACCCCCTATATACAAAGTTTCATGCTTTCATCCGGATGTGCTCATTTTTTTGACATATCGACTCAGCTAAAACGTTTCTGTCGAGTTAACTTTTTAAGAAAAAATCAAAATAGCCGCGTCAATCATCTTCAAATGAGCAAGAAACAAAATGGCTATCAAAATGTAAATGAACCTTTTTTTAGGGTTTATCGCACGATAATGCTCAATTAATGGTGTCTGTTTAACTTCGGGCCAAAATACTGACGTCCATGTTAGATTAGCTAATGCACATAAGCCTAGTTTCGAATGCGTTGTAACCTGATCTGCTTTATTACCTTGTCCATTTTTTATCGATTGGTTTTAATATAGCATGTTAAGATGCATAAAACGCGCTTGTATTTATGTTGCGGAGGTAACCACTTCTGGATGTGTTGGTCAAATATGTATAATTTTGTTGGAAACACATGAGTTATAAATTTATCAAATGCACACCGTGCAGAAAGCAAACAAAAAAATAGAAAACTGTGGTTTTGGCGGCCATGTTTTGTTTGTAACGTATTCTAACCTTATTCATTAATTCTGGACGAGTTTGGGGGTCCACCATACAAGCAGTCAAAATCTAAAGTTCATTCCTATTGTTTTCTTGTTTTGCACATGCCAAGGCTCAAGCAAGTTGGTGTGAGTGGATTGTGGGTGTGGGTCACTTCTGTCCACATAGACTAAATTGGTCAGAAGAGAAATAGACAGACGACACTGTACTTTAGACATATGCTTTAAACTTGAAACTCAGTCCGAGGTCGAGTAAGCTACCTCCCGGTCGTGGAGTTCCACACAATAATAACTATTTGTGAATAGACGGAGATGAAAATGTTGAGAGCAGGGAACGAATTTCAAAATCATTAGCGTTAACATCAACAATGATACCCCAGAACAAATGTTGCACAGGGGGGGGGGGGGAGTGGAATAAAAACAATTTTTTTGTGACTGGCTCCAGCCTTTTTTCACGAAGGCTGATTCTGTCCGACTATGGTTTGTAGCCTGGCATTACTCGAATCCCGGCTCAAATGATTGGCACATTTCAACCAGGGGGCGATATTGCGTGACAGGTCACATTCTACTTGTTTTTTAGTCTCTAATACTCTGGTAGCAGAGATATAGTCTCTGCGGGGGTAGTGTGTTATCCTGCCGTGCAAAGGTTATCAGAAGTAGCTGTTCACTCAAGCTGTTATTGCTGTTGCTCTTCAATGGCAGTACGATAACATGACGCCAATAAGGATGATGCCATGACCGATATTGTTACATACAATATAGTGACAGGGAGGCTAATTATTATTAATCATGCATTAATTTCAACTGCTCCCCCCAGTCTCCACCATCTGAAAACAATGCACAGGAGCAGGGCAGTTTGACAATACATAGCATGTCAGCTAGATATGTACTACAGCCGCTGTTGGCTTATGTATTTTTTTCAATGCAAAGTGCAACTGTCGATAATGTCAGAAAAGCTGCTCTTAGTTACTTCACTCCCGCCCAAATTTTAGACGCTAAAGATGCCTTATGGGGAAATATTGATTGTGAAATAATTGGAGAAAAACCTCGTCGCAAGTCATCCAACGCGCGTCCTGAGGCGGAGGCTATGGAAAAGTAATAATTGTCTCAAGCAAGGTTTTGCTGCTGATATCAGACAAAAAACACGCGCTAGATATCAGGCATCCCCCCAGGCAACCCGGTTAAACTAAAAAAAACAACGAAACAAATGAGGTTAATGCCGTGGCAAGATCTTTTCTTCAAAATAATTCCCAAGATTTTTGGTCAGCCGTTCTCAAAGAACATAGAAAAAACGAGAAATATTATTAACAATATTGATGGTATTGATAATATGCAAGGCGTTGCCAATTTATTTTCTGAAAAATAGGATGATTTGTATAATTCTGTAAGTTATGATGAGGATTATATGTCTACGTTAAAGGGAACTGTTGAAAATAACATATAATGTTCTTGTGGAAATAATTTATGTACAAATGATCACCATATTTTTGTTGAAAACATCGTGTCTGCTATAAAGCATATAAAGCCAGGTAAACATGACTGATCTGATAATGTAAGTACAGATCATTAATGCTCTTCCAGAATTATATAGACACCTGGCTATTATTTTTTTCAAAAATGCTTTAGTATGGTTATACACCAAAGCAATTCAGATTTTCTAAACTGATACCAATCCCTAAAAATAAAATAAAATCTCTTAAAGACAGTACTAACTATAGGGCAATTGCATTAAGCAATATTTTTGATAAAGTGTTTGATTGGGTTATATTGGAAATGTATAAGAATAATTTTCATACATCAGACCTTCAACATGGATTTAAAAAATGTCTATCGACAATGACTTGTCATATGTGCTAGATGAAGTTGTTAATTATTATAATAAGAACAATACCAAAGTGTATGCTCTTCTACTAAATGCCAGTAAAACGTTTGACAGAGTGCATTATTTAAAGTTATTTCTTACTCTTGTAGATAAAGAAATGTGTCAATTATTAATTCGTTTTCTCATTAATATGTATATGTGTGTAGCATGGCGGAATACGTTGTTTAATCACTTCAGTGTAAGCAATGGTGTAAAGCAAGGGGGGGGGCGGGGGTTCACCCATTTTATATACTGTTTAAATTGATCATTTGCTCAATAATTTGAAAATGTCAGGGCTGTGATGTACAATTGGCCTCAAATATGTTGGGGTGCTATAATATACTGACAAAGACAAATACATCCCTACATAAAATTTAGTAATTTATGATGTGGAAGAGACAGAAGATCATAATAATAAAATCAATTTTCAAAATAGTGATGTTATTGTAAAACCCAATGATGTACAGCCTTGGTAATATTGTTGGTAAAACAAAAGAAATGACCGAATCGACACATGTCTCTCTGAATTCAACCGTCGATTTGATGTTTTATTAACAACATTTAAGCATGCACATGCCCATGTAAAATATATACTTTTTAAAACTTATTGCATGCCATTGTAGGGAAGCCAAATATGGAATTGTTCCAGTACCAGCTGTACTCGCTTTATAACCTTTATAACTATCATATCAAACATTTAATGACAAAATATATTGTATATGATACACCTACCATTACTTTTGCAAGAGAACTTATTGATTCATTCAGTTTATTTATTTATGCTCGATACATACATACATGCAAATAATTATAAAAAATGCAAAGGAGACCTGCAACAGGCTTATGACAAGCCGCTTCCATGCAGGCCACCCTTCAATAAAGTAATATATTGTTTCTGAAAAACTGCATACGTCGCGGGGAAGACGGAGAGACAAAAAGACGGCCAATAATAAAATAGTAACATTAATGCGGAGGGAGAAGCAGACAAATACGAGTGTAGTCTATGTATCAACGCAAAAAAAGAGACACAAATTAAATATATTAAGAACGTTAAAATTAGCCGCCTGCATGGATATAAAATATAATAATACGATCTTATATAATAACCTTCGCCTTGACCAAAAATAGCGCCAAAGAGGGTCAGCGTCCAAAGTGCACCGTGTATTACGAAACAGCAATTTTTGAACATATATAGCAGTTTGGTATTAAACACATTGAGTTGTATTCATTTACAAGAAAACATTTAAGATATAATGAAAATCCTTTTCGACTATGAGTTTTTATTTTATATGTTATAATGCTGCTTGATTTATTTAAAATATCCGGAATACAAAAACGCGTACATTTTTGAGCAAAAACATGTTTTACTCGTGCAACTGAGTAGTTACTTTTTTGTCTGATGTTATGATAGTAGATTACTGGTTGTAAAAGTGAAGACATGTTAATGAAATATGCAGGTAAATTGTTATTTATCAGGTCAAAACAAAACGTTAACAGTTGAAGCTTAAACATACCATCAATTTTAAGCACATTTAGCTTCTTAAAGAGGGGTTCGCTGTGAGAGAGGTAATCACTCGAGCATATAATTCGCATGGCTTTCTTCTGTAATTTTAAAATTCTTTCCTGGTTGAAACCCCAGCACTTAAGGCCATAAAGTATATGTGGGTTTTATCAGCCCATTATATATGGTTGAAGAATTTCAGAAGGAACCATGTGTTTAAGCCGGTACATAATTTCTATAATATTTAAAATTTTAGAAGCTATTTTGTTTATGTGTGAATCCCATTTTAAATGCTTGTATATTGTTAACCCTAAAAAATTAAATAAATTCTATTTCGATATTTTCAATCTCTATATTTGGTGCATTGACTTGTTTTTGAGGCATATGAAATACCATGAATTTGGATTTTTTTATGTTGATTGATAATTTGTTCAACTTTAACCAGTCTGCAACTTTTGTTAATTCTATTTTAAATTTTTTGGAAATATAATTACATAAAAAACATCCAATGTAGAGTATAAAGTAGTATCATCAGCATAAATAATCATCTTAAACAGTTTCCTGGCATTGCATAAATCATTGATATATATGATAAATAGAAGAGGACCCTTGAGGTACACCAGTGGATATACGATACATGTCAGAATTAGTTTTATCATAAGAAACATAGTGGGTTCTATTTTGTAAAAAGTATTCAAAAAGCTTTAACTCTACTGACTTTATAACATAATAATTTAATTTCTGAAGTAAAATAACGTGATCAAGAGTGTCGAATGCCTTTGTGAGATCTAAGAAAATGGATATAGGTATTTTGCCTTTATCAAGGTCTTGAGTGATTCTATCAATTACTTCAATCGATGCTAACTCAGTGGAATGACCAGCCCTAAAACCATACTGACTGTCATATAAAAGTTTGTGTTTATTTAAATATAAACTCAATTTTTTGAAAATTATTTTTTCCAAAATTTTAGATATCGAGGGAAGGAGAGAGATTGGACTGTAGTATGATATATCGTTCAAAGACCATTTAAAGACTGATTAAAAATACATGTGAGAGCTGGTATTATTTCTGTTTTAATTGCCTTTATTGATCTCATAGAAATATCATCAAAACCTGTACTAGATTTATTTGGTAGATCATTAATTATTTTAAGTATCGAAATGTCGTCAATTTTCTTAAATTGAAATGTACAGTTATGCGTGCTAGTTAGAAAATCTTTAACGTTAATGTTTTTGGGCATTTTTATGTTTTTGGCGAGGCTAGGGCCAATGTCGGTGAAATATTTACCAAATTTATTAGCTATGATGTTTGAATCAGGGATTTTTTCCCCATTGATCATAAAATGATTAGGAAAGTTTCTTTTGACTTTAGATTGTTGTAATAAATCCTTTATATTAGTCCATGTATTTTTAATATTATATTTACATTTTTCAAATAATGAGTAGTAGTAATTTCGTTTTGCCATCCGAATGTTTGATTTTTAATATTTTGTTATACGTGTTTAAGTTAATTTTAATTCTATCGTATGCATCTGTATTTGTAGGTGTTGTTCTGTATTGCTTATATAATTTATCTCGATAAGAAATTGATTTTACAATATCTTTAGTTATCCATTGTGCTTTTTATGGCGGTGTTTATTAAATTTGACAATTTTAGTTTAGTGGCAGATTTTAAAATATTGTGAATTATGTCATAGTTATTGGGCTCAGAATCTATGTCTAAAAAATAATTTTAGAATAAATATCAGAGTTAGCTATTTTATTTATTAATCGAAACATTAATCGAAACATGGGAAGTCTGTTTCACCTCAATGTATTTGTCAGTGCGTTTACCAGCATTTGAGTACGCTAGCGATATAAAATATGGAAAGTGATCGGAAAGTGAGGTTAATAATATACCTGCAATAGAGTGACTTGATTGTTCAGTTATTTTACATAAAAAATTATCTATTAATGTTGCAGTAGAATTTGAGATTCTAGTGGAATTTGTTAATTGTTAATTGTTAATTTTCAATAGATCAATATTCATATCGCCGCCTAATATGATGTCATAATTTCTGTCTTTAAATGTCTGAAATGTAAGTGCTAGCTCTTATGTAAAGGATTTGTAATTTAATAGAATATATCTGGGGGGCCTGTATATGTTTCCTAATAATATGTGTGTAGGCCTATTTGTTTCCACCTCGCTTATTTCAATAAATTGACCTTCAAATATTTCAGATATAATAGGAGATGGCACAGTTTTTAAATTATATTTTTCACGAAGATATATTGCTAGACCTCCATGAGAAGAACATTTTCCCCCTTGTGAAATTAAAATATAGTTTTCTAGAGATATTAGAGCATTATTTGAGTCATCTCTAAGCCATGTTTCTTGTAAGCAAATAGCGCTTATATGACAGTTATTTTCTTGTATCAAATTAAGTACAATTTTGAGTTGATCAAATTTAGCATTAATGGACTGTATGTTTAGGCTTAGCACAGTAAAATTTTGATTTTTCTCTTTTAATATTTTTAAAAAAAATTCTTGGTCAAAATAAGGTGAATGCTTAATAATGTTTAATTCTACAGCATCATCTGTGTTATCAACATTTAGTATATGTGCTAAGGAATGACTGTGCAGACCGCCAACGTTCTCAAGTATCACACTATTCATTGTCAAAATCTAAAGTTCATTCCTATTGTTTTCTTGTTTTGCACATGCCAAGGCTCAAGCAAGTTGGTGTGAGTGGATTGTGGGTGTGGGTCACTTCTGTCCACATAGACTAAATTGGTCAGAAGAGAAATAGACAGACGACACTGTACTTTAGACATATGCTTTAAACTTGAAACTCAGTCCGAGGTCGAGTAAGCTACCTCCCGGTCGTGGAGTTCCACACAATAATAACTATTTGTGAATAGACGGAGATGAAAATGTTGAGAGCAGGGAACGAATTTCAAAATCATTAGCGTTAACATCAACAATGATACCCCAGAACAAATGTTGCACAGGGGGGGGGGGGGGGGAGTGGAATAAAAACAATTTTTTTGTGACTGGCTCCAGCCTTTTTTCACGAAGGCTGATTCTGTCCGACTATGGTTTGTAGCCTGGCATTACTCGAATCCCGGCTCAAATGATTGGCACATTTCAACCAGGGGGCGATATTGCGTGACAGGTCACATTCTACTTGTTTTTTAGTCTCTAATACTCTGGTAGCAGAGATATAGTCTCTGCGGGGGTAGTGTGTTATCCTGCCGTGCAAAGGTTATCAGAAGTAGCTGTTCACTCAAGCTGTTATTGCTGTTGCTCTTCAATGGCAGTACGATAACATGACGCCAATAAGGATGATGCCATGACCGATATTGTTACATACAATATAGTGACAGGGAGGCTAATTATTATTAATCATGCATTAATTTCAACTGCTCCCCCCAGTCTCCACCATCTGAAAACAATGCACAGGAGCAGGGCAGTTTGACAATACATAGCATGTCAGCTAGATATGTACTACAGCCGCTGTTGGCTTATGTATTTTTTTCAATGCAAAGTGCAACTGTCGATAATGTCAGAAAAGCTGCTCTTAGTTACTTCACTCCCGCCCAAATTTTAGACGCTAAAGATGCCTTATGGGGAAATATTGATTGTGAAATAATTGGAGAAAAACCTCGTCGCAAGTCATCCAACGCGCGTCCTGAGGCGGAGGCTATGGAAAAGTAATAATTGTCTCAAGCAAGGTTTTGCTGCTGATATCAGACAAAAAACACGCGCTAGATATCAGGCATCCCCCCAGGCAACCCGGTTAAACTAAAAAAAACAACGAAACAAATGAGGTTAATGCCGTGGCAAGATCTTTTCTTCAAAATAATTCCCAAGATTTTTGGTCAGCCGTTCTCAAAGAACATAGAAAAAACGAGAAATATTATTAACAATATTGATGGTATTGATAATATGCAAGGCGTTGCCAATTTATTTTCTGAAAAATAGGATGATTTGTATAATTCTGTAAGTTATGATGAGGATTATATGTCTACGTTAAAGGGAACTGTTGAAAATAACATATAATGTTCTTGTGGAAATAATTTATGTACAAATGATCACCATATTTTTGTTGAAAACATCGTGTCTGCTATAAAGCATATAAAGCCAGGTAAACATGACTGATCTGATAATGTAAGTACAGATCATTAATGCTCTTCCAGAATTATATAGACACCTGGCTATTATTTTTTTCAAAAATGCTTTAGTATGGTTATACACCAAAGCAATTCAGATTTTCTAAACTGATACCAATCCCTAAAAATAAAATAAAATCTCTTAAAGACAGTACTAACTATAGGGCAATTGCATTAAGCAATATTTTTGATAAAGTGTTTGATTGGGTTATATTGGAAATGTATAAGAATAATTTTCATACATCAGACCTTCAACATGGATTTAAAAAATGTCTATCGACAATGACTTGTCATATGTGCTAGATGAAGTTGTTAATTATTATAATAAGAACAATACCAAAGTGTATGCTCTTCTACTAAATGCCAGTAAAACGTTTGACAGAGTGCATTATTTAAAGTTATTTCTTACTCTTGTAGATAAAGAAATGTGTCAATTATTAATTCGTTTTCTCATTAATATGTATATGTGTGTAGCATGGCGGAATACGTTGTTTAATCACTTCAGTGTAAGCAATGGTGTAAAGCAAGGGGGGGGGGGCGGGGGTTCACTGTTATGACTGTTTAAATTGATCATTTGCTCAATAATTTGAAAATGTCAGGGCTGTGATGTACAATTGGCCTCAAATATGTTGGGGTGCTATAATATACTGACAAAGACAAATACATCCCTACATAAAATTTAGTAATTTATGATGTGGAAGAGACAGAAGATCATAATAATAAAATCAATTTTCAAAATAGTGATGTTATTGTAAAACCCAATGATGTACAGCCTTGGTAATATTGTTGGTAAAACAAAAGAAATGACCGAATCGACACATGTCTCTCTGAATTCAACCGTCGATTTGATGTTTTATTAACAACATTTAAGCATGCACATGCCCATGTAAAATATATACTTTTTAAAACTTATTGCATGCCATTGTAGGGAAGCCAAATATGGAATTGTTCCAGTACCAGCTGTACTCGCTTTATAACCTTTATAACTATCATATCAAACATTTAATGACAAAATATATTGTATATGATACACCTACCATTACTTTTGCAAGAGAACTTATTGATTCATTCAGTTTATTTATTTATGCTCGATACATACATACATGCAAATAATTATAAAAAATGCAAAGGAGACCTGCAACAGGCTTATGACAAGCCGCTTCCATGCAGGCCACCCTTCAATAAAGTAATATATTGTTTCTGAAAAACTGCATACGTCGCGGGGAAGACGGAGAGACAAAAAGACGGCCAATAATAAAATAGTAACATTAATGCGGAGGGAGAAGCAGACAAATACGAGTGTAGTCTATGTATCAACGCAAAAAAAGAGACACAAATTAAATATATTAAGAACGTTAAAATTAGCCGCCTGCATGGATATAAAATATAATAATACGATCTTATATAATAACCTTCGCCTTGACCAAAAATAGCGCCAAAGAGGGTCAGCGTCCAAAGTGCACCGTGTATTACGAAACAGCAATTTTTGAACATATATAGCAGTTTGGTATTAAACACATTGAGTTGTATTCATTTACAAGAAAACATTTAAGATATAATGAAAATCCTTTTCGACTATGAGTTTTTATTTTATATGTTATAATGCTGCTTGATTTATTTAAAATATCCGGAATACAAAAACGCGTACATTTTTGAGCAAAAACATGTTTTACTCGTGCAACTGAGTAGTTACTTTTTTGTCTGATGTTATGATAGTAGATTACTGGTTGTAAAAGTGAAGACATGTTAATGAAATATGCAGGTAAATTGTTATTTATCAGGTCAAAACAAAACGTTAACAGTTGAAGCTTAAACATACCATCAATTTTAAGCACATTTAGCTTCTTAAAGAGGGGTTCGCTGTGAGAGAGGTAATCACTCGAGCATATAATTCGCATGGCTTTCTTCTGTAATTTTAAAATTCTTTCCTGGTTGAAACCCCAGCACTTAAGGCCATAAAGTATATGTGGGTTTTATCAGCCCATTATATATGGTTGAAGAATTTCAGAAGGAACCATGTGTTTAAGCCGGTACATAATTTCTATAATATTTAAAATTTTAGAAGCTATTTTGTTTATGTGTGAATCCCATTTTAAATGCTTGTATATTGTTAACCCTAAAAAATTAAATAAATTCTATTTCGATATTTTCAATCTCTATATTTGGTGCATTGACTTGTTTTTGAGGCATATGAAATACCATGAATTTGGATTTTTTTATGTTGATTGATAATTTGTTCAACTTTAACCAGTCTGCAACTTTTGTTAATTCTATTTTAAATTTTTTGGAAATATAATTACATAAAAAACATCCAATGTAGAGTATAAAGTAGTATCATCAGCATAAATAATCATCTTAAACAGTTTACTGGCATTGCATAAATCATTGATATATATGATAAATAGAAGAGGACCCTTGAGGTACACCAGTGGATATACGATACATGTCAGAATTAGTTTTATCATAAGAAACATAGTGGGTTCTATTTTGTAAAAAGTATTCAAAAAGCTTTAACTCTACTGACTTTATAACATAATAATTTAATTTCTGAAGTAAAATAACGTGATCAAGAGTGTCGAATGCCTTTGTGAGATCTAAGAAAATGGATATAGGTATTTTGCCTTTATCAAGGTCTTGAGTGATTCTATCAATTACTTCAATCGATGCTAACTCAGTGGAATGACCAGCCCTAAAACCATACTGACTGTCATATAAAAGTTTGTGTTTATTTAAATATAAACTCAATTTTTTGAAAATTATTTTTTCCAAAATTTTAGATATCGAGGGAAGGAGAGAGATTGGACTGTAGTATGATATATCGTTCAAAGACCATTTAAAGACTGATTAAAAATACATGTGAGAGCTGGTATTATTTCTGTTTTAATTGCCTTTATTGATCTCATAGAAATATCATCAAAACCTGTACTAGATTTATTTGGTAGATCATTAATTATTTTAAGTATCGAAATGTCGTCAATTTTCTTAAATTGAAATGTACAGTTATGCGTGCTAGTTAGAAAATCTTTAACGTTAATGTTTTTGGGCATTTTTATGTTTTTGGCGAGGCTAGGGCCAATGTCGGTGAAATATTTACCAAATTTATTAGCTATGATGTTTGAATCAGGGATTTTTTCCCCATTGATCATAAAATGATTAGGAAAGTTTCTTTTGACTTTAGATTGTTGTAATAAATCCTTTATATTAGTCCATGTATTTTTAATATTATATTTACATTTTTCAAATAATGAGTAGTAGTAATTTCGTTTTGCCATCCGAATGTTTGATTTTTAATATTTTGTTATACGTGTTTAAGTTAATTTTAATTCTATCGTATGCATCTGTATTTGTAGGTGTTGTTCTGTATTGCTTATATAATTTATCTCGATAAGAAATTGATTTTACAATATCTTTAGTTATCCATTGTGCTTTTTATGGCGGTGTTTATTAAATTTGACAATTTTAGTTTAGTGGCAGATTTTAAAATATTGTGAATTATGTCATAGTTATTGGGCTCAGAATCTATGTCTAAAAAATAATTTTAGAATAAATATCAGAGTTAGCTATTTTATTTATTAATCGAAACATTAATCGAAACATGGGAAGTCTGTTTCACCTCAATGTATTTGTCAGTGCGTTTACCAGCATTTGAGTACGCTAGCGATATAAAATATGGAAAGTGATCGGAAAGTGAGGTTAATAATATACCTGCAATAGAGTGACTTGATTGTTCAGTTATTTTACATAAAAAATTATCTATTAATGTTGCAGTAGAATTTGAGATTCTAGTGGAATTTGTTAATTGTTAATTGTTAATTTTCAATAGATCAATATTCATATCGCCGCCTAATATGATGTCATAATTTCTGTCTTTAAATGTCTGAAATGTAAGTGCTAGCTCTTATGTAAAGGATTTGTAATTTAATAGAATATATCTGGGGGGCCTGTATATGTTTCCTAATAATATGTGTGTAGGCCTATTTGTTTCCACCTCGCTTATTTCAATAAATTGACCTTCAAATATTTCAGATATAATAGGAGATGGCACAGTTTTTAAATTATATTTTTCACGAAGATATATTGCTAGACCTCCATGAGAAGAACATTTTCCCCCTTGTGAAATTAAAATATAGTTTTCTAGAGATATTAGAGCATTATTTGAGTCATCTCTAAGCCATGTTTCTTGTAAGCAAATAGCGCTTATATGACAGTTATTTTCTTGTATCAAATTAAGTACAATTTTGAGTTGATCAAATTTAGCATTAATGGACTGTATGTTTAGGCTTAGCACAGTAAAATTTTGATTTTTCTCTTTTAATATTTTTAAAAAAAATTCTTGGTCAAAATAAGGTGAATGCTTAATAATGTTTAATTCTACAGCATCATCTGTGTTATCAACATTTAGTATATGTGCTAAGGAATGACTGTGCAGACCGCCAACGTTCTCAAGTATCACACTATTCATTGTCTAGCGCGAACACGTTGATGAATCGCGAGACACCAGGTCAACGACCGTCACATCTGGAGAGACAATGGTAATACTAAATGAACTATTGTGCTCATAATTACCTAATGAATTACATATATTTTTAGCTACTACAGTTTGATAACAAATGCCATTCAATTTAACTTTGCTTTGCTATTTTATATAGGCCTAATATGGTGGTGTGTGTGACGCATGTGAAATGTGTTTGCTGTACTTGTTTAGTACGAAAATAAAGACATTATTATTATTAATCGCATATTTTAACGATGGTGCTTCTACACTAGCAGACACATCGTGTGGCAATGACAGAAAACTACATCCAAACTACCAGGAAAGAAGAGATGGGAATCCAGAGCAGCCGTGTTATGGAACATTGTTCTTTGAAACCTGAATACTGAGAACGGGGAACATAATCCGGTGAGACAGGCGGTAGTGAGGACCACTATAGGCCTAGGCCCCTCCCTAACAAATGTGTTCATTTACTGTATAGGCCTATATGCATACCGTCCCCGTATTTATTTTGGTCACTATATTAAAATGATGGTGTACAGCAGCAGCCAGCTATACGTACATGTGATAATAATCTTTATGATTTATATGGTGAACATTAAGTCATTAGGAGGTCATCGTCTTGTGTTTGCTTTCCAACGACAAAAATAGACGGTGAAATGTAGACTACGTTTATTCGTACAACTCATAATAATTGTTATATAATAAGGACATTTAGAGCACAAACTTTTCTGGTGAACTGATGTTGTGGCGTTTCCTAATGGGCCCACTCGGATCTGCGCATTAGCGGAGGATAGTCTATTTGTGTCAAGCTTGCAAACACAACCTACAAACAAAATGTAAAGGCAAAATGTGGACACCAGCCATTTCCAGACAGCTCAGAGACAAATTTAGACAGGCCAGCTGGAGACGCCGGCTCAGTGTCTGGCCAGCGTCTTCTGGCAGCACTGGGAGCAGTCTCTCTGGGAGCTTGAGATAACAGACTATCTGGCCTGGCCAGCACAATTAACTCAGCATCCTTACCCCCCTTCTGGGACAGCTAGTTGGTTTCGGACGCCGCTGCCGCCTGTCGCTCGGGTTACACAGGGATCAACCCTTCCCGTGCGGAGATTCTTCTGGATCCGCCCACCCCTTGTACTCCACCAGATCGAGGGTCGGGAAACCATTGCGTACACTCCCGTGTCGGTTCGTCATTAAAGTCTATGTATTTTGCCGTCTGCTCAATCTGCCCTTTATTTTAGCCATTTCTTGCTTTTAGTTATCAAAAACACAACTAGGCGATTACTAAATATAAAATGAAACACGGAATTTTGAAATTATCAGCGGCCGATATGATTAAATCACCACTCTACGAATGTGGACTGCACTATCATGTGAATCAAATAGACATAATTATTTTTCCCTGAACAAATATTAGCTTTAAGTCAAAATTATGGCGAAGGTCAACTCATATGCATTGTGTACACTATGCATGATCTGAACATCTTTATCAGAAACACCATAAACATTTCTCAATTTAACGCGACTCTTGCAAGGTTAAATGGTCGATCCTGTCATAGAAAGTCATACAGCAGTAACGGTCTACTTTTTAATCAAGCAGTTACAGCTGTTTGGCCTTGCATTACGCTACTGACAGCGCAGTCAGCCATGTACAGCCTACCAGGAAATGGATTTGTCATTAGTGTCATTGAGTAGACACCTGGGGTGAACATATTCAATGCTGGTTTTCACGGTGTTGCCCTGCAGAGACAAGCAGTATAGTGACTGCTTTCTTGGAATATAAGTAAACTATGCATGACACAACAGGGCATTGGATTTGCGGTCACTTGTTTTATATAAAACTCACTTTTCGGGATGAAATATAACGGACAATGAGCGTGCAATATTATTATAATTAGTACCCCGTATGCAAAACAATTATTCAAATTGATAATGAATATCGTGTCTTGACTTGGACATGTATAGCAAGTACTCAGGATCATATACGGATATGAAGTGGTACTGCATCTGATTGGATTTGATAATCTTCCTCTTTATTGCAGTGTGAGATACGACATGTTTGAATACACAGTCATTCCGGGCGGGGGCCCTAGGGTAGTGGTTAGCACCGCTGCCTCAGACCGCCAGGGCTCGAATTTCGAATCCCGTGTCTGGAGGACAGTGTCATCTCAATCATCTCACCAGGAGGTTCTCCTGGCCCAGTTTAGCCTATATGTGCAGAAAGGTGGCCTAAAGCCCGATTCATTTCATTCACACAGGGGGGGGGGAGGGGTTCCCACGACGCCTTACCGTTCAACCGCCAAGTTATTTAATTGCAATTTTCACTCACTTGAAGTTGTGTCTCGCTTACGCGATCAACAACTTAAAATGAGTGAAAATTATTCGGGTTTGGCAAATGGAGGTCAACGATTTTGCAATCTTCTTAATTCATAAACTGAATGCAATGTGCTAAAAAAATGAAAAAACGAATATAATCGGGACCGGCGATTAAAGGTCTAGTAATTCCACTTACTGCTCTGCAAAGACAAAAGGCAGATACTGCATGCAATTTTTTACTTTGCATGTGTTCAAAGGCTCGATTTTGATGTGCTGATATATTTTTTTTAAACGAATATAATCAGGACCAGCTGTTAAATGGTCAAACCCGCTTAGACGTACATCTTTACATTTGTCCCCTTCCCACGCACGCATTATATCCGACCACTCAGTGCGCAGGAGCAGGGGTATGCCGGTCGATTTTACACCAGATTTTCTTAGACTATAGGATTCTGGATTTAACAGCGATGTATATCGCCTCTTTAGGCTGGGACATCGTCCAACCAAGAATGGATGGTCACTTTCTATTTCAGTGCAGAATACGCCGCTTTTATTGACGGGTGTACTTTATTACATCATAAATTGACGGCTAAGTTTAAGAGAATTGCTAAAGTGTTTACAGAGTACACACTTTCCGTCTTGTGTCCGGTAACTTGGTTTGGAAGGCAAGCTCCTCTGAGTGAGTCAATGTTGATGACGTTTAGCACCAGCCTGGTTTTATTTTTTATTTGTATATTATAAAGCGATCTAATTGTGATTATTTCTCACCCGCATAATCACGATGAAGTTCAATCGGGTTTACGAGACACAGTTTTAATTTGATTAGAAATCAATTAGAAGATTTATTTCATTGATGATTCCTAAAAAGCTGGGGGAGGGTTGTTCAAACTTTTGGACCAACATGTTTTTTCAAAAAATGTTTTAAGCTGTTTAAACGTTTAATATGCTTTTAGCATTAGCCAGGTTTCAAATAGAAAACACAGGCTCTAAAATCATACACGGGATAACCATATGCTAACGAATTTTGTAATACATGGGTCAAATGTGATGATACCTGAGAACACCCCCACATAGATAATCGTCCAAGCCGTACCTTTATATAAAGCTCACCAATTTACTCGGGCCATTGCGTGGTATAGCTCTTAATGGTATGATGTAGCCTAAACTTTAAAATAACAAAATCCCAAACATACGCCACAGCAGACTGTCACACTGAACCAACTTTTCTCAAGATTGAAGATTAACAAAATTAATAACAATTCTCTTAAACTCAATAACCTTGACCTCCACCGAGCTAGCTAATACAATGATGTATGGGGGAAGGGGTCTTATACAACTTTATTTTTACCGAGTTGCCATTCAAAACGGTGTCCGGTGACGTCACTGTGTTTCACAGAATAAAATTATCATCATAAAATTAAAAATTTCTTCGAAAGAAGGTAATTTACTTACACATATATATGTACTTCGCTCAAACTTTGGACCAGCCTGAATCATATATTTTTAATATTACTTTATATTACGGTGGACGATAATAATTATACAACACAAGCTTCAGACTTTTCAGACCGCGCATGCGTTCGCGCTGCACCGTCGGGGGTGGGGGTGGCCGGGGGAATCGATCCCGGGACCGGGGACCGGTCTGCTCCGGGCAGCCGGAGGTCGACGAAGAGGAAAAACACGGAGGTCCCGGCCACTTGACGTAAATTAGCAGCCATTCAATAAGGTCACCGCGGAAATTGCCGCAGTTGTCCGGCGACCGTGACAAAAGAAACAAGTGCGACTGCAAGACAGATGGACGCGGCCGAGATTTGCCGAGCCGTGTAAATTGGCCGGAATGAAACCGCTCCTCGGTCGACGGCGAGATCTGACGTAAAGCTGCGTGTGAACTGCTTGCCCCGCGAGACGTCGGAAAGACGCTGGTTCCCAGCGGCCCGGCTGCGAACCAACGTCTTCCCGACAGTATCGCCGTGTTCGCCCGAACGCACAGCCATTGTGGAGGTTCTGTTATCGTAAATAAAGTGACTCCTGCAATACGGAATGATATAAATCGCCGTCCCTGTGCAGAACCCTGAACCACCGTGAAGTTGAAAAACATTGCTCCAGCCGCTGCTGCTTCGTGACTTATTAAAAGTGAAGCAGGCCTAGTGATGTTGGATGTGATCTGTCATTTATGCTCAATATATTCCACATGGTATGCGGATTCAGTCTGTATTGAAAATGTAAAGAAATGTTTTTCGTCCGTCCTCTCGTGAAGATTCGGTGTTGTGAGGACCCTTTGTTACCGAGAGGCAGCGCGCTCTCCCTCAGACCGCCTGGGCGCCAATTTCAAAAGTATGATCTGACACAGCCAGGGGTTCTCCTAGTCCAGTTTAGCCTTAAAAAAAGACCTAAAGCCCCATTCAAGCCTTTTCACTCTTAATGCAAAATAGTAAAATATGTATCCTGTGCCTATGATAATATACACCAGCTCCAAACACTTTAATACATGGTAGAAGTCACATTGTACATGTTTTTCATGTTGTTTCGCTGATTTCTCATGCCATTATCATCCGATTTCCAGGAAATTTTGTAAGCACTATTTCCCAGTCTTGCGGAGTGGCACATTTAATGCGACTTCTACCATAGGCAATCTATGTAAAGTTATCATCTCATGTAATGGCAGCGTAAGCTAAAAACTGTAACATGTGCCCTGATGACCTCAATTCTGATTAGGTATCAGTGAAGAAGAAGTGTTTATTCAACCATGAATATAAGTACATAGGATGAATGAAACATTTTTTTAGAGGGTGGTTTGTGAGACCTCTATTATCTATACAAACATATAACATTTTGAAATTATGAGTAGTATCAGAAATGCATAAAATGTTATCTTTAAATATCTTTAAACATTGACTTCGCAGTCATCCTCAGTGGAGTATCATGCGTTTCTGGTAGTATACATATGGACTATAAATGCGGAGTGATCAAGTATAATGTGTTTACTATAAAGTTTAACCTATAAACGTAGCAGTTATATAAAATTAAGTTGATAAAAAACTTTGATTCTGTCGTGCAAAGCCAAAAGGCAGCATATATACAAATAGGCAGATCTTGTCGTTTGACCACGCAGAGCAGAATTCACTAGATCAAATTAATACTGCATACATAACTGTTTGAGATATTGCCATCAGCATAAGTGTCCGTAAATTTTAATTTGACATAAGTAGAAAACCCGTTAAAACTATGAGACTCTGTTTGTACTTTATCGGTTATTGATCGTGGCATGCCATTTACAGTTTTTAGCAATTGATATCGAACACAAGCTTTGTCGAAATTATGTTTTACAATAGGTATGTAAAATTGATGTGGCTATCTTGTATTGTGAACAGGTATTTCAGAATTAAGCCTAAAATTATATACTTCAAAGTAGTTCGGGAGTGAAATATGTTCATATTTGAAGTAACCTTTTAACACATGGAGGCGATATATATGTCGTTTATTTATAGGAGGTTCAATTCTTTAAATATCGGATCTGTGTGAGTCAGGCGCGATTCCTTACGTATTATTCGTACTGCCCTTTTTTGAAATTTAAAAAATCTGATGCAATAGTAAATGGGTGGTAATATTAGAGAGTTGTAGATATTATTAAGAACATTTTGAGGAAGAGTGAATTTTAGTTTATTGATTATACCTATTATTCTGACTATTTTATTTGAGACTTTGTTTATATGATTTTTCTGAGTAAGATTCTTGTCTATGATTACCCCTCAATAATTAAAATTATCAACACATTCAATAGTGATATTCTGATCACAAAAATATTTGAGAAATAAATCTTACTCTTTGTAAATGCCTTATCCATGATAACATAGGCCAACTCTGATATCCAGTTTCAACCACTACTTGCTAAATATTTTCTCCCATCAATTATTTGTGACCAGCCATGCGGAACTGTTCCTCCAATCGGCATTGTTATAATAATTGATGACGTCATAATTATAAATTTTAATTTAAATGGTTACATAACTAAAATTAACAAGTTAAAAACCTCATAAAATCAAAACAGAGAGGTAAGGGGACGACTATCAAATGCACATAAAAAATCAATTTTGAAAATTTTAAACTCACATGACTTTTTGTGTGGCGTGTCACATTTAGCCAAACAAATTTGTAACGTGACACCCCAAAATCAGTCTGAATGTGGCAATTATGAAGCATGGGATAAGCAATGTCTTTGAACAATAATTGAAAAAGCTTTTTTTCGATTTTTATTTTAAAAACGATTTTGCTGTGCATAATGTATTATCCCGACAAAAACTGTGAAAAGTGCCATTTAGTTAGTTAAAGTGTATTATTTTAAATCTTTGTATAAAACTAGGAATACGTGTTTTTAAAATGTCATGTATGCATCAGAATTTGTACGTAAAAACGTAAAAAAGTTGTCTACTTGCCTAAAAAGCAAAAAATGGCATATAACTACAGATATGTGAAAGGATTAATGTGCTAGCTAGCATATATACGATATATTTGGGACAATTACTGAAACTTATATTTTGAATTTCAAATGCACTTATTATTTTCTTGTAGTTGCAACTGCGGAGGTATTAAAACGATTTTTATAAAAATAATTGTACCAAAATGATCCTAACAAGAATAATTTAATTTCTTTCCTAGAATGACAAACAATAAATAATAAAATTTCCACATTTCGCATTGCATACATATTATACCAGTAAGCAGGTCACTCTTTATTACAAAACAGTTATAAAATTGATATATGTTCCAGGTCACAACACTCTACAGTAGGACACCTACATATCTGATTCGATGTCAGCATATAATAAACAAAAAAACTGTACCATGTAAACTACTGACCTCAATTGTGATAATAAAATTTTGATAATTTTGATAATATAAATTTTAAAATAATTCAATTGTTGAACGCAAAACAAATTTAGCTTATCTACATGTATCAATGTCAAGCGTTATCACACATTCTTGTTCTAGATGAGCTGTATATTGTCCCTTTGATCTTTCATTCATACTTCTGGTGAGCCGTCCAGATAGATGTACTGATAAAATTGTTAACACAACACACATGCGTAACAGCAATGGTTATCGTCCATCGTTATCTAGCACAGCTATGCAAAAGCCTGACCGGCAAAAACGAGATATTAATCCAGTGTTGGTTTAGTGCCACACATTCGACTGGCACATAGCCCATGTAAACTACTGACCTCAATTGTGATTAGGTATGAGTGATATTCTTATCACTGATATCGAAAATATTTGAGAATGTAGTCCTATTTTTCATTCTTTTCATTTTGTAAATGCCATAACGTAGGCCATCTCAAATATCTTAATTCTACCACCACTTGGTAACTATCTTGGTTTACCATGGTCTCGCGTTTTCACAGTGTGGTGTATTTGTACTACTGTGATTCAGTAGGATTAAGAATGTTATAATGGGAAGAGAACAGTAATCACAATTTGTTCATGTTTTTCGTCCAATCATCCACTCACTATTTTGCAGTGGTCCATGTATTTTTGTTCTGTTCTGTATTGTTGTCTGAATGTGAGGTAGTCACAACCTCATCATGGAATAAATAGGCCAAAGTGTTGAAATGTTTGAATTATGTATTATACTTTTTGTACTTCAGGAATGCTTGATTAGCTCTATTGACACACACAAATAATCCCATTTCACTAATATTTTCAGTCAATGAATGATAAGCAACATCGATCACCAGCAGTATCGTATGTGCCACACATTCGACTGGCACATAGCCCTAGAAGACAGAATATATAGTCGTACAGCTCAGTCATAGAGTTGCTATTTCATCATGTCACTCGTTCTGCTTTTATAACTTTGCCAATGTAAAAACTATTGCACCATTTCATCTTGTCAGTCTTTCTGTTCCTAAACCATTGTCAATGTAAAAACTATTGCAACATTTCATCATGTCACTCATCCTGCTTTTATAACCTTGCAAATGTAAAAAACTTTCATATTTGAAGTAAAATTTTAATAAATGGAGGCGATATATATGTTGTTTATTTTTAGGAGGTTCAATTCTTCAAATATCGGATCTGTGTGAAACAGGCGAGAAACAGAGAGGTAGAGGAACGACTTTTAATTTTTATAAATCAAATGACTTTTTGTGTGGCGTGTCACATTTAGCGAAACAAATTTGTGACTTGACACCCCGGAATCAGTCAGAATGTGGCAATTGTGAAGCATGGGAGAATCAATGTCTTTGAAAAATAATTGAAAAAGTTTATTTTTTTCGCTTTTTAGTTTTCAAACGATTTTGCTGTGCATAATGTATTATCTCGACAAAAACTGAAAAAAGTGCAATTTATTTAATTAGAGTGTATTAATTAAAAAAAAAACAAGAATAAGAGCTTTTAAAATTTTATGTATGCATCAGGATTTGTATGTAAAAACGTAAAAAAGTTGTCTACTTGAAAATTATTTTGCCGGATAAAAATGTTCAATATTAAATTATGATGAGATTCTTAGCTAATCTCCACGCGTTATTCGTCGTTCATGGTAAAATCAGTATTGCCTAAAAAGCAAAAAATGACATAAAACTACAGATATGTAAAAGGATTTATGGGCTAGCTAGCATAAATACGCCATATTTGAGACGAACTGAAACTTATATTTTGACTTCAAAATGCACTTATTGTTTTTAAGTAGTTGCAACTTCGGTTGTTTTAGAACTCTTTTTATAAAAATGATTGTACCAAAATGATCATAATAAGAATACTTTAGGTTCTTTTCTAAAATGGCAAACAATAAATAATAAAATTTCCGCATTTCGCATTGCATATATATTATACAGTAAACAGGTCACTCTTCAATACAAAACAGTGATAAAATTGGTATATGTTCCAGGTCACAACACTCTACAGTAGGTCACCTACATATCTGATTCGATGTCAGCATATAATAAACGAAAAACTGTACCATGTAAACTACTGACCTCAATTGTGATTAGATATGAACACTGATACAGAAAATATTCGATGTAAAAACTATTGCATCATTTCATCATTTCACTTTTTCTGCTTTTAGACCCTTGCAAGTGTAAAAAACTATTGCAACATTTAATCATGTCACTTTTCCTGCTTTTATAACTTTGCCAATGTAAAAACTATTGCGACACTTCATCGTGTCAGTCTTTCAGTTTTTATAATCGTTTTAATGTTAAAACTATTGCAACATGTCATCATGTCAGTCTCTCTGCTTTTGTAAGCAGCCAATGTTAAAACAAAAAAATGAAAAAACTACAATTACCCGGTACAGCTTAAGCTACATATTTTCACGTGTCTTTGACTTCAACTACATACATGTACATGTCCCCCCCCCCCCAATTATTGATAAGACAAAATCGATCTAAGTAACGATTACTTACTTATGTGAGTGAATAAATGAATGAATGAATGAATGAATAAATGAATGAATGAATGAATGAATGAATGAATGAATGAATGAATGAATGAATGAATGAATGAATGAATGAATGAATGAATGAATGAATAAATGAATGAATGAATGAGTGGATAGATGAATGAATGAATGAATGAATGAATGAATGAATGAATGAATGAATGAATGAATGAATGAATGAATGAATGAATGAATGAATGAATGAATGAATGAATGAATGAATGAACGAATAAATAAATTAATTAATAAATGAATGAATGAATGAATGAATGAATGAATGAATTAATTAATTAATTAATTAATGAATGAATGAATGAATGAATAAATGAATGAACGAATGAATGAATGAATGAATGAATGAATGAATGAATGAATGAGAAACTATTATAATGACGATATGAATCAGATGACACGACCTTCCAGATACAGGATTCGAAATTCGAGCCCTAGCGGTTTGAGGTCGAGTACGCTATCTGTCGGTTACGGTATCCTCACAATTCTAAATAATCACGAATGAGCGGTGAATAAATATTTTGTAGGGTGAAACGAGCGCGAGATGGGCATACAGAAGCCGCGCACACTGCTAGTATAGTTTAAAAATATATATATATATATTCCACTTCCAGATTTAAGTAACCTATCAAAATAGGCAAAAAGTAATAATATAACATAAGAAAGTTATAAATGCCTTAACTGATCGTCAGACAAAACACAAATTCGGACCGAAACACAAAATGTTGGTCAAATCCAATATGTAGGCCATGGAATACTTCTCAACTGATAGTCACATTTTATCAAATAAAAGGTGTTTGATGAGTATTGCAAAGCTAGGATTCCTTACATGAGGTATGCGGCATGCGTTATGCATTATGCGTTATGCAATACGGCATGCGGCATGTGTGATTCCTTTAATACGGAATGCGGCGATTTTCTCGTTTTTTTTCTGCTGAGCCTTCCTCAAAATAACCAAATAATCAACCAACCAGCCAGCCAGCCAAACAGCCAAATAACCAACCAACAAACCAACCAAATAACCAACCAAATAACCAACCAACCAACCAACCAACCAACCAACCAAGTCACCAAACAGCCAACCAGCCAACCAAGTAACCAACCACCCAACCAACCAGCCAACTAACCAACAAACCAACTATCCAGCCAGCCAACTAACCAACCAACCAACCTGCCAACCAACCAAACAAAGGTTATTGGGGGACTCTAGGGTAATTACCCTAGAGTGTGCATTTAAAAAAGTATAGCAGGGCACTAGAAAGTCATTTAAAGGTTATTGGGGGACTCTAGGGTAATTACCCTAGAGTGTGCACCTAAAAAAGTATAGCAGGGCACTAGAAAGTCATTTATGACATAAAAAATGAGGGCACGTCAAAGGTTCGAACCCGGGACGGTCACCCCCCCCCCCCCCAAAAAAAAAAATAGTGAGGATCTATGTTGGTTGCTTAACTTGGTTGATTGAGCGGAGGGGTTTGTGCTTGGTACACTCAGTAGGTATGATTAGTCTCATTCAGCTTTAGGGATTATGATGTGGGTGGCAGGATGCTTCACAAATGAGTATAACCCTCAGTGGGACCTTCTGGACAGTGCTAGGGAGCCACGGGCTTACATCCAACCTGAAGACCCTGGTTCCCGCCCTCTTGGCTAGTTCCCAGCAGACACACGCTGTTGAATCAATGGTCCAACGTTGTAGACGGTGGACCAACGTGAAGCCAACATTGATTCAACGTCTTGTGTCTGCTGGGTTAGTCCATAACTAACTAACTAAAACAACTATCCAGCCAACCAACAAACTAACCATCCAACCAACCAACCAACCAACCAACCAAGTAACCAACCAACCAAGTAACCAACCATTAGATGAGGTATAATTTATATCAAATTAGTATTCATGATTGTTTTTCTTTTAATAAGTAAGGCTATACTTATCCTCGGTCAGTGCCCTATAGGCTGGAAACATGAAAAGGCATGCCCTTGAAGGGGTGACGACACAACTACACAACTATCCAGCCTTACCCGTCCCAAACCATAGACCCTAACTCTCACCCTGACCACAAAACCAACCAACCAACCAACCGACCAACCAACCAACCAACCAACCAACCAACCAACCAACTAACCAACCAACCAAGTAACCAACCAACCAAGTAACCAACCATTAGATGAGGTATAATTTATATCAAATTAGTATTCATGATTGTTTTTCTTTTAATAAGTCAGGCTATACTTATCCTCGGTCAGTGCACTATAGGCTGGAAACATGGAAAGGCATGCCCTTGAAGGGGTGACGACACAACTACACAACTATCCAGCCTTACCCGTCCCAAACCATGGACCCTAACTCTCACCCTGACCACAAAACCAACCAGCCAACCAACCAACCAACCAACCAACCAACCAACCAACCAACCAACCAACCAACCAACCAACCAACCAACCAACCAACCAATCAACCAGCCAACCAACCAACCAACCAAACAACCAACCAACCAACCAACCAACCAACCAATCAACCTACCAACCAACCCACCCACCCACCCACCAACCAACCAACCAACCAACCAACCAACCAAACAACCAACCAACCAACCAACCAATCAACCAACCAACCAACCCACCCACCCACCCACCAACCAACCAAACAACCAACCAACCAACCAAATAACCACCAATCAACTGTAAATTATGTTCCACACAAGTAGTTGTAGAGAGTGGTAAGACCATGGGGGGCATACTGGATGCTGGGAATCAAATTCAAATTCCTACCACACAAAATTGTGATTCAACTAACGGTATTTACTGTATAGTTTGTTCGAAATGCAAAAAATTATATGTGGGAGAAACTGGGCTCTCCTTCAGGAAAAGGATAAACATACATCGTTCGGATGTACGGCTTAAGAAGGACACGGCAGTTGCCACACACTTCAATTCCGGGAGCTGCAGGGCGACCCATCTGAGAGTGTTGTATCTTGAAGTATTAAAGAATACAGGAGACATAACTCTAAATAAGATTGGGCGACTTAAAGCGGAAAGGAAGTGGCAATTAGCCCTGAAAACGTATTCTCCATTCGGCTTAAATACGGTACCTTCCCCTAAGGATAGTAGCGTCACCCCCTTTGTTATTACCTACTCTGCAACTGCGGTGGAGGCAACCCAACGGTTACCGGATCCGACTCAAGTCAGGATCTGACTACACTAGTAAATGCATTAGATGAGGTATAATTTATATCAATTAGTATGATTGTTTTCCTTTTTATAAATCAGGCTATACTTCTCCTCGGTCAGTGCACTAGGTTGGAAACATGGAAAGGCATGCCCTTGAACGGGGTATGATGAGAGTACGAGTATACCGGGTTTTAGGGGGAACCAGGTACTGGAACCCTTACCCGACCCTAACCATGGACCCTAACTCTCACCCTGGCCACAAAACCAACCAACCAACCAAACAACCAATCAACCAAGTAACCAACCACCCAACCAACCAACCAGCCAACTAACCAACCAACAGTAGGAAACTCTTTGCAGCACTAGTTAGGAGAGGTTACTCGGAACGTTTTTTTGCGAAAGATTGCTCGATTTGACTTTAGCTTCCATCTTTATGTATTTTTGGTAATAAATACATTCTGCGGGGTGCAGGGTCTTCCAGACATTTCAAATAAGATAGTTGTCCTGCATCAATAAATCGGCGGTTAGCCAAACTTTAAAAAATCTCGTTTATTTTTGGTATAGACTTGGGGAAAACTGGTTCCTCTAAGCGTTTGTAGTGGACCTGGTTTGCTAGTTGCCTTTCGGCTTCACCTACATAATCCGTTTTCTTAGGTCTGAACTTCTGATCTCTAGTTCACGATTTTTTGTTATGAAAAAAGAATGATAGTTTCAATCGGCGCGCAAAGTTTGAGTTGGCCTCCTCTACTTCGATCCTCTTGGTCACTCTCGGCGCCGGGATATATTTGATACCTTTTGCCAAAAGACTTTTACAACCTGATTTTAATTTATATTTTGATAAATTTAGTAGGCCTGAAGCCGACGAGGAGGGAGGGCGACTGACAATCGGTAAACTGTCTTGGTTGCTCTCACTCCCGTCATTTATTTTAAACATTTCTGAAATGTGTATAATGCCACTTTGGTTGCATGATCACTGCACCAGTGAATCACATCATTCGGTCCACTCGGGTCACATCTCTGAGACAATTTATTAATATAGGAAACACCCAGGTGTATTATCCTTAACAGCTTTCCTATAAATGTCATTGACTCTGCAGACTTTAAGTGCGTACATAGGGCCAATGGCGTATGTGTTGTAGATCCCTGTGTAGTGGTTCTTAGCACCACCGAATTTCCTCTTAGCCAATAGAAGACAGTCCTGCATATCTCGACCAATAAAAGAGTTTACAACAGTCCCTTTTCTCTGCAATACGTCATTAAGTCCAAACATTATAATGATATTTTTTAATTTTTTACAGTCCTTTCTCCTGTAATTTTGTAAAACCTGGGTCAGATGCTGTATCCTTGGTTGATTGGTTGGTTGGTTGGTTGGTTGGTTGATTGGTTGGTTGGTTGGTTGGTTGGTTGGTTGGTTGGTTGGTTGGTTGGTTGGTTGGTTGGTTGGTTGGTTGGTTGGTTGGTTGGTTGGTTGGTTGGTTGGTTGGTTGGTTGGTTGGTTGGTTGGTTGGTTGGTTGGTTGGTTGGTTGGTTGGTTGGTTGGTTGGTTGGTTGGTTGGTTGGTTGGTTGGTTGGTTGGTTGGTTGGTTGGTTGGTTGGTTTTGTGGTCAGCAGTGGTCAGGGTGAGAGGGTCCAAGGTTAAGGTCGGGTAAGGGTTCTAGTACCTGGTTCCCCATAAAACCGGGTATCGACCTGTCAACCGTACTCTAGTTGGTTGGTTGGTTGGCTGGTTGGTTGTTTTAGTTAGTGTTAGTTAGTTAGTTATGGGCTAACTAACCAACGGGGCGGGAACCAGGGTCTTTAGGTTGGATGTAAGCCCGTGGCTCCATAGCACTGTCCAGAATGTACAACTGAGGGTTATACTCATTCGTGAAGCATCCTGCCACCCATAGTTAGGCTGACTGGTAAAAAAATTGTTCATTTAATGATAAAAGCATGAAATTTTGCATGCTGAAGAACATACCATGGCGGTAAATTTTAGCTATAGGGCCATTCCAAATTTGACCCTTGATATTAATGGTGGCCATTTTTCAACATGACCGCCAAAATATACATGTCTGAACATCTCAGTTTCTAAATCACTTGGACAAATGACCTTGGTGTCTAAATATACATTTTCAGGACCAAGTATCACAAAAAAGACAATAATAAATACGTAAAGTTGACATTTGACCTTAATAATAGCCTTTTTTAAAAATGGCCGCCGGAATATACATGTTTTAATATCTCAGTTTCTAATCCACGTAGAAAAAAAATCTTGGTGTCCGAACATAAATTTGCTGAGCCAAGGATTACAAAAAAGACAATTACAAATTCGCAAATTTAATATTTGACAATCGTAGCAGTCATTTTTTTCCAAAATGGCCGCTAGAATATATATGCTTTAATATCTCAGTTTCTAATTGATATAGAAAAAAATATGCTGGTATCTAAATATACATTTTCGGGACCAAAGATTAAACAAAAAACAATTAAAAATACGCTAAGTTATTTTTGTTATCTCAATAGCGGTAATTTTTCAAAATGGCTGCCAGAATATACATGTTTTATTATCTCCGTTTCTAATTACCGTAGCAAAAAGATCTTGGTGTTTAAATATGCATTTGCAGGACCAAGGATTAGGGAGAACAATCTGAAATACGTATCTAAATGATCCGATAAATGCTTGTTTTATCGAAACCGTTCTATTGATTTACATGTATTTACAAATCAAAGACACGTTAATGCAGATAAGATATGCATGGCAATGCTTTTTGGTTGATACAGGTTGAGATCGGTAGCAATAAAAATGATATTTGCTATAAAAAATGATTTCGCCGACTCGGCGGAACGTTTGAAACCAATAAGGCAAATGGTTAGATGGATTTCATTCACAATCTGACAAAACTAAGCTTGAATTAACCATGTTAACTGACTAAAGAAAAAAACAGCATTAGCAGACCTTACATTATACATGTATTCTTAAAAGGTATAGGTCCAAAATCAAGGGCAAACACCCTGGTAGACATCGATCTTATTGACCGTAACACGTCTTTGTCAATATCGTCGAAATAAGGCGACTGGATTGAGGCACACACATTTGCATACTCTGAACAGTGATCATTATGTTTATGGAAGAGTTTTAGAAAAGCTACAACAGTCATACACTCCACCGATTTATCCGGGATGGGGGGGGGGTCTTTGGCTCCTTATGTTTGCTGGACCTAATAAGTCAGACTGTAATCTCATACCTGACGCTATTAGTAATATTAATGAGAGAGAATTCATGTAAATATTATGTGTATTCATAATCCACAAACACGTAATTATCTAAGTTGAAAACGGACCTTACTGCCACATATAGTAATATCTGGTCAGTTTGGATATTGTGAATTGGGGTGACTGCCAACAGGCAATGGGAGCTGAGAATTGAAGTGGTCAAGATTAACCTTTCGTCCTACTATGAACTATTTCATTTGTAGCAAGAATTAATAGGTTAAAAGCTATTTAAATTTTCATATTAAAGAGAAAGGTTTCAATGGTAACAGTGTTTGATTCTAATAATTCGAACCTAAAATGAGTTTTCTACCAATATAATTGGTCTGAATTATTAAGATGCCGTTGTTTTAAATCATTTTATATTCAAGATTAATAAAAATAGTTTAAAATACATATATTTTTAGGCTATATATTTCACCTCCAAGTGGATTTAAAGGTATCGAAATTACTAATTAATTTGGATGAAAAAAATGTTTAATATATATTTTAATCGCTTCCATTAACAAATTATATTTAGACACAACAATTCGATTGTAATTGGATTGTGAGTATTTACGTCACTTTCTGCACATTCATGGCAATATCGCGACTGAAGGAAGCCTTATATCTTACTTTTATCTGAAGACTTCAAGGGTTCTTTATAGAGCATATCACCAGTAACTGGATTATAACTATAAATTACCAAGAAATCCAACATATTGATCTACATTTATTTTAAATATTTGCAATTATATAACTGCCATCGAATTCTTATGTGGAATTAATTCTGTGTTTAGGGTATATTTTGTGTAATCTCTCCCTCGAGTAGGAGACAGTGTTGACACATATATTTATTAAAATAGATATTTATGAAAATGGCCGTAATTGGGGTCTGTAAAATGTTTTTTATTTCATAAAAATAATTAAACATATTTTTGTTGTTATCATTGCCCTTGAAAATGTAGGCCTAGATTAAGATACAAAATTTTCGTTTATAAATGGATAATTAGCCGAGATATCGACACCTAAATATATTCGGCCGGCCAGTTTGTAAACTGTCTGCCATTGAATGCAAAAAAATGTTTTTTTTGTTGGATTAAAATGTCAATTTTTTTTTTGATCAGTGCCCCTAAAAATGCATAGGCCTATTCAATTGTAAATATTTCTATTTACGTGGATTAGAAGCTGTGATATTGACAGGTACAATGGTACAACTCAACTGGAGTCAGTGGAATGGGGTTTTGTGTTGGATTAATGTGTTTGAAAATACTTTAATAAGTATCAGTAGGCCTATCCCTGAAAATGTATATTTAGATAAAAATATCTTGATTTTAGGTGGATTAGAATCTGAGATATGTTGACACGTACTCATATTTGATCGGCCATTTTGTAGAATGGCCACCACTGGAGTCAGTAGAATGTTTGTTTTTTGTTGGATTGATATGTTTACAAATACTTTATTCATTATCAGTACCCCTGAAAATGTATATTTAGATAAAAATATTTCGAATTTAGGTGGATTAGCAGCTGAGAAATTGACAGGTATTCAGATTTGGCCGACCGTTTGGTAAAATGGCTACCACTGGAGTAGTCAATTTTTTGTTTTTTTGTTTAGAAATACTTGTTTCATTATCATTACCCATGAAAATGTATATTTAGATTCAAATATTTTGAGTTTAGGTGGATTAGAAGCTGAGATATTGACATGTATTCAGATTTGGTCGGCCATTTTGTATAAAAGCCACCACTGGAGTGTTTTTTTGTAGGATTATTGTGTTTACAAATACTTTATTCATCATCAGTATCCATGAAAATGTATATTTAGATTAAAATATTTCGATTTTAGGTGGATTAGAAGCTGAGATATTGACACGCGTCATATGTGGACTTTGTCGGCCATTTTTAAAATGGCCCCCACTGGTGTCAGTAAAAAGTCAGGATTCAGAATATTCTGTTTTGTCACCAGTGGCCTTCAAAATATACAATTAGACATAGATATTCAGAATATTTGTGGATTAGAAGCTGACATAAAAATTATAGACACTTATCATATATTTGGTCAGCCATTTTGTAAAATGGCTGCCATTAAAATATTTTGATTCTAAGTGGATTAGGCGCTGATATATTGACATTTATATATATTGTGGCGGCCATTTTGTAAAATGGCCGCCAGCCAGGTCACAGGTCATTTTTTTGATGGCCCTATAGCTAAAAACATTCCCAAGGGTGTTCTCTTACAGCATGTAAAATGTCATGCTTTTATCATTTAATGACCAATTCCGTCTTATATAACCACCAATCAACCTAACTACCACATCATAATCCTTAAGGCCGAATGCGACTAATCGTACCTACTGAGTGTACCGAGCACAAACCACTCTGCTGAATCAACCAGGTTAAGCAACCAACTTAGGCCTCATCCTAATTTTCGGGGGGTGACCGTCCTGGATTCGAACCCTTGACGTGCCCTTATTTTTTTATGTCATATATGTCTTTATATATAACTCTAGAGTCTAGAGTCCCCTAATAACCTTTGAGGTTCACTTCCGACAAGGTGGACTCGAACCATTAAGGCTCACTTCAGAATTTATTAATGCGTTGATGGACATATTTAAATGCCATATCACTACTCTGACTTTATCAGCCGAGTTTTCCAGATAGAATCAAATTTTGTGGTGTCTGAAAAATGTCCCAAGCCAAGGTGGACTCAAACCACCGATCTTCCCCCTATGTACGGGGGTGCTCTACCATTGAGCTATCGGCGAGGGACGAGGACCTCCTTGGCCTGACTCACAGGACACTTCTCAGACACCATTACAATTAGGTCCGCGACAATCCGACTTCATCAAAACTCGAACGTATGTCATTCCGTTTTCAATAAACCGACCAATTTTGGCGCGGAACGAGCGCATTCATCCCCTCGCCTGGACAGATGCGTCGCCATGGCTACCTCGTATTTCTAGTTAGGGGGATCAGGCGTAACGGGTTGCGGGCCATCTTCCCGTGGCGCTGACGGGTCATCGGACCAGGCCGGGCCTAACTCCGGTGTGTCACCGCCAAGCTGCGCAATGTCTCCATAAGCCCGTGTCCTCTCAGCAAACACGCGCAATTGACCCAATGTTTTTTCAATATTGGACCAGCATTGAGTCAAGTCCTCGTGTTTGCTGCTGGTGCATACTGCCTTATAAAGACAAACACCAGTACATAGTCACCTGAAAAATAAGTGGTTACTGCTGTTTGCCTATTGTGCAAAAGCAACCATAATGTTCCTGCCGTGCAGAGACAAACAGAAGTAACTGCTTACATGTCAAGCAAGCAGTTACTATTGTTCGCCTTTCCTGTTGGACAAAGACAAACAGCAGTAACTGCTTTATTGAAAAGTGAGCAGTTCAAACCAATAACAGATACGTATTTTACATTCAAGCTTTCACTTTTTTGCACACACACACCACATAAATTTGACTTCAGTCAGAGACGGCAAACAGATAAACACGACCAAAAATAGAACCTTCTTTGGTAATAATTGTTAGTCTCACTGTAGAAGTAAGAAATACAATAAGTGAACTAGATTTTTTGTGCGATAACATAATGTCACCATTTGACCACCATTTACCATCTACGACAGATACATAATTTACAGTGTGGAACAAAACAGAAGTACTTAATATCACTGATAATCACTGGTAGTTTTCTCGGCTTTGAGCTGGATTCGCAATACAAGCTCTATAGTATCTTACCTGTAGATCCGGCATAGCAGTCCATATCGCCCCCCCCCCCCTCCCCCTGGCGTCAAAGGTTCTATATGCGACTCTATATTCCAAGCATATCTCACCGTGGCAGTCGACGCCATCGATATGTTGTCTATAACAATATATTTTCACATTAATATTGCACTCTGATGCATGGTGATTTGCTCGTTATCTTATGAGCTTATTTATTCCCATGGAAAAAGTGTTTATGGGTCATGTCAAGTTTAAAAAATCCATAAAACATGTACAAAAAAAAAAAAAAAAAAAAATCCGAGTTGGGGCTTGACACTCCCACTTATCCACTTCCGAGTTTTTTAGATTTATTTTAACTTGACAAGACCCCTTAAGTACATTGTTTTATTATGTTTCGACTTCTCTGTTGCTCCAGGTGATAATGCATGGTTTTTTATATTAAAGTCTTTATTTAGAGAAGCTGAAGATTAATTAATTAGCTGTGCGTCGAGTGTTTGATAGCTAATTAACAGCCGTAATAAGTAATTCATCATTTCTTCATATCATGTTGTCTTTAATTCTGTCTCACGTAAATGCTAATTACACCTTCGAGTAAGATCTAGATTACGTAACACATGCTTATTAACCCTTTATTCACCCAGGTATATATACAGGCATTTATAATATGTGGAAATATCGCGACAGAAGGAAGCCTGAAGTCAGTACTCCGCCCTTCTTGTATCGAATGAATCCAAGTGCTCTTTTATAATGCACTCAATAAAATCTACTGGACCGGTTACTTCATCACAGTTACACCAGAACACATCAACCGATCCGGAGAGGATTGTTTATAAAGGGCGTGGGACTTAATCCACGTGGAGTACTGGTCTTCAAAGGCAAACAGCAGTAGCTGCTTACTTGAAAGTAAGCAGTTACTGCTTTTTGCCTTTACAGAATAAGTTAGTTAAGTAAGTCAGGAAAACCCACA
Source organism: Flabesymbios commensalis (assembly GCA_964017125.1). Classification (NCBI taxonomy): domain Eukaryota; kingdom Metazoa; phylum Annelida; class Polychaeta; order Terebellida; family Flabelligeridae; genus Flabesymbios; species Flabesymbios commensalis. Next base: position 65,218,782 of record OZ024902.1, on the reverse strand, counting down.
AGGGCGCTGAAGTGCAACACAACATAGACGCACTCCCCTGATATCTAAAGTACTGATTTACATGTGCTGACATGGGGAGCGTGGGCGTGATTCTATGTCCGTTTAACGGTGGGCCGCCGTTACAGACGGTGGCCCAACATCAAACCAGCAACGGGAAATGCCTCATGTTTCCTGGGCTTGAGCATTTCGCCCGGGGCACGGAACGTCTTACCCTCTGAAAGATAATCTCCACCGTGGTGTCCATTACCAAGAAAATCTGGATCAGTGGCCATGTTCACCGGCTAAAACACCGGTAACCTTATCTGAAAGGTCACCATTCAAAATGTGCCAAGATTTGACACACACGACAGTCGCATGTGTGTAGTCTTGTACGGGGGAATATGTATATAACGGACAGTGAATTTATTATTTTCCCTTCGACAGAGGGTAATATTATTTACATCCATTGTACATGATAGCCATCGTTATTTACAATGCATTCTGATATGCATCTACTCTTTCTTTGATATGATGCAGAATATCTGTCAGCATCCAATATATTATTGATCGTTTCATCATCTTTGACGTATTTCTCTGACCGAATTCAGTTGTGTCCAGATGATCGTTTGAAGCATACATTAAAATATAATGTACACATCAACTGATTACAACAATTGTTATGATAAAATTAATATAATGTTCTACTGCAAAAACTGATAAAAAATATTATAATACACATTATAATACGACTGTCATGTGGAATGACCATCCATTATCTAAAATTGATCAAAATCTGATCGAATTGAAAACCACATGACCTTGAAAATACCTTATTGAGTTGCCTATGCTGCGTGGGAGTAAATATCTGTGTTTGATGCAAATGTGGTAACATTTGTCAGTAGCATGTAATAGTACGAAATGACTAACAAACAATGTCTTAGTGCTTAGCTCCACTTTTGATTTTTGAATCGAGATACAAGTTATAGTCCACTAAAATCGAAATTTTCAATATTCGTGTACGACGTCCCATTATAACAGATGCTTCCTAATGTGTACTCTTCGTCTATACCAAGGTCTCACTAAACAATTACGGTTTGCTGTGGGCTTGTTTTGTCGTTACATGACTGTGACCATGTGCTGTGCCCACGTGCATTTGCCGACTCATCTGCTCGACAGATTAACATATTTTCTGGTGGTGTGTTTTAACCCTGAGAGCAGCTCTACTGTGCCAAGCCAAAAGGCAGTAATTGCCTTTTTACAAGTATGCAGTAACTTCCTGCAAAACTGGTGTCGATAATATGGTACAGTGACTTTTTGTGTATATAACCACTAATGCCGCCAGTTTTTGACTCTGAAAACGACTTTAATAATGTACTGTACAATACATACGTTGTGATTTTTTTTTAAATCAATGTATTTTTAATCGCTAAAAAATGTGGATGTTGGTAAAACATACCGTTTTTTGTGGTTCAGAGCTCTAATGATTATATCTTTATTTTAAATCAACATCATGCTCCGCTGATCACAACGATGGTCTAATATTACACCAGCATGTATCGTGCTCTTTTACAACTTAAAGCTGCATCGATACGTATCTCCCACACGAGTCTGTCAGCTCTCTGACCTTTATCGTGACTATACTGCGGTGCAAAGCCAAAAACGGTAAAGGTGGAGCTGTTCATTTGTGTGCCATTTCAACTCCACGGAGAGCATACAGTCCTGCAGCCGTTTCGGCGCATTGAACTTATCGTACACATTGCCATCTCTGTCCTACCAGGTATTCATTTTCACCTGAGTCAAGTGAAACATTTGAGGGTGAAGTGCCTTGCCCAAGGACACAACATCTTAACAATGTGCCAAGATTGAGAGGGTAGAAACATGATAATTCTCCGAAAATTCTGCACCAAGCGGGATTCGAAACCGCACGGCAGACAGCGACATCGGCAGAGCACCACGCTCTAACCATTGTGCCATGTCCCTCTTGTATCTGCTTACTTTACAACTATTAAAGTATTTGCTTTGCAGAGCAGTATGATTACCGGTGTCACGTGACACACACAGGGACACACGATATAAATGATACAAACAATATCCAGTTGATGATCACTTAATATCTCTATTAAACAAGTCAGTGGGGATTACATATAGATCGAGTTTCACTGAACTATCAACTGATTTCGGTCTTATCAAATTTAATTTGATTCATGATGTGGACCTTTATGACAAAGTGTATATGTATCATTACAAAGTGTATATGTATCATTGCTGCAATGCACTATTATTTGATTCCTTACTTCAACTCCATCGTCCTGTCATCGTATTACCATCGTCGTATCGTTATCGTATCATCATGTATGATTTAGACAACGTGAAACAATTAAAGACTATTGACCCGTCAGCTTGAGGTAAGTACATTTTTCAGCTCAGTGTAGTAATTTATTTGACATATAGAAATTTAAAGTTAATACATTTGAAGTTAATAAAGTAATAAATTTAAACAAAAAAATAGCACGGTGGCCACCCATTCCTGGTTTTTAATTAAAAATAACTATATATTATTTACATACACAACATCATGATATGAAAGAACAAAATGATACATATTAATCATGATATCAATCATAATATCATGTATGTTTTTTGAAATTATTCAAATGGGATATTTGAGTCAAAATGGCATGTGTGATTTCAAACGTAACATTTTAATACAGTACAGCTGAGTACAGTACGTAATTACTGCACCCACTAAAGCTATGAGTGTTTACTTTATGTGTAATTAGACTTGAAGTTACATTTATTTGAATGGACAATTGCTATCTAACACATTTTTTGCAAATTTGTGTTTTACTCTGGTAATGTTTGAAATACAATTTTGTTTAAAAAGTTGTATAATTGACCTTCAGGAGTTTTAAATGTAGGAAGGATCTGTATACTGCACTTTTATAATCTTTTGTGTTTGTTCTCCATTCTAGTATGCAATAATTTATATGTGGGGGTATGTATTAAAGAATAATAAAGCAATATTAAAGTACTTTTAGTTTGTTCATAATACCTAGTGTTTTAGCGATTTTATTTGATATTTCATTTACGTGACCAGCTAAGCTGTTCAAGTTTTCCACCATTGTCTATTTCTGAACTAGGAATATTAATTTTTTTACGTGGCTGATGGAAAATCGTGAATTTCGATTGCTTACATTCAGGGAAAGTTTATTTAATTGTAGCCATAAGGATAGTTTTGATAATTTCTTACTTCTATACTTTATTTAAATCTCGCATGAGCGTTGTATCATCTGCATATGTCATAAATTTGCAGTATTTACTAGTTATTACCATATCGTTTATGTATTTACTAGTTATTACCATATCGTTTATGTATATAATAAATAGTTGATCTTTCAAGTGATGCATCACTCTTCATCAATCACGATAAGCTCGTTAGAAAAAATAGAAATACCCCCATACCAGCGATAATTTACAATTAATGTTTTTTTGACTGAATGTTTTATTTTGAGATCCACGTCGTCAGGTTTTATTAATTCAGGTGAGTATTGTTTTCGCCCGCACAAAAACATTACCCGTGATATTCAACAGTAACCAAAATGTTAATCCGAGTATAACCACATGGTTTAGCGTCATAGTGGATGTAGTAAGCTAAAAATAGTTTAAAATGGAGATAAAGTTCTGAGATTTTGACACAGTATAGGTATGATGATGTTCTATCAGTTTAAGATGGGAGCCCATGAAGAAATTTATTTGCGATTTTTAAATTTCATGTTTATTGTTTTTGTATTCTAATTTATAAATAATACCACAATCGCCTTTAATTGTAATTTAACTAATTCAATTGTAAATCGCCTTTTACTGTAACAAAAAAAGTATTTCGTAATATTAGGCTTATTAAGGGGAAGTCAACCTTTTGCGCTCCCGAATACAAATTAAAATAATCCTAATTTAAATTATGTCCACCGCCCCCCCCCCCTTTTTTTCACCTAAAATTAGCTATGTCCCTTCCCTTGCAAATTATGGATGTGGACCTAACTTCCATGAGAAAATAAAATATTGTGTCAACTAAATTTTTTGTCTTCATTTTCATTTACAAAACGGGCGCAAAAATGATCATATCATCAAAAATTATATGTAATACAATTCATATAATTGTGCTGCAATGACGAAATTGACGTTGATAATGAGACGCTTTAACCATATTATACTAAACCTACGTTTAGTATGTTTACATTAACAGATTAGAAATGAAATGAATCGGGCTTTAGGCCACCTTTGTGCACATATAGGCTAAACTGGGCCAGGAGAACCTCCTGATAATGGTGAGATGATTGAGATGACACTGTCCTCCAGACACAGGATTCGAAATTCGCGCCCTGGCGGTCTGAGGCCGAGCACGCTACCTCTCGGTCACGGAGGCTCCCCACAATACTGACTTTCACACGTGGATGGGGAAGAAACATTTTTGCTTCTTTCAAACCGCCGAGACCGGGAACCGAACCCCGAACTCTGGCGTGAAAGGCAGCGGTGCTAACCACTACCCTAGGGCCCCCGCCCTTAACAGAATAGAAGGGAAGAATATATGTATGTGTTTTTCTATGTCTAAAAATGGAATATTTGGGCCAAATTAGAGCTATGTTGACAGTATCGTCAAGACGCCAGTAAGTTATACACTGCTGCTGAGATTCTGAATCTACATGGATCGCCCTATACAGAGGTATCGCCTAGTGGTGAATCCGCTACTATGTTACTGTGTGACCCGCTCCTTTTCTGGTACACTCATTTCTACTCCTTTCTCTCTACCCATGGTGGTCAGAGACCATGGCATTGTTTGTTGAGTTTACAACTTTTTATTAATAAGCGTTTTTATCTCAAATTTTGGCCATTTGATCAAAATCAGAATCAATTTCATATTTCTTACACTTTTCTGAAAGTCACTTTAACTACAAGTTTCACATGGACTGTGAGCATGTGTCGTACTGAAGACGACGATATAAGCATTACTTTTCAAAGTTAAACACTTAATTATCATATCTTTTCTATATTAAACAATCATTAAACTAACACAACTTGTTGTCTGCTAAAGTTTCCGGTATAGTAGAATTCTGGGTAGGGAGTTTGTGATTGGATACATCTGTAACCCATGGTCCCGACATAAAGGTCATGTTTCACTCTTCCCGCCCAGTCAGTCCCTACCACACTTGTCATCATAAGACGTTCAGAACGGCTGCACTCCATGTCACCTTAGACATGTCAATCGTATGGATATTTGTACAATGAACCATCATGAACAGTATCAACTACAGTGTCATCATTTTGTTTTATATTTATCACATAAATCCCCGTGTGATAACAGTCCCCTTAATTCAGTCAAAATCAGCTTTCGCATCCTTGACCAAACAATTATGGGGCATTCCGCAGTATTTCGTTTGTCGCGGACGGGGCATTCAGAGCATTTAAATATATTTTGTTCAGATACTATGTAACATTTTTCAACCAGCTTTAATAGAAATTATTCACATCATAACATGATTTTTTTTCTATCAATTATTTTTTTTCAAATTATATTAATAAATTATGCTATTATGGGATGTAAGATTTGTCGCGGACGGGACTGGAAGAATTGCTTTTTCGAAGATCCAATTTTAGAACCCATTCCCTGTGAATCCAATATATCTTGATGGCTTAATAAATAGTTTTCAATGTTTCTTAATTGATAATATTCTTGATAACTAATTTAAAAAAATATTTTTTTTGTAATCGCAAAATATCATACATCATCTCTTGTCGCAGACGGGACGTCGCGGACGGGACAAAATATGCGCTGCAAATTTGATTCAAACTGATAACATTTTAAAGAGATAAGGTGAATCATAACCCACCCCTGAAAAAGATATGCTGTGTACCTACTTATTTCATGTCTTTCTCCCCTAACTTTTTAAAAATAATTTGAGTTTAAAAATATATTGTCACGGACGGGACAGCCCGAATTGTCACGGATGGGACACATGTTTAATTATAGCCAATCTAATAACCTGAAATAGCAAAGTAGTGTTCAAAATGTAATGAAGCATTGAAGGGTGATATACCGTAAACCGGGGCTATTTTGCCACCCTATTTACATATTTGTTATCGCTGTATTAAACCCGCTTAGTAGGAATATAAAGTGTCATGATTGAGGGTGGTTGTGTGAGGTATTCGCATACTTAGCTTAGTTTGTATTTAGCATTTATTAATAGGACTAATAAATAAAAAAGTATGGTGGCAAAATAGCCCCGGTACCGGGGCTATTTTGCCACTGGAGCTAATTCTGATCATATTTGTGAATTAAAACTATTTGTCAGAATCCAAATAAAAATATTTTGCCATATAAATATTTTTTAATTCAAAATAATATAATTGAGAAGCTAATCGAATGAAAATCAAATTAATTGAACAGTCTGTAGACCTTTTTATCATTCCATTTATTATATAACATAGATTCAAGTAAATGCACCATACAGACATAACATAATTTTTTCAGTGAAAAAGTCATTATTTTGCAGGAAAGTTATTTAATTATTAAAATAGGTGCCTTAAACCAGTTATGTGAATATTTATATAGTTTTTAGGGGTCAGTGAGTCTAGTGGTCAAGTCCGTTTTCATCAGAATCAGAATCAGAATCAGAAATGTTTTATTTGACCTAGATATTATATACATTTTTCATACAATGTGTTTGGTATACAAGTGGTCAGGGAGACTCTCCTTAAGGTCAGTAAATGACCGCTGACAGGAGGGCCACCCTTTAGAAAACTTACAGATACAATATATATTTTCTCTTTGCGTTTACAAAAATAATATATAATAATAAAAATTGAACGGTTATTAACCATTTAACGGTATAGAATAGATTTAACAGTAATCAGAAGAGCAATATTGGTTTTATAATGACACGTGTATGTATCGTTGCTACAGACCCAGCAAACACGACACGTTGACCTAGCGCTGTGCCAATGCTGGCCCGGCGTCGTAGACGGGTCAACGTGTCGTGTCTGCTGGGCTATGAAAGCACAGACCAGCAAACACGAGACGCTATACCAATACCGGTCCAATGTTGGGCCAGGGGTCACTGACCCTGGACCAACACCAGCACCGGCCAACGTAACATGTTCGCTGGGCATGCATGGTAAGTCGAATTACGGAGGCAATGACTAAATAAATGCCTGTAAGAAGACTCGTTCACTCCGCGCTGGCCCAACGCTGGGCCAGTGTCATAGACAGTGGACCAGCACCGATCCAATGCAGATCGAACAAGACTGTGTGTCGGGAAACATGTGGGGCAAATTTATAGAGGCCTGTCCGGACAAATATAACAGTTATCAATATTACATTCATCTTTATAAGTATTCAAAATGCTATTTTTTATATATATTGCAAAACCGTGTAGGCTGTGAGTTGTAGTTTTATTTAGTATGATTTGATCAGTATTGTTTAATAAATATGGTAAACTGTTGCGAACACAAATATTCGCATATTCACGTCTGACTCTATGTGTTATATAGTTTCTCCGTCTTGTATTATGTTCATGGTTTTCAAAATTAAAAACGAGATCCAATGAAGTAAAGTATTTGGGGGTTTGATTAATAATTACCTTGTGATAGAATTTGAGTTGTTGTATTTGATGTATATCTTTCATTTTAAGAAGCTTCAAATGTTTGAATAGGGGATCAGTATGGGCATTATATTTACTTAATGAAATTATTCTGACTACTTTCTTTTGTATTTTAAATATTCTTTGATGGTTATATCCCCATGCCAGAATACAATAGTTAATGTGTGGAAGAAACATAGAATTATAAATAGTTAAGAGAATGTGCTGAGGTAGAAAGCGTTTCAATTTATTTAGGATACCAACACATCTAGATAACTTGAGAGATATTTTGTCTGTATGACCATTTCAACTTAACTTTTTATCAATTGTTACTCCCAAAAAGTCAAAATTAGCTACACATTCTATGTTAACATTATTTATATTTATTAATGGTATTTCTACTCTTTTTTGTGGCATATGAAATATAATAAATTTAGATTTAGTTGTATTTAGAGAAAGTTTATTTAATTTGAGCCATTTATCAATCTCACATAGTTCCTTATTTATATTACCATTAAGGGTTTCATTTTGTGATTTAGGTTTAAAAGCATTGAGCGTGCTACAAAGAGTTGTGTCGTCTGCATACATTATTAAACTAAAAATAGTGCTTGCTGAAGGGAAGTCATTTATATAGATGATGAAAAGTAATGGACCTAAAATTGAGCCTTGTGGCACTCCTGTTTTTATGTCTGTAAAATTAGATGTTGTATTTAAATATTCCACATATTGCTTGCGGTTTGATGGATAACTTTTAAAAAGTGATAAAGCAGTTTCTTTTACCCCATAATAGCTTAATTTGTCCAAAAGTATATCATGATCGAGAGTATTAAACGCTTTTGAAAGATCTAGGAAAATTGAGATTGGTACGTCCATATGTTTTATGGTTCTGTCTACTAGTTCTAAAACTGCAGATTCTGTAGAATGTTTTTTCCTAAAACCGTATCGACTTTCAAAGTACAAATTGTGCAGATTAAAGTGATTATGTAATTGGTCAAAGATGACACGCTCAAATATTTTAGAAAAAACCGGAAGTAGTGACATGGGACGGTAATTGTCCATAAGTGTTGGGTCATTTTTCTTAAATATCGGGACAATTTTCGCGATTTTTAACTTGTCTGGAAAAACTCCACTTGCAAGAGATTGATTTATAATAAATGTTATTGACTTTGTGATATATGGCGAGATTGTTTTTAGTAGTTTTGTAGTAATCTTATCAATACCACAGCTATTTTTTTAGGAAAGGTTGTCGATTATTTTTATTACATCGGCTTCTTCAACAGGTTTAAAGTTCAATACGTCAGAACACGGGTTATTCAAATAATTTTTGAATGAGCCATGCTCTATATTACCTATGTTATTTGCTGCATTGGGCCCAATGTTACAGAAAAATAGATTAAACTTATTTGCAATCGTCTCTTTATCGGAAACAGTACTCCCATCTATTTTAAAGTGTTCAGGAAAATTATGTTTATTATTACTTTTTTTGTTCAATATGTCTTTTATAGTTATCCAAGTATTTTTTAAGTCATTTTTATATTTAGTGAAACATGAGTAATAATATGTCTTCTTCGCATTTCGTATTAGTTTCTGAAGTATCTTGTTATAAGAACTAATATTATGTTTAACAGTTTGATATAAAAAGGTATTGCGGGGGGTTGTCTTTAGTCTATGGTTTAGGTTATCTCTGAATTTTATTGACCTTATAATTCCGGCAGTAATCCATTTTGTATTTTTATGTATGTGTTTGGATGGGAAATGTTGTTCATATTTCTCTTGAAGTTTGTCACTAATTATATTGTAGTTTTGATTTGGATCACCTACAGGGTTTAGATTAATTAAATTGTAGATATTCGCTTCAGCAACAGCATTAAAAAATTTTGAACAGATACTGGATCATTTTTATTTTTTAATATGAACTTTGGTTTTTCGGGGGGTGCTCGGATCGACTTAAATGTAATAAAATAAGGGTGGTGATCAGAAAGGGTATGAAATACAATACCTGCTGTGGCATCAGATATATTAGGAGTGCATTTACACAAAGCATTATCAATCAGAGTACCCCTTCTGAGAGAAAATCTAGTAGGTAAGGTTATTTTAGGAAAAAAGTTGTGTGATATAATATTATCTAAATATTCACTGAATATTGGTCTCTCGTTTGTTTTAAGAAGATCTATGTTAAAATCACCTAAAATGGAGCATTCACAATTTGTATTATTAACGAATTAAAAAATAGGATTAAGTTCTTCGATAAATGTATGATAATTTGCATTTATATCTCTCGGTGGTCTATAAATGCTGCCTATTATAATATTACGTTCCAGCTGGCTGCCCGATATTTCTATAAATTGTCCTTCCCAGATATCAGATTTCTTATAAAGTGATAAATGCTTATAATAGAAACGAGTGCTGATATATATTACGAGGCCGCCATGACCGCTACAAATTTTACCTTGCGATAACATAGTATACCCGTCTAATTGAAATAACGAAGTGTCTGAGATGTCGGACAGCCAGCTTTCCTGTAAACAAATTATACTGAACTCACAGTTATGGGTTTTCAATAATTCTACATATATTTTTAGCTGATCAAATTTTGTATTTAAAGAAGCTATATTCATACCTAAGATTAAGAAATTTTGCCTTCTCTCTCTTAGGTGCGGACCGAAAATGAGGTTCTGGCGGCCATTTTGAAGGGGTGGCAAAATAGCCCCGGTATGGGATGGCAAAATAGCCCCGGTTACTTTGAAGTGCTCGAACAGGCTCAATATTTAAATTTTATCAATTATTTTTATTTTATGTGATAAGGACCCTTCAAATATCATAAAAGAAAACTGCATACGTCAATAAAGTAGATAAATACCATTCCAGAGTTCAAATTTGTCAAATTTAGAAAAAAAACGCGTAAAAAATAACACTTCGGTAAAATATTTTTTTCTGGTATTGAAATATTGTACAAATATTGTAAATATACATAAATATGTTCCCTACAATATAATAAAACCTATAATAAAAGTTATTTTTATTAACTTATGGTATTTATTGAAAACCAAAGGATTTTATCTATTTCCCGAGGGGGTGGCAAAATAGCCCTGGGGGTTTACGGTAATAAATTGATAGTTTACAAGCTATTAGATTTTTTCTATTAAAAGTGTGCTGTTGAGAGACACTTTTGTACTTTAATAGTGCCGCAAACGGGACACTCAAACTTACAAATGACTTTGAGGTGTAAATCAGGTCGGTCAAGAATCAGATGGTGGTGTTTTACAAACTAATTATGTCTCTCCCTCTGTAGACAGAGGTAGGGGACATATTGGTCTACCTCCAGGCTCTGTCTGCTCAGTGTGGCCGCGTCAGTGAGGGGAGGGAAGGCCGCCCCAGCAAACGTCGACCTAATGCTAGGCTATTGTTGGCTCACCGTCTATGACGCTGAGCCAATATTATCCCAGTATTAGGTTAGCGTGTCGTGTTTGACACCACGCTGAATGTGGGCCAGCGTCACAGACGGCGGGCCAACATTAACCCAGCTTTGGTTCAAAGCATCATGCTGATATATGCTACACAAGCTCATCATTGACCCGGGTACGTGTTGGTGTAACGTGAATTAGTCAGATGTCGGGCCATTGTGTATGACGCTGACCAACATTTAAACAGCATTGGGGCGGTGTATACTATGTGCCAGCATGAAGTACTAACTAGGACTGAATGGATACTGGCCAGCACCGGCGACGCTGACCCAACAGTTAACAGACCTTGGGTCGGTGTCAGTTTGTACTCGCCGCCAGCAGTAGGCCTAAGCACTGCCAGACCAGTGTGCTATTGAACGCATTGTGTTTCGCCCATCGGCGTGGTTCCAAAACGGAATAATAAATTCCGCTTAATACAGAATCTTAGGGTAGTGAATTGGAGTTGTTGTAAGTTGACATTTCAGTGTGAAAAAATTAAAACTGTTGCCCGACTGATTAAACCAAAAGACGATTTAGTTTACTGTAGATATAAAAAACAGGTTCCACCACATAAAAATATATAGTCTTTACTGTCCACAGGAGCCATTTAATAACATTAAGTACAAAAGCCATTGACACTACATCTGAGCTAATATACCTATCAACCTTTATGCTACTAGAGGAGAGATATCTCCATTTTTTTCGTTTACAAAAAACGGTGACCCTTCTAGTTTTAGAATGATACCGTAACTAATTTAAATCAATATTGTTTTGGTAATCACACAATATTATACAATGTACATCATCTCTTGTCTCGAACGGAATGAGGCAGACGGGACGAGGGGGACGGGACGTCACCGACGGGGCTAAAATATACTCTGCAAATTTGATTAAATCTCTTAACATTTCAAAGAGATAAGGTGAATCATAATTCACCCTTAAAAATTATCTGGTGTGTAAAGCTTTTTATATTTATTTCTTGTGTTTTTCCCCTAACTTGTTTAAAATGGTTTAAATTTGAAAATATATTGTCGCGGACGGGACAGCACAAATTGTCGCAGACGGGACACATGTTTATAGCCAATCTAATAAATTGAAATAGCAAAATAGTGTTAAAAATGTAATGAAGCAATGACGGGTGATATAAATTGATAGTTAACAAGCTATTAATTTTTTCTGATAAAAGTGTGCTGTTGAGAGAAACTTCTGTACTTTCAGTAGTGTCGCGGACGGGACACTCAAACTTACATAATGACCTTGAGGTGTAAATAAAGGTCAATCAAATTAATAATCACAGTATCAGATGGTGGTGTTATACAAACTATGTGCTTAAAATATATTTTGATTTTTTTTTATGAAGAGGATCCATTTTTCTTGAAAAAATCTATTGTCCCGTCCGCGACAATTAAAAACCCAAATCTGAAACGAAAAATGATGCCGCACTGGAGAAAAATAATAAATTGTATGGATTATAGTACTTGAAATACTTGCCTACCTTTATGAAATAGAAATTACCTTATAACAACTTGTTTAAAAATCATGAGTGCATGTCCAAAATACTGTGGACTGCCCCCAATAAAAAACAGTTTAAATCATAGAATAAACCATCTTCTGTTATTGCCCAATTATGATCAAAATCTGGTAAAAGTGAGATTAGTAAGCTGAAAAATAGTTCAAAGTGGGACACAATAAAACTATATTTGTTACGGCCAATATATTTTTCACAGCAATTAGGGAAATTGCGACGGTACAAATACGTGTAGTGATTCATATGTGCCCTCACGGCCAATGCTTGGCCACAATTTATAATGTCAAAAATAGATTTGTTAGAATCAGTAGCATTTTACCTACATTTAGCCATTTTAGGCTCATTTTCAGTCACGTCGTTAATATTTTGTGGGGATGTTTTCAATATTAGTGTGTACATCGCACTCACGCACCGCCATGATAACAAACATTGATTTCCCTGGTCAAACAAGTTTTACAATCTTCGCCCACATCTTCGCGGTGTGCAGCTGTCCGCGATTACACCTCATAGACCCCACCAACATAAACAGAGCAAAACATTTTTTTCTATTTTTTTCAGAGGGCTCCCATCTTAATATTTAAGGGGATATATTGAAGTACATGTCCTCCCATTTTGACAGCTTTATCATTATTTTTAAACTATCAGGTCAAAATGTCGAGCTTATTACACCCACTATCAGCGATATTCGGGTTTCTATCTGTCGCGATATTGCCATGATTCTGCAAAAAGCGACGTAAAGCAATATTCAACTTGTAACAATGACGCTGGAAGTTACACAGTGGCGAATCAGAAGATGACATGCTGAGCAGAGGTAAAGTGCCAATCGACAGCGATCATTTTATTGTGATTTAAATGCAGTGTCGAATGCGCGAGCTGAGCTTTCAAGCTAGTCAACGACACGTTATAGGCACGCTGTAGGACATAGAATGATGGTCTCTATGCAAAGGGCAGACTTAATTAAAGGGACTGCCCCAGGCTAAAATCATCAAAAATCGGTGATTTTATTTCGGCTTCATAATATGACCATATGATGTAAACATGTCCATACACTAGAACTGCAAAAGTTTTTTTTAATTTTTTTGTGCAGTTAGGCTAGATATAGAAACGAAATTACTAATTATTGACAACCATGTCAAAAATTAGAACAACGGAAATTTTGTCTCTATATCTAGCCTAACTGGTGAATGCGCAGCACAAAAAAATAAAAAACTTTTGCAGTTCTTGTCTATGGACATGTTTACATCATATGGTCATATTAAGAAGCCGAAATAAAATCACCGATTTTTTGATAATTTTAGCCTGGGTTAGTCCCTTTAAGGAGAGCCATCTGGTGGCACTGACTGTACCCCTCTTCCCTAGGTACTAATTACATGATACACTGTCAAACGTCGCTGTAACACTGGTCAAGTGTCTTCCACGCTGGCCCAGTGTTGGACCAATGTTTGACAATAATCATGTTGATACAAGTGAACGCGAGGCGTTAGCCTAAAGTAACGGTTGCTCCATGTTCTGAGACACTGGTCCAACTTTGAACCTAGGTCGGACTTGTGTACTGCCGGGCAAATGGCAGTAACTGCTAACTTTTCAAGTAAGTAGTTAATGCCTTTTTTTACTTTGCAGAGCAGCGCCCCAGGCCCCCGAGCTGCTACTTGGGAAGGGCCGTGGGAACGGGTGTCTTGAGTGGCGCGCCCAAGTCTCGTGACGGAGCATCTCTTGGCACGGCGCACCGGCTAAAACTATTGACCTAATCCCCGTGGGAGGCGAGGCCGGGCGACGACAGACGGCGGGCTATTGACGGGGGAAGAGGCGAAAAGGGGAGCCGGGAGAAGTAGGGGAAGAAGGGGCACAGGGACCACCGGCATGAGTGGGTGCTGCGATAAATTAACAACACGGATCAAGGACGCAGGACCCGAGCTCATCCTCAGACGAGGGAAGCGCGGTCACGGCGGCGACAAATCCTTATGACTACACGTAAATGAAGATTGATTTGGACGGTTAAAACGTTTTTGCAGAAACTGGCAGTGCGTTTTCTAGAGGCTGAAGGCAGGCTGTTTTTGGAGAGGCATGCATATGATATGGGTATTTTTTTAATTGACATGTTCATACAAGATGAGACTGCTTCACCATCTTTATTGGCTTAGAACTTGAGGTTCCGTTCTTTGCCATCACACTCCATTAGGCCCTATAGATCTACCGATCAAGTGTGCCCTGCAAAGTCAAACATCTGTAAATGTCTACTTGAAAAGTAAGCAGTAAGATTTGAAAATAGTTAACCTTCACTTAGTCAAATCTGAATAATTTTCCCATACTTGAATGTTGTCAATGCCATGGATGCTGAAGATGATTGTTCATTCAGCGTAGGACAACCTACATCACGTACGCTCTTCCCTGCAAAGGCAGAAAGCTGTAACTTCTAATTGGACTGACATTAAATCAACATTGGCTCAGTTTCTCCTGATTGATGGGACTGGTCCAGGCTAAAATCATCGAAAATCGGTGATTTTATTTCGTCTTCTGAATATGATCATAATTATGATGTAAACATGTCCATAGACTAGAACTGAAAAAGTTTTTTTTATATTTTGTGCTGCGCATTCACCAGTTAGGCTAGATATAGAGACGAGATTACTGAGTTCTATTATTGACAACCATGACAAAAATTATAAATACGGAAATTTCGTCTCTATATCTAGCCTGACTGGTGAATGCGCAGCACAAAAAATAAAAAACTTTTGCAGTTCTCCATGGTTACATCATATGGTCATATTAAAAAGCCGAAATAAAATCACCGATTTTTTTATGATTGTAACCTGGGTTAGTCCCTTTAAGGGTAACAATTACATTAAATTGACGCGGATCGTATATTTATTACAACTAAATCACATGTATTAGGCCTATGGCTGTAAGCTATACTAGCTCATCGGTTCATAATATCGTCACCAGATAAAAAGCTGTATGTGCCACTCACATGAGTGGCACATACAGCACTTTGCCTTCTAGGGGAAGTTATGCCCTAATTCAACTTATGTGTGGACACAAACTGTGCGCCATCCATTCCTTCCCGTGACATACCTTGATCCCAGCAACCGTGCAAAGTGAAACGCCAGTAGCCACCTACTTCTCAAGTAAGTAGTTATTGTAGTTTGGCTTTGCAAAACAGCTTTCAGCAAACAGGAGACATTAACCTAATGTTGTTTTAATGTTGGTCCGCCGTCGTAGACGTCGGCCAAGCATTAAAACAACATTGGGTCAACGCCTCGTGCTTGCTGTGATATCGGTTTTGTCACCAAACGTTTTGCATTAGTGACATAGCCCATCCCGGTGCGTGACACCGCAGGCATGCGGATCCCATGACCAGCTCGAGAAGCTGATCCAATCCTGGCTTCCTATCGGGCCACCGTCACAGACGGTGTGCCAGCATCGAGTCAACGTTGGGACGAAGTTTCAGTTTTCACTGCCGAGTGTCTTAATGCCATGAGTAATTTCTGGACGATGTCAGAGTTGAGATAACATACTCAGCATGCTCAACCACCTGTCACTGTCTGTCCATTGCATGAACATGAATGAATGACAACACCAGTCTTCAGAAGAAGCTACCTCTATAGGCAACGGAAGCTCTCCACAATAGTGAATCCCCACGAGTGAGCGAAGAAGAAGTTATTGTTTTCTTTCTTTAAAACCCGAATGCCAGAGCGGGTGGGGGTCAAACCTGCGAGATCCAGCTTTTCAGGCAGGCACTACACTAGGCCCGCGCCCTGCAAGGTACTTATCCTTTTAACGACAAGACGAAACAAGTGGATCAAAGTAAAACAGACCAGTGGCCAAACACGTTGGCACATATCTCTACCGATTACTGGGAATGTTTGATACATGCCCCGTACCAGAGTCGGACATCCGTGTTTGGTGAAATGGGCCGCAGAGCGAAGCAGGAAAAAGGCCTCACTTACCAGGAGGAATGTTTTAGTTTTTGTGAGGTGTCTCCCACCAGCTCAGCGGCCACCGCCGCCACATGCATGCATGCCTTGTTAGTCGTGATACTTAAAAAACATCAAAATTGTTAAATTCCTAAATGTGTCATTTTTTTTAGAAAAGTACAGAAGTATATTCAGGTCATCATTGGTCATGGCGGTCATTGTTTTGATATCTTATAATAATAATAATAATAATAACGTCTTTATTTAGCGAGGGTACAGGTATATACAACAACGTACAAAATCAAAAAAATTTAAAAACATACATACATGTATGTACCAACCCACTGAGCATAGCTCATCCGCCGTAGGGCCCTCATACATAAACATTAAAAAACATACATCGATATATACATCTATTTAAATAATATAATAATATATACATAACTCGTATGATTCATTTACTTATATAATATAAAATAGTAGTAATAGCATATATTTAAATTTGTGTACATGGTAAATATGACAATCTATTTGGCAGCAACATATAATTTTACAAACATCTACAGAAGAAGTGATCATTTTGAAGTAAAACAATTTACATTATTGATTTGTATACATGGGAATAATTGATAAAATAAAATATACTTGGACATTTTTTATATTGAGGTATATTTATATAAGTACCTAACCTCATATTACATAACTTATAAAATAATGTATGATATTGATATATTATATATACATATACACACATACATATATATACGCATATATATATATATATACAGTATATACATTGTAAACATGACAACTACAAACACAATAATTACAAATCTGATATATGCATATTGTAACTACTTTTTATTACCGTTTTTGTATTCGCGTACGAATTCTTTTAATGTCGTTGCTTTGCGTGCTTCATCGGATAGAGAATTCCAGATTTTTGGACCATTAAACCTAAGGCTTTTGTGATGAGCTGCTGGTACATGGAGTTTATTGCTTGTCTTCGATCTTAAAGAATGATTTGTGTTTGTGCATGTTGGTTTAAATAAATTAGATATATAATCAGGGGTAAGGTTGTTTAGAGCATTGAATACCATTGTGGCCTGTTTTTCCTGAACAATTTTATCGAAAGTTTCCCATTCAAGTTGATCGAACAGAGGACTAGATGGGGAATACTTATCTGCATCCAGAATAAGGCGTGCGGCTTGTTTTTGCAATTTTATTATTGAATATATGTCAGTTTTGTTACATTGTCCCCATATAGTGCAGCAATATTGTAAGTGTGGTTTAATATAGTAGTTATAATACAAAATACGGGTCTTTGCAGGTAAATAATGTCTTATTTTCCTGAGAATAGACAACTTGAAAGCAATTGTTTGTTTAACTTTTTTTAATTGACTATGCCACGTTAAAATATTATCAATGAGCACACCTAGGGGTTTTTATTGTTTGGTATTTTTTATTTGTGTGCCGTTAATATTTATGTTGATGTCTATTTCAGTTTCAGCTAAACGTGATTCTTTTGCTTTTTGATAGGATTAACATTGCAAGCCATGCCATTTTCATAGCACCAGTTGTTCGTACGTACTGCTTCATTAGATAAATGTTCCTTGACAAAGTGTATCTCTTTGCCACGGACAGTAATTGTTGAATCATCTGCAAATAATGATGTTTTACCAGATGCATTTTCTAATGGAAGGTCGTTAATATAAACTAAGAAAAGTAAGGGACCCAATATAGAGCCTTGTGGAACGCCATGTGTGTTGCATATTTCGCTTGAATATGTCGCATTAATTTTAACAGATTGTTTTCTATCAGAAAGGTAGAATTGAAACCCAAAAAAGGATTGTTTACCAAGTTGATATAATTTTAGTTTTTTAAGTAGAATATTGTGATCTAACAGATCGAAAGCTTTTCATAAATCTAGAAAAAAAACTCCGCAATATTCATTGTTGTACATGGCACTAAGCCAATCATCAGTCATTTCAGTAAGTGCTGTTTCACAAGAATGTTTGATCCGAAAACCGGATTGTCTTGGCGATAAAAGATTATTCACCATAAGAAATTCGTACAATGAATTGTACACATGTTTTTCAAGAAGTTTAGACAAAAGGGGCAAAATTGATATAGGTCTGTAGTTTTCTGGTTCGTCGGTTGAGTTTCTCTCGTGAAGTGGTGTAACTCTTGCCTTTTTCCAGATAGACGGAAAACAGCTGTTACGGATACTGTGATTACAAATTTCTGTTAAGTGTTTCGTAATTACTGGGGCTGATATTTTAACAATCTTTGATGATATATTATTGATTCCTGTCGCTTTATTATTATTAAGGCTGGTCAAAAATTTATAAACAAAATCCTCTGTTATGTATGGTATATTAAAAATGTTTTCTTTTGGTAGTTTCGTTGTAATAATAGCTTCCAGTTTCTTCAGATTTGGAGATAGACTTTTTCTTTATTTAGATATTTTTCAGATACACTAGTAAAGTACTTGTTGAAAGTATTTGCTATATCAGCATCATCTGTAAATGTTTTGTTTTCATAGTTATTGTTTTAATGTTGTTAGAAAAGTTGGATTTGTTGTTAAGTTCATTAAATACCTTACATAGTTTTTTCGGGTCGTTTTTGTAGAGTTTAATTGATTCCGAATAATATTCTTTCTTTGCATCTCGTATTAACTTTGTGGCTTCATTTCTCCAATATTTATAATTGTGTTCATCTTTGTTTTTCTTTGCATTTTCTCGCTTATTAATAGCAAGTAAGATGTTATTTGTTATCAACTCTGGTTGTTTTGGTCGTTTTATACGTTTAGTGACTAGTAGTAAATGTTTGTCTATTATTTTAGTAAAAGTAGAAATAAATAGATATTGATCCATTGAGATGTTTTCAGCACCGATAGTTAACCAGGGGGCGTTTTGTAAGTCCGACAAGAATGTTGCAGAATTGAAGTAATTGTATTTTCGATACGTTATGTTTTATGGCGACCATCATTTTTGGTATAATCAATATTCGTCATTTTAAAAACAGCAAATACAGGGAAATGATCGCTAATACTATACTTAATAGGAGAGCTATATAAAACGGGAAGATCATCAGAAACGTAAATGTGGTCTATAAGAATTTCACTGGTGTTTGTTACTCTCGTGGGTTCTTTAATTATCTGGTTTAACTGTATATTAGTTGTAAGGCTGATCCAAGATTCTTGAAGTTTATCTTTTTTATCCGACATTATATCAATGTTAATATCACCCATTAATATCGTTGGTTTTTTTTCGGAATAAATTTTATACATAGATTCTTCCATATTAGATAACCAATGCTGTATAGAATCACTATCTTTATTTGGTGGGCGATAGACTGAAGTCAGTAAAATAGATCTATTTGAATATTTGATTTCAATACATAAAGTTTCAATAGGTCCTTCTAAGTCCTTTCTACGTTTGTATGAGATGCCATCCGGACATACATTTTTAAACCTCCTCCTCTTTTGATTAACCTATCTTTCCTAACAAACGTGTAACCATCAATACGAGATATGAATCATTAATTGTTTCCGCTAAGAATGTCTCACTAAGACAATATACATCAAGTGATGGACTATCGTTGACTAAAAATAATTTTAATTGGTCAAGTTTGTTTAATAATCTATTTATATTGTGACAAGCCACTCGTAAGCCTTTTTGGAAATATGGAAAACAATTGGTTGAACTAACTAAAACACTGGGTATAATTCAAATTATATTGTCGATTTTTTTCGATGTTTATTTATATTTATTAGACACAATTAGTCTGAGTGTCAAGGTCCTGAAAGTTTGAACATGTTAAAGATAAAATGTGGCATCGACCAACAATATTTTAAAATCGTCGACCTCCATTTTGTCAAAATGTAATCTGAATAATCTTCACTCCCTTGATGCTTTGGACCGCGTGGTCGTGGTGGTGCAGTGGTTAGAGATCGCGCTTCTGATACTGTGGTAGGCGGTTGTGAGTTCAAATCCCGCCACTGCCACTTGACTGCACATATACCGGATCAACTTATGCCGGGTCCACTAATGCTCCCTAGATAATGCAGGGACAGGGCTGATATTAATGTGTCCCCTGATAAATATGATTGTATAAGAATGTGTGGTTGTTTCTATACTACGAGTACGAATTATATACATTATTATTTTCTAAATTGGCATAATTATGTTTTGCTTCAAGATGTACATTGTGTAAGTATTTTTTGTCAACTTCAGGTATATAGTGGGTCTCGATAGTGAGACACAACTTCAAGTGGGTAAAAAATGTCATTCTAAAACTTGGCTCTGTGCTGGCTAGTACGCTACGCAATAGAGTGCGCTATATGCGATTATGGAAACCCCGATTGTGCACAAACATCAACACCTTGTACACCATGCTACAAACGGGGGTGTAGTATCCATGCTAACACCAAGAACTTTATAAAGTTCTTGCTAACACTGATGTAGATATCTGAGATATAGGCCAACCTATGTGATAGTGGGACGCCGGATTAAGGTGGCCCACATAATTATAAGAATAACAAACATTGTCTTAACATGTGTACCACTCAAGCTGTTAATCAAACACTCTTAAACAACCGCTAATAACACATATTTACATTATAATTATATACATTGAAAAAATAGGTTGTGTGCTGTTTTTGTCGGGGGAGATATTGACTGTGTTATAACCATAGGACCTACTTTTTGTCATAGTGTACGTCGATCGAAATCTACTCGCTATGTTAACTTTTTACACATATAGCAATTATTGTAAACTGGATCACTTCAAAGTTACTGGTTTTACTTTACCTTGTTCTATACTGTGATATGATATTTTGACAGCAACTGATAGCAATATGAAACTGGTGTACACTAATAGGGCTACATCTGTCCAGCTAGTAACGCTTCAATACTATTATTGACAGCTGAATTAAATCATAATATTATTGCTATTCAATGGAGTGATTAAAAGTTGCATTTTCACCCCTTTCAAATGACTATACCAATCCTAGTTATACATACTTGCTATCTCAGGCAATTGGCTGCGATTTTTCACTGAGCTGTCATATTAGCCTGGAAGTTCCTAAATGGATTCTTCGGGAGCAGTATCCGTGCAGTGACAGAAGAACGTAAGGGGTCGCCCCCAGACTGGTTGTTGATGAGCTCTAGAATCAGAGCGACTCCCAGCATGATGAAACACGTACGCCAAGTGCTGCGTCAATGGCGGGCCACGCTATACCTAACCTTGGCTCAATGATTAGCCGGCGTTTTTTGCTGAATTTCTCATGATGTCTTCTGATACACAACACTGCGTGATTCCAGACCTAGATATTGAAAATTGGCTGCAGTGCAAAGCCAAAAAGCAGTAACAGCATAATTGTAAAGTATAAACAGTTACTACTTTTCTGCGTGCCATAATAGAGCTGTGGTGTACACTTTGCGCACGAACATGGTTATCTTCACTCATATTGTGTTTCACTTTATTACGCATCCACATATCTGGTTACAAAATTTACCAAAGCATTGCCTGTTTACCAAAAAAACGAATCAATGTGGAGATACATTGTCATTGTGTGCAGTGTCAGACAAATTAGTCATGAACTTTTAGACCTCCTACAAAATATGAACCAACACCTTGGTTATATCAGCTATACATTGGGCGTATTTAACAGAGACAATAATGACATTATATGTAGCATTGATATTCCCCTATCCACAAGTAAGTGAGTGAGTGAGTGAGTGAGTGAGTGAGTGAGTGAGTGTGTGAGTGAGTGAGTGAGTGAGTGAGTGAGTGAGTGAGTGAGTGAGTGAGTGAGTGAGTGAGTGAGTGAGTGAGTGAGTGAGTCCGAGTGAGTCCGACCCTAATTTGTTATGGCCCACATCTGGGCCATAAGATGCCGCATACGGACCAGACATGGGGGATACGGACCAATCATGAGACATGTCGTCTCGTTATTATCGACGTCATTATGAAGTGCCATGCACTCAGGAACACAAAGTGCCATCAGGAAGCATTGACACTGATAATCCGAGCTGGGGCATCGCTGATAACTTGGCTAAATAAATACATTGACTGCGACCACCATCTATCGTAGGTTATGCTCGCGCTGCTCCAATGATATCAGCCGTTGCAAGTACGACAGCAGCAGTGTGTCTCTCCTGCAAGAACAGCAGCACTGCATCGCTTCTGCCAGGGCAGCAGCAGTTGTAGTCACACATACTGATCAACATTACGTCTAGTTGATCTAGTTGTATATAGGTTGACCTGAAGGTCAACCTGTATACGTGGTATTTGTGTTTTAGTGTGTTTTAGTGTTTTAACTGTTTTTATGATTGATCATGCTTATAGTTAAGAATATGATTGTGATTGCACTATAACATGTATACATGTTACAAGGGAAACATCACTGTGTCGCTGTTACAAGGACACAGCCAGCAGCATGTGCATGCTGCTGGCTGTTGTCCTTGTAACAGGGATAGGCCGACCGCTGACGGCGAAGAGGCCGTCCCCATCGCCTGTCGTCCACATTGACTTGTAGTTAGGCTTTCAGCTTGTACGGGTGGTTTTTTTTGACCGGAGTGAAGGACACAGGGGCCCGAGATAGCGTGAAGATGAGCGCCTGATCTCCCAGAGCGAAAGACGACGCCGATCAGGTGCGCGGCGTGACATCACCGTGCCCGAAAAAACCCCACAAGGACAGGCAAGGGGAGAAGATCACAGAGGAAGCTGCAACATGATAGGACGACTTGACGAGTAGGTCCTCCTGACTGGCAGACAGGGTTAACTGGGAGGTGACTGCCGTCCGCGGATGCCGCCGGAGTATCGCGTGCCGCTCCCCAGCCCCGGGTATCCGTGTCTGGTCTCAGGATCGCGTCCGATCACGATTCCCACTTTTCTCTCGCCGGGGACCGCGGACGACAAGTTACAGCAGGCGCGGAGCTGGTGTCAGCGTCCGTTTAGGTCCAGAGGCTCCGGTGACGCAGCTGCAAACTTTCTCATTCCTGCCACACCACTGTCAGGATAGATTGTGAGGATGGGGTGCACGTACTGGATTAGAGCCGCATGATCCGCGTCTCAAAGTACACCCTCGTTAATTACACGAGCGTCCACGTGTTGTCCTGGATTACGTCCGCTCCACGTCTATACCCTGCTCCTGTGTCAGCCAGCGCCGCCCTCCAGGGATCTAACTCACGGGGGCAGATGGTAGCGCTTGCGCTGATGACGGACGACTGTGATCCTGGTCTTTGATGTCGGCTATCTGCCCGCAGATTACACTGCCGGGATCTGATCCCGCTAAACTGATCCTGGCGAGAAAAAACACATCAAAGCCGTGATCCACACAGGCGCGCGGGACAGCCGGCACTGTGACGTCTCCCTGGAATCTAGTGCTGTCTGACCCTGCTTGGATTAAAGACCTATATCTTGTGTATCTCTGCCGGAAGACCCTTGGATCCTGTGAAGATGGATGGTGTGCTCCCGGCGCTGCTCTACCAGAGCTTGATCCTGTCATTCCTGATGAGACATCTGCACAGCCAGGTGGTTCCTAAAGCCGGTAAGTCACAATGCTGGGATCATTCTGGCCGCCGTAGACAGAAGTATCCCAGCGATACACAAAACATGTGTATAACTTTTATACAATGCTGGACAAACGTCGACGTTGTATAAATATTATACAAATGTGTTGTGCTCGCTGGAATTAAAGCGAATATGACGCTGGGATCATTGTTTTCTTGATTTTAAATCATTGTCAACGGTGGTAAGACATTCGCAAGAAATGGGAAACAGCGAACGTTACAAACGCCTTGCAAATGCCTTACGAACGTTGCAAATACTTCCGAACGCCTAATGCCCCAGTCACACTGTCGCGAATCATGATGGCGAACTGATACGGATGTGAATCCGTATTAGATCGCCAGCTGATTCGCCACTGTCGTATTGTTCCGTGCTAGAGCGTGTCAATTCTCCAAAAAATCTCACGGTTCTCAACGGTTCGCCAAGCCGATACGGATGTTTCAAACTGTTTAAAATATCCGTACTACCAATACAAATGAACCCATTCGTTGTAGTTCCTTACAGTTCGTAGCAGTTCGAATCGGTTCTAATCAGTTCTTTGCACTTCGTATTGCTCTTCGTATCGCTTCGCAGCGTAACGGGTTGGTTCGCATTGGAAGAGTCTGGCGATGAGCAAGGAATCAGAAATAACTGACTAGAACTGACTCGACGCAACACGGTACAGATACGGTTGTCGTTGCTTGTCGTGCTGAATCGTTGCTATTTACGGCCTGGAGATACGATGCAGTACAATTTACATCACGAACTAGAAGGGATAGCTACGGATTGCAACGTTCCGCAACGATGGAGTGAGACGAGATACGAAAATTAATGCGAACCAGGACGTTACCAACACAATGCAGAACGCAGTGGCGTATCCAGAAATAAACTAAGGGGGGTGCTCAGATTTCCAAGAAACCAGTCAACAGTAGGGGCCTATGGGGGGGGGAGAGGTCATGCCCTCCGCAAAATTTTGAAAAAAAGAAACATCAAATAGTGCGATTTCGTGGTATCTTTGTTGTAAAACGAGGATATGAGATACTGGCTGAAATGTCACTTTTTTAATGAACTTAATCTGTTAATGACTGATGTGTTACAACCTAGAGACGTCCAACTATTTAAGCAAACACAACCACACAATGGAAAATCCATAAACATGATCAACATTAGCTCATTTAATAGCGAGCGCGAACTACGAGGCATATTAAATCAGCTAGATAAACATAAACAGCCGTCGACCCAATGGTGTGATGATGTTGGACCAGCGTCGCAGACGGTGCACCAACATTAATTTTAAACAAACGTTGGGTCACCCTCATTGTGCTAATAATTATGCAACCTTGTTTGTGGAATGCCGATCATGCAATTATGTAATTATGTAATTATGCAACAATCATCTTTAAAAATGATGACATGTCATTAAAAAAAGTTGTGGACCATTAAAATGCTTACAACATCTGCTAATGACCACTTAAAATTCCTGAGATATTCAATTTTATTTGACCTTTATAATTAGCCACCCTCACATATGAATATTTTTTCAAGCAACGTTATATTATCTTCCAGTTCATCATCACTTAGGCCTATATCAGATATTCTTGTTAGTATTTATTGTTCTTCCACATTGTTAAAACTACTTTACTGCCCATTTTCAATTATTATCCTTGATTTCGTCTCTAGTAAGAAAGAAACTGTTGAGTCCTAGTTGTATCTGAATTATTTTTTGTCAGTTGCTATGCTGGAGGTCTATATATTGCACTGAAAAAATACGACGATTTCAAATACGCTCCTAAAACAAATGCAAAGTCTATGCACGAATATAGTACAACAATTAATTTTTAGAAATTGACAAAGCGACCCTGTTTTATCTCAAGACCGAGTCTCAGACAGAGATGATATCTCTTTGAGAAATAAATTTGCCATCACGCAGTTGAAAAAATTATGGTAATTGAGGGAATAATCTGTATCTCGTGGTCCTTATTCTTTTTATTTTATGCAACGTCAATTGCTTGGGAAAGCAACACTTCCACCTCTAAGTCGTTGTCCGTTTTAAGCGATCCCCATAGCCTACTGTGGATTGTGCTTGTGGTGTCTTATAATTATCATGGGGTATATAGGGTAGTCTATGATAATTACTATCAATCTTAGCATATTTACTTTCGAACAACGTTTCAAGGTTTCAACGTCTCAAGGTATTCTATGATACTTACCATCAATCTTAGCATAATTATTTTTGCATAACGTTGTTTCAAGTCTGGCTCAACGTTTCAATTATTGGCCAAGACTAACACAAAGTTGATATATTTTATTTAATTTCTTTTTTCTCAAAAAATGGATGAATGTTTGCAAAATGTATCCATCTCACACTAAGGGTGGACAAGAGAAAGAAGACCAGTCGCAACAAATTCCTACTTTTTTATTTTGCATTGCAAAGATTTTGCTTCTGTCGTCACATGGGGCGATGTGGCGAGCACAGGCAATGGCCCACCACGTATCAGAGCATTGTCTACTTTAATGGCGCCAATGATGCATCCCACTTTAAATGGGAAGAGGTATATTTAGGTGTGGAGGGGCTGGCACCAACATGCCGGATACTGGTAGATTAATTTTCTAAGAAATTATTGAGCTGGAAATTTACCTCTCTGGAAATTAAGGGGGGTACTCGAGCACCCCGTTGATACGCCCCTGTAACGAATGAGGTAGATTCACATAGCGGTAATAATATAAATAGGGCCTTCGACTCTTATATCATTTCAGTGTTGCCAGGGCAGACTATGATGATCATTGTGTTTCAAATAATGGCCAAACCTCACACAAATTGCAACATAATTTCTGACTGTTGTTTCCTACTCATAAATATGTATCATATAAACTCAAAAAGTCTCAAGAGATTCGAGTGGCGGAAAGTATTTTCAAACACTGTTTATTAACTATACCCTTTCAACATATTCGACTATTTTTATGGTGGGATGACGAGCCACTTTCTAGCGGTGTTATGTACGTGTTTTAATAGAAAACTTGGTGCGATGTTAATATTGAGATTACCAGTGCCTTCTTAAAAGACTATATTATTTATTCTCATTATACGAATAATTATACCAACTTTAAATATGTTAATTTTGATCCAAGTCGAAAAAACATTATACATAAATGATACATAAAAAGGCCTATAGATGTATATAGTTACAAAACTTAAAACAGTTATTATAGGCTTGCATTTAGTCTGATGACTAAATGAAAGCCTATAATAACTGAGTCGTTGGATATTCATGATATTATGCATACTCATGTTCAGCACTGCTATGTTTTAAATATATTTTTATTGCGCTATGAAGTGGGATTTTTGGGAGCAATTTAAAAATCGAAAGGATTAAAAATCAGACCCACTCCGTGTTCTATCACTCCGCTTTTATTCTCTGCTGTTTTTCTTTGTATGTTTTTAAATTATTTTCATTGGCGGCAATATTTTTACTATTAATCTGCATGTTCTCTTTACCTCGTTATATTTACCGCTGATGAATTCTCAGTCTTTATCACTATATGATGATACACTCCTATCTCCCTCTGTCTTTCAAGCAATGTGCTTTATTGTTCTATTAATTTTATTTTGTTCGTGTTGTTGCAATTTATTTCCCGGTACTATTTTCCTTTGATTTTCCATACTGTGGTTGCAATCATTACGGTTTCTACCACAGCTCATTCTTGTCTTCTACTATGTACCCCTCTTTGTTAACTTTACTCTATTCGCCGATGAGCCCCAATTTGTTCTTTTTGTATTCTACTTCCTTCTATGGTTAAACGTCATATATCTTTATATAGCTTCTTCTGTGATACCATTTGTTCTTATTAATTTGATACCGTTAATGATCTATAATTGAGCACCGATCCTAATATAAATTCGGTCTTTTAAAAATGTTATAACAAAATTCTAATTGAATAAATTTGATAAGATTAACTTAGAAAAATAGTAATATAATTTTTAATATAATATAGCACCAAAATTGGGCGAAGATGATGTTAATTTGATGGACAAAGAAGACTGGCGATAAGACACGGATGAGCGCGACATTTTGTAGTCAACAGCTCATCCTTATTGAATCGCACTGGCCCGTTCCAGGTCCTATCAGTCCGTACTGATCCGTTCCAGGTCGTATCAGTTCGCACTGGCCCGAGTTGCATTCGACTTGAGTCATATTGGTTCGTATCAGCTCGCAGGCTTATTCGCATTAGATCTATTGATTCGTACAACCTTTCGTATTAGTTCGTGTCAACCCGTTCTGATTTGTATTGGTTGTATTTGTATGTGTATTAGTTCTAATTAATTATTTTTAGTTCTACTTGGTTCTCAGTCATTCGCAATTTGAACCGTATTGATGCTAGTTGGTTTGCTGTTCAATAAATTACCCATCTCAGGAGCATTTTTATTCTCCATGATTCGCACTCACATCCGTATTGCACATATCCCCAGCATTCGTTCTGGATCGCCGGTGAATTCGCGACAGTGTGACTGGGGCATTACCAGCGTTACTAATGGCTTGCGAATGCTTACGAAAATTGACGGCGACTGACAGCATTCGCAACATGCGCTGAAATTTAGGAGACGCTTCCTAAATTCGTCGATATTCGTAAGCAGGTGGAGAATGACGTTTCGAATTTGTTACCAACGCTTACAAATACTCGGCGAGTGTTGCGAATTTTGAGCGAATGTCAAATATTTTCATTCGTAAGCACATTCGATAGCATATTCGTCTATGTGTGAGAGTAGCATTAGAACAAGTTTATTTGCAGAGTTCCTTATACAAATCAGGTATGTACCATGATCACAGACTCTTAAAAAGAATGTACTATATAATGGCGAGTCCTGCACTAGAAACGAAAAGGATGATATTTTTTTATGATAGAATAATAGTACATTATGTTGTGTGTCCGCTAGACATGTTTGAGGTTATGATCCTACTATGTGCCAACAGATTACCTCAGAATATCAAACCTCAAAACATTCTCTTCCAGCCGTTTCGACAAAAAAGAATGTGGCCACGAAGCGTGGATTGCATTCATTATTGAGGTCAGACGATAAAGCATCGATGTACTGTATAACATTCCAATATCGATGAATCACATCATCAAAAGTAATTGCAGAAATGAACTGATTTCCAAACGCTGATCAGATCGCACAAATCAGTACAATGTTGACGTGCAAAACCAGCTGTTCAAAATAAACAGCTACAATATTTTGCCTTTGCAGGGCAGGTGTGGAGCCGGCCTGGTAAGCTTGTTATGATGTGAACAATTTCCTCTGACGTCTTGCGTATTTGCTGTATCATAGTGACAATGGCAGACTAGACAAAGTTGAAAGATCTTAGCCGAGACCTACCAAAACAAACCCCTGTTGAAGTAGAACAATCCTGCTTAGGCTCTTTTGACCAAGTAGAGCTTTTCCATTTCAACAGGTAATTATAGCATTATAGCTGGGTAACACATAGACCTAACGGTTTCATCTGACGGTATAATTATCCTGTCAGCAGCCGGGGTCCATGGGCTGAGGGATGACGTTCAAGCAGATGGATCATGCTGTCGGGCAAAGCTAAACAGCAGTAGCTGCTTACTTTTCAAAAAAGCAGTTACTGATGTTTGTTTTTGCAGTGGGGGCACATGAGACCAGGGCAGGTCATTCACGATGTCCAATCAAGTTTCCCTGATCTATGTCAAGAACGTTGATAATTCCACCTCTGATTGGTTGAATGACACATTCACAACAAGAAACTGTCATCCCACCCGCAGGTCTGCTTACCGAATACACAGTGAGACGTCATGTTATACGGGAAACGCCCTGAACATGCTGAAGGCTGAGTAGAAGAACGAATTACGGAGACGATGTTATACAGACGTAGGCCTACTGCAGCACTCGTGGTGTGGATGTGATGTAAATCCTCTAATATGAAGAGGTGTTTACTCAACCGCCAGATTATTTAATAGGATTGCTTACTCACTTGAAGTTGTGGCTCGCTGACGCAATCCACAACTTCAAGAGAGTGAAAATTATTCGGACAAAGTGGATGTCAACGCTTTTGAAATCTGACAGCTTGATGTCACGTTTTATCTTTAATATGTTCAAGGGCTGGTATTTAATATGCTAATACAAAAGGAAAAAAAACGAGTATAATAGGGACCGGCGGCTAAAAGTGTTTTCCGTTCCATCAGAAAATTATGTTTTATTGGAGCAAAATGAGTCGTGAATGAATTGCTACACAACATGAAGACAACCCAGCTACTTGATCGTATGAGAAAATACAAACGTTTTGTCATTTTCGTGCAATATGGGAAAATACAGCACATGTCTGGACTCTGTGGGGCAGTATCATTTGATATAATATCTCAAAATTCCCCAAGACGCGGTTGTCCTGTCCAGTCTATTCTGGAATGGGGCCTTCATTCATTTATTCATCTACTGACAACCGAATGACGCATTGGTTCTGTCGCGTTTAACGCTAGAGGCGAAAAGCTCTTAACTATTAGGGCATGTTTATCATGATATAATTTAGTGCATTATATCAGCCAAACATTATGCAACAAAACAATAACCAGTGTCACGTGCCCTTTTTCAATGTGTGTACGTTCTCTTGTAGAAAGCGTAGCAAATTAATTCCAGTCATTTCTGCGGATGTAATTTCATTTGATCACGTTTCCAAATCTAATTAATTTGCTGAGAAATGTCATGCCATCTTTAATGTGTCAGGACGGCAATTTGGAGAAGTAAGGCAAAATTATTGATCTGTCACTCGTAATAGGACGGCAAGGTCTAACAGCGGGAAATTGATGCCCCACATAATCACATAGAGAAAAACTAATTATTAGTAGCACCGTGGCTAATAGGAGAAGAACAAGCGGGCTAGAATTGATCTGGCTGACACAAACAATAATATCTGTTCTTACCATGTAAATTGTTATCGTCTCAATAATTTTACATCCCTGAGATAATTATCTTGTTGTATCGTCTGCTTCCGGTTAAAAGGGTGCAGCTGAATATATTTGCAAAGTAACAGCTACATGAACACCTTTCAGACCCAAAGGTCGATATATTCTCTTTTGCTTCGATCCTGTTATTTATAGCCGAACAATCGAGTAAATACCATAATATACCCTATCTGTCAATGTGTTTTATGTTGCTCTTGAAGCAGATACAGCATGTTGCTTGCTAGGAGACGATAAGGTGCTGTTGGAAAAACGTTCACATGTAGGCCTACTGCATGAAAGACAATACTACAAAAATAATAACAGGAGATACGTAAATGACATATTCATGAACAAAATTATAAATCTACTATTAATATTTTGTTGTGTCAAATATCATGCCCTTTTCTATTCGCTTCTATTGGGGATCAGATCGACATTTTGCCGATAGAAAACAGAAAACTATAATTGGCTGTCGGCTGAAATCTCCATTTTTAATGTGAGACTCAGGGCTTTGATAGAGATATCGTTTCCAGCATGATAACTGGATGAAATACAACACTGTTTTTAGCCACACCATCATCACCTGACAATACGCGTTTTAATGTTGGTGAAGTATAGGATAAAGCCCGAGGAGCTCTACATTCTTAGCTGTGAAAAGGGTCGAGGCCGAAGGTTTAGGCCTTTTTCACAGCTAAGAATGTAGAACTCCGAGGGTTTTAACTGACATAAAACACATCCGAACATAATGAGGATCCCTCATAATCAACAACTCGGTCACGCCTGACTGATTTTAATACCATAGGCCTACCATGATGTGATGATAATTGTCAACAATAACTCTCCATTCCCGGCTAAGAATGTAGTGGTCGGACAAAGAAAATGGTGTGTTTTAACATGTTTAATATGATTTAGGCTCAGTTCATATATTTTATTTCGTATTTTACCAACAACCGCAAACGCAGAATCACTCATCTCATGCAAATGTATTTTTTAGCTACTATATATTTTATATATTGTACTGCGTTGATATATATGTGCAGAGCTATATGCATCACACATGGTATAAAGAGTAAGCTATGTACAGTGGCCGTAGATGACCCATGGTATAAAGAGTAAGCTATGTACAGTGGCCGTAGATGACCCATGGTATAAAGAGTAAGCTATGTACAGTGGCCGTAGATGACCCATGGTATAAAGAGTAAGCTATGTACAGTGGCCGTAGATGACCCACGGTATAAAGAGTAAGCTATGTACAGTGGCCGTAGATGACCCATGGTATAAAGAGTAAGCTATGTACAGTGGCCGTAGATGACCCATGGTATAAAGAGTAAGCTATGTACAGTGGCCGTAGATGACCCATGGTATAAAGAGTAAGCTATGTACAGTGGCCGTAGATGACCCATGGTATAAAGAGTAAGCTATGTACAGTGGCCGTAGATGACCAATGGTATAAAGAGTAAGCTATGTACAGTGGCCGTAGATGACCCATGGTATAAAGAGTAAGCTATGTACAGTGGCCGTAGATGACCCATGGTATAAAGAGTAAGCTATGTACAGTGGCCGTAGATGACCCATGGTATAAAGAGTAAGCTATGTACAGTGGCCGTAGATGACCCATGGTATAAAGAGTAAGCTATGTACAGTGGCCGTAGATGACCCACGGTATAAAGAGTAAGCTATGTACAGTGGCCGTAGATGACCCATGGTATAAAGAGTAAGCTATGTACAGTGGCCGTAGATGACCCATGGTATAAAGAGTAAGCTATGTACAGTGGCCGTAGATGACCCATGGTATAAAGAGTAAGCTATGTACAGTGGCCGTAGATGACCCATGGTATAAAGAGTAAGCTATGTACAGTGGCCGTAGATGACCAATGGTATAAAGAGTAAGCTATGTACAGTGGCCGTAGATGACCCATGGTATAAAGAGTAAGCTATGTACAGTGGCCGTAGATGACCCATGGTATAAAGAGTAAGCTATGTACAGTGGCCGTAGATGACCCATGGTATAAAGAGTAAGCTATGTACAGTGGCCGTAGATGACCCATGGTATAAAGAGTAAGCTATGTACAGTGGCCGTAGATGACCCATGGTATGAGAGTAAGCTATACAGTGGCCGTAGATGACCCATGGCATAAAGAGTAAGCTATGTACAATGGCCGTAGATGACCAATGGTATAAAGAGTAAGCTATGTACAGTGGCCGTAGATGACCCATGGTATAAAGAGTAAGCTATGTACAGTGGCCGTAGATGACCCATGGTATAAAGAGTAAGCTATGTACAGTGGCCGTAGATGACCAATGGTATAAAGAGTAAGCTATGTACAGTGGCCGTAGATGAACAATGGTATAAAGAGTAAGCTATGTACAGTGGCCGTAGATGACCCATAGTATAAAGAGTAAGCTATGTACAGTGGCCGTAGATGACTCATGGTATAAAGAGTAAGCTATGTACAGTGGCCGTAGATGACCCATGGTATAAAGAGTAAGCTATGTACAGTGGCCGTAGATGACCAATGGTATAAAGAGTAAGCTATGTACAGTGGCCGTAGATGACCCATGGTATAAAGAGTAAGCTATGTACAGTGGCCGTAGATGACCCATGGTATAAAGAGTAAGCTATGTACAGTGGCCGTAGATGACCCATGGTATAAAGAGTAAGCTATGTACAGTGGCCGTAGATGACCCATGGTATAAAGAGTAAGCTATGTACAGTGGCCGTAGATGACCAATGGTATAAGGAGTAAGCTATGTACAGTGGCCGTAGATGACCCATGGTATAAAGAGTAAGCTATGTACAGTGGCCGTAGATGACCCATGGTATAAAGAGTAAGCTGTGTACAGTGGCCGTAGATGACCCATGGTATAAAGAGTAAGCTATGTACAGTGGCCGTAGATGACCAATGGTATAAAGAGTAAGCTATGTACAGTGGCCGTAGATGACCCATGGTATAAAGAGTAAGCTATGTACAGTGGCCGTAGATGACCCATGGTATAAAGAGTAAGCTATGTACAGTGGCCGTAGATGACCAATGGTATAAATAGTAAGCTATGTACAGTGGCCGTAGATGGCCCATGGTATAAAGAGTAAGATATGTACAGTGGCCGTAGATGACCAATGGTATAAAGAGTAAGCTATGTACAGTGGCCGTAGATGACCAATGGTATAAAGAGTAAGCTATGTACAGTGGCCGTAGATGACTCATGGTATAAAGAGTAAGCTATGTACAGTGGCCGTAGATGACCCATGGTATAAAGAGTAAGCTATGTACAGTGGCCGTAGATGACCCATGGTATAAAGAGTAAGCTATGTACAGTGGCCGTAGATGACCCATGGCATAAAGAGTAAGCTATGTACAGTGGCCGTAGATGACTAATGGTATAAAGAGTAAGCTATGTACAGTGGCCGTAGATGACCCATAGTATAAAGAGTAAGCTATGTACAGTGGCCGTAGATGACCCATGGTATAAAGAGTAAGCTATGTACAGTGGCCGTAGATGACCCATGGTATAAAGAGTAAGCTATGTACAGTGGCCGTAGATGACCAATGGTATAAAGAGTAAGCTATGTACAGTGGCCGTAGATGACCCATGGTATAAAGAGTAAGCTATGTACAGTGGCCGTAGATGACCCATGGTATAAAGAGTAAGCTATGTACAGTGGCCGTAGATGACCCATGGTATAAAGAGTAAGCTATGTACAGTGGCCGTAGATGACCAATGGTATAAGGAGTAAGCTATGTACAGTGGCCGTAGATGACCCATGGTATAAAGAGTAAGCTATGTACAGTGGCCGTAGATGACACATGGTATAAAGAGTAAGCTATGTACAGTGGCCGTAGATGACCCATGGTATAAAGAGTAAGCTATGTACAGTGGCCGTAGATGACCAATGGTATAAAGAGTAAGCTATGTACAGTGGCCGTAGATGACCCATGGTATAAAGAGTAAGCTATGTACAGTGGCCGTAGATGACCCATGGTATAAAGAGTAAGCTATGTACAGTGGCCGTAGATGACCAATGGTATAAAGAGTAAGCTATGTACAGTGGCCTTAGATGACCCATGGTATAAAGAGTAAGCTATGTACAGTGGCCGTAGATGACCCATGGTATAAAGAATAAGCTATGTACAGTGGCCGTAGATGACCCATGGTATAAAGAGTAAGCTATGTACAGTGGCCGTAGATGACCAATGGTATAAAGAGTAAGCTATGTACAGTGGCCGTAGATGACCCATGGTATAAAGAGTAAGCTATGTACAGTGGCCGTAGATGACCCATGGTATAAAGAGTAAGCTATGTACAGTGGCCGTAGATGACCAATGGTATAAAGAGTAAGCTATGTACAGTGGCCGTAGATGACCCATGGTATAAAGAGTAAGCTATGTACAGTGGCCGTAGATGACCCATGGTATAAAGAGAAAGCTATGTACAGCGGCCGTAGATGACCAATGGTATAAAGAGTAAGCTATGTACAGTGGCCGTAGATGACCCATGGTATAAAGAGTAAGCTATGTACAGTGGCCGTAGATGACCCATGGTATAAAGAGTAAGCTATGTACAGTGGCCGTAGATGACCCATGGTATAAAGAGTAAGCTATGTACAGTGGCCGTAGATGACCCATGGTATAAAGAGTAAGCTATGTACATTGGCCGTAGATGACCCATGGTATTCAAATGAAGCGGAAACAGCTCACTGAGACATTTATAATTACTTCAAATTGATCAAAACCTTTGTTCTCTTGGTCTATATATAATATTTCAGCGCCTCAAGGGTTAAGTAGTTACTGCTGTTTGCCTCTGCACGATTGGAAATTCGACTCCTGGTCATCTGGGATCGAGCTTAATAACTGTCTGTAACTCAGGAGGCTCCCACCTTATGGAGTTGATGTGGAGAAACAGTCTTTGTAACCTAAATGCAGCTATCTTCGGCGTACCAGGCGGCAGTGCTAACCACTACACCCTGATAAGTGTGATACCATGCTTACTGTATGTTCATAGCGTTCCTTAGTAGCTGGAGTATCGCATATATCTGTATATGCTACATAATTATAGGCTACAGTTCTCTGTCTGTAGTCTACAGTAAGTCTATGATAGTTATGTGCAATATGAATAATCCTTGAAGTAATTAGAAAAAAATACGTCATAGCCCTACGTCAGGCTGACAATTCGCAAAAAAGAAAGCAATTGCCCTCGACTACAGTATATTCTGTGTTTTGGTAGGCACCTGTAAAACCCCTGACGACCGTTTGTTAAAAGGTAAAATATGCCTTCAATCTTGAAACACGGATATATGTTGAAACTTAAATTTCACAAATCGCATACATTTTCAGTCACTTGAAGTTGTGTGTCGCGGTAGCGAGGCACAACTTCAAGTGACTGAAAATTTAAAATGAATAGCTTAGTGCTCTGGGGGTTGTGCGGGATGTTGTAGTGGGAGTGGTATGCACTTGTTCCTCCCAAATATCACGATACCCAACACCATTATTGGAATCAGTGAGCTGCTAGGTTTCGTTTTCGTCAGATATCGCGATAACTACTGATATAAAGATGAGTCTTGTAAATTATAGCTTCGTGGCAACACCTCTTTAGATCACATTGAGAACGGACTTCTCGTGCATTCATTATATCTACCTTCCGCAATAGGACTTTTTTTCTGTCATAGAGGACATCTCCCTGAAACCAAAACAAAAACAAAACCTTGTATTGCAATTTGTTTAAGGTTGACCCCTTTTTTCTCGTAAAATGCCTGTACTACAAGGCAGGAATCTCAGGGCAATTCTGAATTCGAGCAGCCATCGGAATTGAAATGGTGTAGTGGCGATAACGGTGTTTATGAGAATGCTAAATATCTGCCAATCTCGGAGGGATTGTAGCATTACACCACTACCAGTGTGTTACACAGCGGTGCATGCGGCACCATCTGTAAGAGATCCCCAGCTCTGACTAACGTCTCAGATGTTGGCCCAGCAATGTGAACTGAATACAAAACATTGAAACTGTATAGCTCATTGTTGCAATAAAACTAGATAGTATATCTAAGAAAGGAAAGTAGTAAACAAGGCTAGAACTTCTCCTGATGATGTGAGATGAAGCAGATGATGCTGCCCTCCAGACACAAGGTTCGAAATTCGAGCCCTGGCGATCAGACAGTGAGCACGCTCCCTCTCCGTCACAGAGTGGCGGGGGCCTTGGTGTAGTGGTTAAAGCTACCTGCCAATTTCGCCGGATCTCGCGGGTTCGCCATCTACTCTGGTATTCAGGTTTCAAAGAAACAAAATGTTTCTCACGTGCTCTCTCGTAACGATTGAGTATACCGTGGGAGCCTTCGTGACCGAGCGGTAGACATGGTAGAGTAGCTTTCTCGGTCACTGACCGCAAAAATCGTATTTCTAATCATCTGTCTGTAGGCCAGTGCCATTGGATTCAACTCATAATCCGTACGGACCAGTTGAGCCTGTGTTTGCACGAAAGTTGCCTAAAGCTCGAAAGGCGGCATCGGGAAGACAGCAGTACGTGTTAACATGAAAAGTAAGCAGTTACCGCTGTTTGCATGTTTACTTTAGAGCCACTTAGTAAAGAATCTTTTAATTTAAATATGGAATCCTATTTTTATCTAATTTGTGTCACGTTTGATATTTTCATCGGATCACTTTCTGATGATGAATGAGTTAAAGGGAATACAAGGCAACTAATATGTGAATTGGTAGATTTAAAAGAGTTTCAAACTCTATATGTCACGATTGAAATTTAACACCCATCACATTAATAAGGCTTCATGTATCTCTGGTTTTATTATAATCCACCCTGTCATCGGGTTCGTTTCGATTACCAGATTATTGCTATAATGAACTTACGCTTTTAATATAATCGAAATGTCCCGAGTGACCTATAAGTCTATTGCTTTGCCGATTGTCAAGGGATTCACAGAAAACGCGCACGTTAGAATTCACTGGTTTGGTGTCCATACTGAACTATTATATTGTCTCCTTTGAAATTAAAAGGTGCTTTACCAAGTGATGATCAGATATTATATTAAGAAATATATAATTAGAATAACATTTAAAGCAGCGGCTGGTGCAATGCAAAAGCAACAGCAGTAGCTGCTTACAAAGCAGTATTTTAACCCTTGAAGCGCTGAAATATTTTTATATAAACCAAATGTTTGGTCATCATAAATGTTAGCTCTTTCCGCTTCATTTGAATACCTATGTGATGGGTCTACAGGCATTATAAATATTCAGTGCGGATCCGTGTAGGTCTATAGGATTATTACGTCCAAAGTCGATCCCGGCGACATAAAAGAGTAAATATAAGTAAGCAGTTACTGCTGTCTGAATTTTAGTGGGGATGCTTGTGTTCATAAATAAACTCCCGTGGGATTTTGATGGTTAAAATATGCCACCTATATGAAAATGTTCAGAATAGACCTCAGAATAAGAACAAGCTTGATGTAGTTCGCAAATTGGTGTCAAAACGCTCTTTTCTGGCAATATTCAAAATGGCCGCAATGAAATCACTGAAGTTATCATATCTTCATCAATAATATGAGATAGAAACACGATTATTTCACCAAACCATATGTTTTCGGTATCAAGGAATGCAATAAAATAAACGATACATTTATTTGACATCATTATCATGCGAAATTCAAAATGACCGCCATAAAATCACTAAAGTGATCATATCCTCGTTAATAATTGAGATAGAGACAAGATTATTTCACCGAACCATATTTTTTCGCTAACAAGGAATGCAATAAAACAAACGATATTTTTATTCGACATTGGTATCATGCAAATTTAAAATGGCCGCCATGAAATTACTAAAGTGATCATATTTTCGTTAATAATTGGAATAAAGACGTTATTATTTCATCTAACCGCATGTTTTCGAAA
This sequence comes from Flabesymbios commensalis, assembly GCA_964017125.1. Taxonomy (NCBI): domain Eukaryota; kingdom Metazoa; phylum Annelida; class Polychaeta; order Terebellida; family Flabelligeridae; genus Flabesymbios; species Flabesymbios commensalis. Next base: position 65,179,875 of record OZ024902.1, on the reverse strand, counting down.
TCAAGGAATATAATAAAACACATCATACCTTTATTGGATATCATTATATATCATTAAAATGTTATGTCATCAACTATTTATCCAATCTTTCCATACCAGTGATGCTAATTACATAGTAGAACATCTGTTTATGTATAGCACACACCATCATCTACGTAACATACCGCATTACGTTTTAGCTGAACATTTATGCCATATCCACATCCACATTAGATCGACTGAACAATGTTTTTTACCCACTCGAAAACATATACATCCATGTTGAACTAAACCACTTTGAGTGTAATGTCTTTTAAAATATTAGCTGTCTCTTCTATATGAACACATTTATGCATAATGTGTATACTTGTTAATATACACTGAGGGTGCACTTCACGACAGTGACCTCACACGTTCTAGATAGCAATAATATTCTACACCTCTAACATGTTTACCTAATTTAAACAAGTTAGCAACATTAGTGTGCATAGTTATTAACCACCTGAATCATAATTACATGAGGTCAACAACAATGTCATGGCATACTGTCCTGATAGTTGTATTTTTAAATCCGTGCTCAAGCACTTGAAAATGTTGAACAGATACTGTTATACATTTAGTTATATATTACTAAAAAATAGTAATGTAATGTAACACAATGGGGTATAGCAAAAGAGTATCAATATTTGTACAGGTCATCTTTACAGGGTTAGCGTCTACACTACAGTGTATCAAATATCATATCAAAGGCTAGTTTAGGTCATTACAATGTCAAATTATAGCAAAGTTTGTCTTCAATTAATTGTCATTACACTTAAAAAAAAATATTTGACAAAACCCAGCGAATATGCATATCATCGAATCTTCAAAATGATTTGTTTGTGAGTTCACATTGTCATGGCTTACGGATTGTAGAATAGATACTAACACAGAAAAATATCCACGTAACGTCAGATTTGGGCTTGTTTGACGTCGAGATGTAATTGTCCTTATCTGATCATAAGGGTTTCCAAATGTAAAATTGTGCTCAAATAGTACTATATTTTGCACCCAAGTTCCACAATACATACGTTCACAACTAAATTATAACTGGATATGAAGATTTTATAGGGTAAATAACAGGTTATTGTTCCATTCTACATTGTATTATTGTTTTCCTATAATTCGATTGAAATATTGTAGAGTTATATGGCAATAAAGTACATTCTACACGGTAAATTATAAAGGTCATATATAAAATTAAATGGCGTTATTCATGGTTGCAACGACACATTAATAACCTAAAAAGTCAGGATTGTTTATGATAGCACTAAATTCTCAAGGAAAACACCTTAGGATAAAACATTAGGCAAAGTCAGGGGAACGATTCCATGAATTGACTTTAATTTAACCAAAAAATAAAAGGGGGAAGCCCACACATTTTGGTCATGAAAAGTCAGTGGAAGTCATGAAATATTATTCTGTTTTCTAAATATTGTAGCAACCCTTAATAATTTCTAGGATTTAAAGAACTGTTATCGCTACGATGATCTGATTGTGATAATTCACTAGCCTTGATGTTACGATTGAACATAGATGACTTGTTTTAAATGTGATATTGACTTACAAGAAATATAACGATTATGTAATATTTAAATATAAATATGATTATAATAAATATTATTTTATCTTTGTGTGTTTTACACTATTCATAAATTAACAAACATCAAGTATTTCATAGGATATTAACAGCGCGGCATTATCCCCTAAATATAGAAGGAGGGCTTCCTTCTCTCGTGATATCAGCAAAAACCTATAGCAGTGGGCGCATTCTTAACTTTTACGAAATGCCTTAATATACACAAAAAACAGCTCCCCTTTTTAAGATCCTAGAGCTGACACTGGAACATGCATGGCTAATGGAACCAAGCTGTTTCAAGTATGTACTTGCTTCGGTCTTAGTGATAATTACATTTTATTTTCAGAAATGTGTTGATAATATAGCAATTCTTAGCTGTGGGAGTGAGTGAATGAGCCTCGGAACAATAAGTATGCGGAAATACAGACTACACTGAATCAGGATAACCCACCAAGGAAGGATGGTGAGATTAATCTGATGGCACTGTCGTCTAGACCTACGATTTAAAATTCGAGTCCTGACAGTTTGACAGCAAACACGCCACTTCTTGTTTAAAGAGGCTCCTCACAATACTGAATTCTCGAGTTTGTGAGGGGGAAACATTTTTACACCACCATACCAGCAGAAAAGTTAGTTTTCGGTGCAATTGTATTCCCTGGTAAAAAAAATCCAGCCTACATCTGAAATATTGCGGAAGATATGATAACTTTTGTGATGTTGTTATGGCGGCCATTCTGATTTATTTATGATACATGTAGGGATGTCGTGTAGAGGTATTGGGTGTCTAGCGCATCCCTTGATACCGAAAACATGTGGTTTGGTGAAATAATCTCTTCCCTATCTCAATTATTGACGAATACATGTTAACTTCAGTGATTTCAGCGACCATTTTGAATTGTGCATAATAATGATGTCGAATAAATGTATCGTTTGTTCTATTACATGCCTTGATACCGAAAACATATGGTTTGGTCAAATAATTTTGTCTCCACTTAAATTATTAACGACGATATGATCACTTTAGTGATTTCATGGCGGCCATTTTGAATTTAGCATGATAATAATGTCAAATGAATGTATCGTTTGTTTTATTGCATTCCTTGATACCGAAAACATATGGTTTAGTGAAATAATCTTGTCTCTATCTCAATTATTGATGAAGATATGGTAACTTTAGTTATTCCATGGCGGCGATTTTGAATTTTGCCTGGTTTTGACACTTATTTGCGAATTCCATCAAACTTTTTTTTATTCTGTGGTCTACTCTGAACATTTTCATATTGGTGGCATATTTTAACAACTGAATTCCCACGGGATTACACATGCTCCTGTACTATTTGCATGGTAATGTGGATTGACAAACTAGAACTTGTATATTTTCGGAGAGGTAATCTATGCTGCTGTTACACTGGCTTGCGCACAAATATTGACACAGTAACTGATACGCAGTGTCTGATCGGCCGGACAAGATGGTGTGTCCCAACGCTCCTGGCAGGAAGTAAACAGCGGCGGACTGCGCATGACAGGTCACACAAACAGCCGCCATCTTTGTTTGACTGATTCGTCATGTCAGGAGTGGCGCTGCAATTGCCACTTGAACTTGGGCGACCTCCAAACTAGATTGACTTGTCAAGTTTGATCCCGACTCAACTTTCCCTTCATGTTTTTCCTATCAACATGATCCAAATATTTTGTTGGTAGTTTTGACAATTTATTCAAGTCATTTGCTATGAACATGTTGAAGCTACATGTATATTGAATGCAATTTCAGACCACCAATGAGTGGAATATAATGGATAACATTTGAAACCGGATTCATGGAATTAACGATCCAGAGTGTACATTGAACAGTACAGGGCAGGCAGCCCACATTAGACCAACTTTGGATTAATAGAGTGTAGATGTCTTGAAGTGCTGAACATACTGAACGAACGTTAAATTAACACTTCTCGTTAGCTTAACACAGCAGACACATGTCATTGAATTAATGCTGGTTTAATGCTGTGTCATCATCTGCGACGCTGATCAAAAAATAAACCAACATTGGATCAATGTTTCCTCCATGCTGGGATAAACGTTTTATTATTGTCCTAGAAACCCCGACATAACAGAAATAACGGGTCAAGAGGCGACACAAGACAAACACTGAACTGCCTTATCACCCAGCTAAACAACAATGAGGATCTGTTCAACGGCATGCAAATGGAGGCTTAGTGTTTGTGATTTACCACAGAATCTTCAGCGAATATATCTGGAATTCATGCTGACCCCGCTATTCCATTCATTTCTTCACTTCCGTTTATTAGCTACTCTGTTGTGCAAAGTTCAACAGAAGCAACTGTTTAAAGCGACTCTATCATAGCGACAAAATCATAAAAAAATCATCATTTTTATTTTGGCTCCTTATTTTGTCCATAATAATATGTGAACATGTCCATGGACTATAATTTTGAAAGTCTTTTAAATTTAAGGTCACTCTGGAAAACGTAAGAATTGTAGGCCCCACTACTCAGTTAATTAAATAATTAAATAATCCAATTAGAGAAATAACACTTTTTCATAAAATTGTTTCTCGTCGTTGGAACCTTTACAGAATACTATAACTTATTTCGTTACGTCCACGTGCGAGTTGTGTAAGCTATAGAATAATATCTACTGAAGGCTATGCGGATTGTGGATATCGTATTAAGAACATCACACTTTGCAGTGCGAAGCCGAGCAGGACAACATGCTCTGCAAACTCTCCTATTATCGTCCATATTTACAAGGTTGTGTCCATAACCGATTGGACCAACAGCAGCTCGGGAGACGTGAATGATTAATTGGACTCGAATGTCCGGATCCGCATTCTCAGAGAGGCTGATCCAGATCCGAGGCACGTGATTGGTCGAGATGGTCATCTCGACCAATCACGTGCCTCGGATCTGGGTTAACCTTTTTGCGAATACCGGATCTCCTTGCGGGCTGCGGAAAGCTGCAAGCAGTGCCGACCAGCACAAAGCGCCAGCCTTGAAGCACGAACCTTCAGACTGGCGGCCGAAGATCAGACGCCGAATCGTTAAGTCTATAGACGTCTAAACATTATAATCGATGATAGGTCGTTTGTTACATCAAATATAACAATCGATTATAAATACATGTATCATTAATCGATTGTCGAAAAAAATGATGGACTGATCGATTCACTGTTTCTTAGACAATGTCTGAATGGGTCTAGATACATGTGGCGTGCGCAACTTTTCTGCTATATTCTAAACGCAACAACTGTCGCAGTGTAGGTATGGTAGGCTTGATAACATGGGCCTACTTGACAAAGATATTTTGTCATTTCAATTTTACACAAGCATAATAGTTATTATCGTGCGCACCTGATTTATAAAAGCTTCATTCAACCGATTATTGATTGTTTATATCAAACAATTCCAGCTGATCATCGATCATTAACCTTTGCAACGCTGACGTCGACTACAGTAGACATTCTGTGTTTTCATGGGCACCTGTAGAACCCCTGATAACGAGTTGTTAAAAGTAAAACTTGCCTACAATCTTGAAACACTGACATATGTTGGGACTTTTTTTCAGAACAGAAGGCGTCCATCATACCGTATAGTAGGCCTACTAATAGAGACAAACTGTAGGGTCAAACTGTGGTAATTACTTACTTTTCAAGTAAGCAGTTACTGTTGTTTGCCTTTGCTTTGCGATATGTGTGGTTAAAAGTGTCGCGATACGGCAAGAATACTACATTATCATGATTATATAGTCGATAAAAACTCCATATGATATGTATACAATGATATGATACATATCATTATCAGATTATATAATGTTCCTATAGATATAGGCCTACGCATATAGTTGATATTCCTTAGCATGTGACTTATCTACAGGTAAACAGAACTATTTTACACGGTGACGGGCCTAGCAGGTCAAGGGTTAATCCGTTTCGCTGTGAAGTTTATAATTATATGTCACTTATCATTTGCAAACATGGTGACACCTGAAACAAAAAATCCTGACTTTTGGGCGCCAAAGGTTTCAGAGACCAGATTGCATCGTTATGAGTGAACTCAATGACGATCAATGTGCCAGAAATCCACTGTTTGTTCGCAAAGTAATATGCGTTGGTGAAAAATGAAGACCGTCCAAAGCGGAGACGCCTGAGCGAAGCCGGGACACCGTTGGCTCAGCCTCGCATACCATGCCGGCGCGGCTTTGATCCGCATAGGGCGGGGACCCTGGTGCAGTGGTTAAGGCTGCCTGCTTGGAAAGTTATAGATCGCGGGCTCGAACCCCACTCAGGCCTCCACGTTTCAAACAAACAAAATGTTTCTTCTCCGCTCACTCGTAAACATTCAATATTGTGGGGGGCCTCTGTGACGAAGACGTAGCGTGCTCGGCCGCAGACCTCTAGGGCTAGAATTTCGAATCCTGTGTCTGGAGGGCAGTGTCATCTTACTTATCTCACCATTCTCAGGATGTCCTCCTAGCCCAGTTTAGGCTATATTATAGGTGCACAAAGGTGGCCTAAAACCCCATTCATTTTGTTTCATTGCATTTCATTTTGATCCGTATACCTATGTGAAACAGGAGGATAGATCTGGGCCATTATTGTACAAGGAGACTGAATTTCATGGCTCTTCTTATCAACATGGAGTGAGCGCTGCAATGCAAAAGCTAACAGGTATATCTGGTTACTTTCAAAGAAAGCAGCTACCGTTGTTTGCGTTTAAATCGGTCGTCGACGTCATCAATATGACGTTTCGCATATGCATCGATACCAGCATACACGCAGCGCTGATTCAAAACCGGTGTAGCCGTTTCAGCGTTTTACCTTTTCAGCATACCGAGGGGTACGTTGAAACTAGTTTCAGCATACCGAGGGGTACGTTGAAACTAGTTTCAGCATACCGAGGGGTACGTTGAAACTAGTTTCAGCATACCGAGGGGTACGTTGAAACTAGTTTCAGCATACCGAGGGGTACGTTGAAACTAGTTTCAGCATACCGAGGGGTACGTTGAAACTAGTTTCAGGTTACCGGGAGGTACGTTGAAACTAGTTTCAGCGTACCGGGAAAAGGCCAGTTTCAAGTTACTCCCCCTAGTTTCAGATTACCCCCGGGGGTACGTTGAAACTAGTTTCAGCGTACCGAGGGGTACGTTGAAACTAGGTTCAGCGTACCGGGGGGTACGTTGAAACTAGTCCCCCCCCACCCGATATTTGGAACCAGAAAAATCAACTTTTATCCCCCACCCCAATTTCTAGGGCCTACACACCAAGTTGATATTTGATGACTTTTTTATGTACCGTTACACTTAGATGATTCGCTGAGTACACATGGTCGGCCCACCCACATGCGCAACATGGTGAACGTTCACTAGAGTGGGCGCCGCCATGTATATATTAAAATTCAGTGAAACAGAACGACCAAACTGCTGTAAATTAAAAATAGTTAGGTGAAATCTATTTGTTCAAAAATGCAAACAAAATCTGGCAGACTGTGGCATATTTATCATTTATTATAGTCATGCATGCATATAAACAATATCATGAATATTGTATAAAATGGTCCGATTATGGGTCTAGCTCAGGGTCTAACGTTGCCGTTTCTAGGCGTTCGATTTTTGTATGCACCGGAAATGAGGTTGTGGTGTCATATGCATTGCGTATAAAACATGCGGGCAAGATAGGGCCCTATGCGTAGATCATCTACATTAACCCCTTAATCTCTCCCCACACACACTCTACATTAACCTCTTAAGCTCCCTGATAATCTGCATTAACCCATTAAACTCCCTTGTATCTGCATTAACCACCTAAGCTCAATTTGTTGCAATTTTATCCCTGAAAATAATTATACAGCTTATACAGTCCTATGAAAATAGTTTAGTATGGCCTACCAGTCTTTGAAACAGGCGGGAACATCTGCAACAGATAGATCGATATAATAACGACAATGACAGCGCTTGACTATTTTGTTCGCCAGTTGACCCCAAATATCATAAGGCTGTATGAAGATTAAAGTGTGTCCAGACATCGTGCTAATAACATTTGTTTTCGCTAGTTGCCAATAAAATCACATTGTTACATGGAGATTTAAGTGTTTTAAGACCTCGCGCAAGCAGTTTTTTTCCACGTTAGTTTCCATAGGGATCAAAGGGGTATATGTAGATTCCACACCTCGCGCTAACATGTTTTCCCGTTAGTTGATATGGAGATTAAAGCGTTATATGAAGATTAATGTGATTTTAAACCTCTTGTTATTGTTTTTGATAGTTGCCCCAGAGTTCAAAAAGCTATAATTATGGAGATTAAAGTGTCTCTAAAAATGTCCTAATGCCATGTGATGAAAAATTAAAACATAATTTATTGTTATTACTGAAGATTACCCGGTAAAATTGAGAGGATAATTTGAAACTAGAGGGGGTAACTTGAAACTAGTTTCAGATTACCCCCGGGGGTGACCTGAACAGGAGGGTAATATGAAACTGTTACACCCGCTCAACGTTGGATTAAATATCAACTGAAAGCTTCTTTCATCAACTGAAATCTGAAACCGCATCTGTGTCGACCGTGCTCGGCTTTTTCCGAGGAGATACGAAAATTCTGACCGCTGCGGTGGCTTTTGTCATGATCATTTTCTCAAATGAAATCTGTCCCATAAATGATGATCTGAGCCTTAAACATGTTAAAGAGACTTGCCCACCCCTAATTTTTTAGTCGCGGTTTGCAAGGTGCACCAGAAGTTGAATTACAGTGAATTACAATAATTTACCTTGATATATTTTTCTTCGAATTAATATAAAGACAATAATTCACCAACTGCTAATTGACCCTTTTAGCTCGGGGATTTTTTTTTAGACGTCAGAATCAGACGTACGTAGACACGTCTGTAGAAAGAGTAAACTATTTATAATGGTCGTAGACCCATAACATATGCGTATTCAGATGAAGCGGAAAGAGCTAACTAATTAGAAATTGATAAAAATATTTTGGTCTCCATTGTTTAAACAAAAATATTGTAAGGGTTAATGCAGCAGAAAATATTGTAAGGGTTAATGCAGCAGAAAATGTTGTAAGGGTTAATGCAGCAGAAAATGCTGTAAGGGTTAATGCAGCAGAAAATGTTGTAAGGGTTAATGCAGCAGAAAATGTTGTAAGGGTTAATGCACCAGAAAATGTTGTAAGGGTTAATGCAGCAGAAAATGTTGTAAGGGTTAATGCACCAGAAAATGTTGTAAGGGTTAATGCAGCAGAAAATGTTGTAAGGGTTAATGCAGCAGAAAATGTTGTAAGGGTTAATGCACCAGAAAATGTTGTAAGGGTTAATGCAGCAGAAAATGTTGTAAGGGTTAATGCAGCAGAAAATGTTGTAAGGGCTAATGCAGCAGAAAATGTTGTAAGGGTTAATGCAGCAGAAAATGTTGTAAGGGTTAATGCACCAGAAAATGTTGTAAGGGTTAATGCACCAGAAAATGTTGTAAGGGTTAATGCACCAGAAAATATTGCACTTTGTGACAACCATAAGTAAAACTAGGTTGTGGTTCAGTCCCTTTGAATTGACGAAGTCAAGTCGCGGATCACGGCATCGCGTACAGAAAAATACTTTACCCCACCCTGCATGTCGCGATGTCGTTGAGCGTAGAATATGTTGAAGGTGTCGGACCATTTAGCAGAGGACACTCCAGAGCTAATTTCTTATCATCTCACCCACCCAGGGGTGCAAAGCCAAAAGAGAGTAACTGTTTACTTTATAAGTATAAGCAGTTACCGCCTTCGGTTTTACGCGGCAAAAAAATGATCCTTATTTTCATTCGACGCGGCATTTCCGTCGCTGACGCCTCATAGCGCCGAGCTCGCGGCCGTCCGCCACTGCACTGCTGGTTTAGCGGCGACGCGTTAATCAAAGGTCATCGTTTGCATGATCCGAGATGCCGCGGGCCAAACTGCGGGCATCTGACTGAGCTCTGGTTGTGTCGTGATTTCATTTCCTCGATGGAGTAGCCATTCCAGCCTTTTAACCCCGGAGAAAAGGGAGTGGTGTGCGACGGACTTCACGAGTGGTCATTTGGACGCCGGGCCAGAAAACACCAGGTGATTAGTATGTGGTGGTATAATGTTGGTCCAACGTCTATTACGGTGGATCAACATTAACCCAACAAAAGCGCAACGTCTCCTAATAACTGTTTGATCGGAAGCTTTCCACCCGCCTTATCAATATCCAAACAAGTCTAATTGTGTCTACAGCTGAACACTCACTTTTACAATGCCTCGATAGACATACTTAAATATGCAGAAAACCTCGAGGTGGATAGAGCTTTAAGATTGCTGCCTAATGCCTCGATAGACATATTTAAAATATATTTGATAGCCGTATCGCTCCCATAATTTTATACGGAGCGTAATCGTGGACTAGAATTGTAGACCAGTTCGCAAAGTGTATAATATGTTGCTAATGAATGAAAATAAAAACAGTCGGGCGAGCGAAGTAACACATATTCTATGTTATTGTAACTTTCACGAAACATGGTAGACAGTCGGAAATAAGCACCAATTTATACAAGTTTTAAAGGAAAAGTTTATTTATTTTAGTAATAAAAAATAGATTGTAACAATACAAGGTAGTAGAAGATATGATATCTACAAATCATTTAAACCTTTTCGTTGTAAATTTATATATATATATCAGTGTTGTGAAGAGTAAGAGGCGTCGAATGGCCTATCAAATAAAAATAAAATCGAATTGATAACATTAGGTAGAATCTGGCGTCTATAGACGTCAGAATATGCCGTATATAAACTTCAGATTCTGACGTCTAAAGTCGGTCTCCGCGCTAAAAGAGTTAAAAAAGCAACACGTTTGTCCCATGTTGATGTAATTCAGGACAGACTTTGCCAGAGTCATTTGTGATTTTAACTCATTTTCGATTGTGATTTTAACTTCAAACGATAAATCTCTCAGACTTGCAAAATATGTTTCTATCACATCCGTGACTTTCGGCGTATTAGGAGGTACCTTAGCCCAGAAGCTGCAAAATCTGTTGCATGTGCTCTAGTCACTAGTCATAATAACTATTGCAATTCCCTTTTGTACAATCTTCCTGACCGGGACATTGAAAGATTGCAGTGGGTACAAAATTGTCTGGCACGTGTAGTCTGTAAACCTTCTCGTTTTAGCAGATCTAAGCCTCTCCTAAATTTTCTTAACTGGCTACCAGTAAAATACCGCATACGCTTTAAACTCTGTACCATCACTTATAAAGCCTTCCTTTTTCACCAACCTATACATATCTCTTTAATTATTTAGTACCACTTCAAAATTCAAGACTGCTCAGATCCTCCAACCCAAATTGTATGTTAACTGACATTCCACGTTTTCGAACAAAATGGGACTCAAGGGCTTTTGCAGTTGCAGCTCCCTCCACCTGGAATTCACTGCCGGTTAATTTGAGAACTGCGAGTACAGTCACCTCATTTAAAAAAATGCTGAAGATTTTTCTTTTAGATTCGGCTTCCCCCCCCCCCCTAATTCCTCGGAAATTCGGCGCCCAGTTGACGACTTACGCTTTGACTTTCGATATTGAGCTGGTTTCGTTTTGGATTCTGCGCCTCTGAGCTCGCATCTCCGAGAATTTAGGCGCTATAGAAGTTACCGAATTGATTGATTGATTGATGCTGGTCAACCGACGACTGCTATGTTAGACAAACATTAAACCAATGAAGTGTAGCAAGCTCAGTATACTCAACCAAGCCACTCTTTTGAAGATCCATTTCTCTGTAATGTACACGACTTCCCCAAAAAAGTCAATGTTGGTTTACTGAATTTGTGTCTCCAATACCCAGATTTAGTATCCAGTCAGTAGAGATCGAGGGGTAGCAGTACCTCTTATCTGAAGTAAGCAGTTACTGCCTTTTGACTTTCAACGGTAATGAACTTATACGCTCACTGACAAAATGCCGTAATTGCTTACTTTTCAGGTAAGCAGTTACAGGCGTTTGGATTTGCAGAGCAGTATCCCAGCAAACACGAGACATTGACCCTGGGTCAATAGTGGTCCATCGTCTACGACAATGGCCCAACATTGAACCAGCATTGTGTCAATATATCGTCTGTGCTGGGATGGCCAAACGTCAAAAGAAAATGGAATACCATGGTGCAAACAACACTCGGTTTACAACATCAGATACAACATTTGTGTGATGCCATTTTTCCTTCTGTTTTTCGACGAAAAATCAGTTTCCTTGATAATCTTCTCACAACCCGCTTTGTTATTTTTGTTACCACCGCTTTTTTTCTCTGAGAGGAGAACTTTTTTCTCATTTTGAGATATTTCAAGATTTGCGTTACCATGGTTACGTGTGGAGTTGTGTTAGCACTACACTGCCCACTCTTATAAGCCTATATCATAATCTAAGGCGGTATCGTCTCACTAGCGCCAATGCAGCTGGTATACTAGATATTAAGCTGTTAAGCAACACCTTCTGTCACTTGTTTAAATCCTGTGTCTCCATATAGAGGCGCTGAAAACAACATTGTAATATTGGGATGGTTGTTACCTGGTTACGTGTATTATAGTCCAGGCATAATGTGGCCCGACCTTAAACAAATTGCAATACAAAGGGGTTTTTCCTGTTGCGGTTTCAGGAAGATGTCCTCTATGACAGAAAAAAACGCCCTAAGGAATCCTCCCAGGCGAAAGTTGTCAGAACCTCTACTTTTTTACCGAAATTCAGTTTTTTCAAGGCTGTTTGATAAGCGAAATGATCTTTCAAATGTTGATACAAGCACTAAACTTGGCAATTACTCTCCTTATCAAACACACTTTTGAAAAACAGACGTTTGCAACCAAAATTATCAAACTTGTTGCCATTTTTAAAGATGGCCGCCATAAAAAGTCTTTATTTTCTATAACATTGTACCCACAAGTCGGATTTAAATCATTTTAGTATTGTTTCATATGTTTTCGACTGTGGTGAATCCGAATTGTGAACGTTCAACATCCACAGAGGCTTTCTTTGTTGCCATATTCAAGATGGCCGCCATATCCGATACACAAATGATATACATGCACATGATTCAATCTGAACGATCTTAGTGTCAATTTATTTATAGTTTTCACCATGAAAAAAAACACACTTAGATTTAGAAACACATCAAAAACTTTTTAATCGCCATTTTGCAATATGGCTGCCGTGATTTTCAACATAGAAATGTTTTGTTTAGCATAACACTTGACCCACTAGGCCGATTTAAATAATCCTGTTATAGAATTATCAGTAAAACGGTTTTGTGTTGCTCTGTTTCTGAGGACATGTCTTAAATTGCTGATATGATATTTATGTCTTATATTACCTTTATGTGTATCTTATCTCACGATGTGGTGTGGAATCATCCCTTACCGGAGGCATCCATCGAAGATATACATTATTGTGTTGGGTATCCAGGTGCATGCTTCGTGGGCAAGCATTATTAGTCCAGGAAAATCAAGCAAGGAAAATCAAAATTCATGCTGTACATGGCAGAAAAGCATACGAAGACTGTCGCCGCAAATACTGTAACCTACATTTGAGAGCCAATGACACAAAGGGAGATGAGCCCATGCCTAGCACAAATAACAAAGACATGCACTGCCGTATTCTGAGGAAGTTTTTCATTTAAAGACAGATTGCCTGTTTTGTAGCAGACAAGTCACACTTGGAAGGAAGCGGACGAAACAAGAACAAGCTCATAAAGTCATGACCATTAAATTGAAGGATGTTCTCTGCATGGAGGCATGTTGTGATATGATGGTTGGTAATATACTGTGAAGGCAAGGGTTTCTGGAGGTTGTATATTAAAATCAATGATCTCCTCGACCTCATTGAACAAAAGCTTGTCAACACTCACCACTAAGGTTAAAGCTACCCCTACCCCTACGAGGCTACAATAACATTTTAGGGACACTTTAATCCATATGGAGATCAGCGGCAAGCCAAATGTGGTCGCCTTCAAGATAACAGCTAGGGTGTTGCTTTAGCAGTTTTAATCAGCAGAGACAGGACCCTAAGTATGAGAATATTAGACCGATACAGTCCGGTAAAAAACTCATAAGATATGTATCTGTACTCAACCATGGCTATGTCGTTGGCGTGACTGTCAGATGAGTCCAGATGTTGTGATCCACATTGTCAGTTACATACTGGACTAATTAGTTGGTGATGTTAGGTATGTCAGCTCTCTGGGAGCAAGTATAATTTATCTTAATGAGGTGTTAATGGCTGAGTACAGATACAGTACCATGAAGAAGAAAGTCGCGGGATGACCTACCAGAAGCTGGTCAACCCGAACGCCAATGCGAAAATCGCAGATCTTGATGTCCTGTGGAAGACGTCGATCGCGTTTGGATCGCCAAGGCTTCTTGAGACTAGATGGGCGGGGGCCCTAGGGTAGTGGTTAGCACCGCTGCCTTTCACGCCCGAGATCGGGGTTCGATTCCCGGTCTGAAAGAAACAAAATTGTTTCTTCCCCATCCACGTGTGAAAGTTAGTATTGTGGGGAGCCTCCGTGACCGAGAGGTAGCGTGCTCGGTCTCAGACCGCCTGGGCTAGAATTTCGAATCCTGTGTCTGGAGGACAGTGTCATCTCAATCATCTCACCATCCTCAGGAGGTTCTCCTGGTCCAGTTTAGCCTATATGTGCACAAACGTGGCCTAAAGCCCGGTTTATTTCATTTAATTTCTTGAGACTAGATCATCACATTCAAGAGGGGTACATGTCATGGGTTATTTGTACAGGGTTGACGGCGTCTCTTATACATTTTGCACCGGTCTGTATCAGTCTGATCTTCTTTTCCTCAGGGTATTGTCTCTGCTGGTTGTAAAACTGCTGAAGCAACACCCTAGCTGTTATCCTGAAGGTGACCACATTTGGCTTGACGTTGATCTCCATATGGATTACCTTGTCCCGAAAGTGTTATTGCACCTTCGTCTGCATTTAGGGATAGCTGCAAGTTTTGTGGTCAGCGACATCAAGCTTCTGTTCACTGAGGTCAATGAGATCATTGATGCTTGATTTGTTTATCGTCGTTTTCTTACAGGAAACTTGCAACCTCTAGAAATGTTCTGGTTCTGTGATTTTCTCGAGGCCGCTCAAGTATAAGCTCTTGGATATTGACGTATTAAGTAGGTGATATAGGCCTACTTACATGTATTCTGCTACATCGTTTATCACATACCATCACGGCATGCCTCCAAGAGAGTATCCTTGAATTTAATGGTCATGACTTGATGAGCTTTATTCTTGTTTTGTCCTCATACTTCTAATCGTGAGCTGCTTGCTACAAAACAATTAAAAACCTTCCTCAGAAGACCGCAGTTCATGCCTTCGCTGCTTGTGCTAGGCATGGGTTCATCTTCCTAATTGATGTCAGTTTTTGATTGATGGAACCCTAGCGCCGAAGGCGCTGAGAGTAGTTTTAAGACAATCGGGGCTTACTAAAAATAGTATTCCCCATATAGCCAACCATTACATGTTTGGGTTTAATTTCATATCTCTACTTTTACTTAGATATTGTTGTCACATATAGTGTCGTCCGTTCTCCGTTGTTGTCGTGGTCCTGCTTGTAAAATGTAGTTAATTCATCATTTTTTCAACTGTTAGCATTCAATGGGTATTTCTTTTATTACAACCTATACCTCTGATAAATGCTAAAAGTTGTCGAGTTTGTTATAATGTCTCATTGCTCTGAAAATGGTGAGATTCCTTGGTGTTACCTTTCAATCTCAGTTATTACGTCGTCAAATACTTAGTCTGTCAATGTATTCGCTTCAGCGTCATTTGGAGTTACCGGTAATAGCTTTAATAGAATCGTTAGCCCCCGAGCCAACACGACAGGGTAAAACCTTGGAATTTTAGCATCCTGTCGGCTGAAATTCTTCGGATAAAACTCCCTGATGCCTTCAGTGTATGATTAATAATGGTATTATATCATACAATGAGGGCAAGATCGTTGCGGACAGACGATGAGTTGCGTTTATTCACCCAGACACCAGCTGTCCGGTTGGCTGTGTCAGTGAGTGGATGGGTTTTAGCACTTATCAATCACGACATGGACATTGCCACATATTCAGCATTACACTGGGAGCAATAACCTCCCAGACCTCAAAGAAAGTGACAAAGCAGCTATGACAATTTCCTTAGGGTCCCACCCGGTCCAATAACACAGGCGACGGGAAATTTAAAACAATAAATCCAGCCCTAAAATTAAAAGAATAATCCCAGGTGAAATGCTACTTAATATATATCGATGCCCAGCGTCTGATCAGGAAAAGTGTTCTTGAGTTTCTCAGAGTGAGATTAAATTTGAAACTGTTGTTTTTCTCGCAAAAAATGTGTTGTTTTTTGCTACATACCATTTTTATTTCCATATTGTTACTTGTAGTTTTCTAGTAATTCGTCTAGAAAATTTGTTTTGTCCCTCTTCTTTATCGCATTATGTAGATCCTTTTGAAGTTTGAATAATTCTGAGTGTTCTTCTAATGAGTGTATAAATGTATTCGCTAATGATTGGAATCGATTTTTTATGGGTTCGATTTCCGCTAGCTGATGTATTTTGTGTGTGCTGGTACACCACGGTAGGCAGTAAGTTATCTTTATAGCCTTATTTTGTACTAGTTGTATCTTTTCTAGTGTTGTTTTAGGTGCCGATAGCAGAGCTATCGCTCCATATTCTAGGACTGGTCTGACGTATTGTTTGTATAATTGCATGATTATTTTAGGCTTACATCACCAGTTAGTACCACTTAGAAGTCTTAGTAAGTTTAATCGTCTATTTGCTTTGAGTATTGCCATTTTTATATGTGATCGAAAGTTAAATCTTTTGGTGATAGTCACTCCCAGCAGTTTTGCTTCTTCAAAATGATCTATTTCTACTCCGAATAATTGTAGCTTGATTTGTTTGTGTTGTCTCCCGTTCTTTTTAAGTACCATTAGCTGCGTCTTTTTAGCATTTAATTTAATTCTCCATTTGAAGCACCACTTTTCTAGAGCCGATAATGTTTTATGGATCCGATATTAAACGTATGTGGCGTTGGGGCCGAATGCCCACATACCTAGATCATCCGCAAATTGTGATATCTTTACTTGGTTGTCCATGGGATCTACTGGAATATCATTCACATAAATCAAAAATAAGAGTGGGCTGAGGACAGACCCTTGGGGTGTGCCAGCATTAAGTTTTACTTTATCTGACATTTCATCATTAATTTTAACGGTAATTGTTCTGTCTGAAATAAACGAAGACATTAATCGTATAATTTTATTCGGCAGCTCACTGTTCACTAGCTTATATCTGAGGCCAGTATGCCATACTGAATCATACGCTTTTTCGACGTCTATAAAGACGGCAACCCCCAGTCTATTTGCTTGTAAGCCTGTAAGGGCGTCATCTGATAATCGTAATATGTGTTCCTTCGCGCATCTTTTATTTCTATAGCCAAGTTGCCATTGATTAAAGAATTTTCTCTTTTCGAGTTCGCCTCTTATTATTTTTGCAAATAATTTTCCGATACAACTTAGAAGGCTGATGGGTCTATATTTTGTAATGATTTTGTGGTTTTTATTTGGTTTTGGAATCATAGTTCCCACTGCTTGTTTCCAAGGCTCTGGAAAATAACCAGATTGTAGGCATATATTGTAAATTTGTTCTAGATTTTTTAATACTATTTCTGGACATTGTTTTAGTACCGTATATCGAATACAGTCTTTGCCAGGTGCCGATCGACCCTTGGTTTTACTTAGTTGTCTTTTAATTTCGGATATTGATATATGTCCCATTATAGGGTTCTCATCGCCCTTTTCATCTACATATGATGCTAGTGGGTTGAAAGGATGGTAATTTTCTGCAATTTTGTCGTCCACTTTTTTTTTTTAAGTTATCGTCAAAAATTGGCCCTTTGTGGGTATTGTGAATTTCCTCTAATGTTTCAGCGAACGCATTAGCTTTTTCTAAATCGTTTTCTGATGGATTTCCGTCTTTTTTTAGTAACTGGGTTGTCATTCTCTGCCTGTGCTCTTTTACCGTTAATTTTGTGAAAGTTTTGCCACAAACTTTTACTGTCTTTTGCTAAATAAATTTTTGTGTGTTTTTTTTTGCCAATAGGTGGCCTTGTCATTTTGCACCGCTTTGGATGCCAATATTTTTAATCGATTTCCTAAGTTTTTATGCTCAGCCCTATTTGTTTTTCGCGCTAGCCGTCTTATTTTTCTTTTTAACTTTATTAATTTGCTAGTTTCTTCCGATATAAAAAAATCCATAACTTTTACTTTACTTTTCGGACAGGATTTGTCTAACGCCGTTTTAATAATGTTAGCTATATTGTTCACTGTTGCATCTATTTCTGCTGGTGTGACTGCGTCTGTTAGTATTAAGTTTTTATCAATTATTTTGTTTTAGTTTTACCAAGTCTGTTTTTTTGTTCTGTAGAGTTTCTCGTTGATTTTGTCTCACAATTTTTGACGAATTTATTACCAAGTGAACAGGCATGTGGTAGCTTCCTACATCTAGGCCTACTGTACATGTATCTACCTTGGTCGCGATACTGCGACTGACAATACATAGATCTAAGATATCACTGGAAGTATTTGTGTAGTGTGTTGGGGTTCCGTCATTTGAGACTATTAAATTGAGCTCCTCTAGTATATTAAATAATATATCCCCTTCCTTGTATTTGTATTTTTTACAGCCAAAAAATTCGTGTTTTGAGTTATAATCACCCATAACTCAAAACACGAATTTTTTATCAGTGTTTGCGGCGACAGTCTTTGTATACTTTTCTGCCAGGTACATGTATACAACATGAATTGTGTCTTTCGCTGCTCGTTATACTCCGTTTTTACAAACATAAATGTAGAGCAGACAGATAAGCCCAGGAAGCCTGCACCCGGACACCTAACACAATTTGTATATTTTAATATCATACAATCAACTAATTCCTACACAACCCAAGCTGGTAACATACATCCAAATCGATATACTACTGCTGCCAGCATCACAATGCACCAACATGCACAGGCGATGGTATACCTCCGATAAGTGTTCATAACTCATCACATAGCAATATAAGATACAAATAAAATTACTTATAATCTTATAACATAATCATTAAAATCGGCAAAGTGGTTCAAGTGTTATGGTAAAAAAGCATTTCTATGTTGGCAATATTGGCAGCAATATTGGAAAATGGCGACCAAAAAAAGGTTAAACGTATTTCTGAGTCTTAAGTGGTTTTTTCATGATGATAACAATAAATAAATTGACACAAAGATCATTCAGATTGAAGCATGGTCCATACATATAATTTGTGTATTAGAAATGGCGGCCATCTCTAATATGGCCACAAAAGAAGTCTTTAGGGATGTTGAAAGCTCACAATTCGGGTTCAGTACAGTAAAAAACATAGTAAAAAAATAGCAAAACTATACAAATCCGACCTGTGGATCTAATGTTATGGAAAACATACATTTTTATGGCGGCCATCTTTAAAAATGGCAGCCATTTTGAATTTTTAAGCTGTATATTTTTCTAGCGTTTGTTTTTTAAAAGTCTGGACTCTAAGGAGAGGTAATGTCAAATTTGGTGCTTGTATCTACATTAGAAAGATCATTTTGCTTGTCACACACCTTTGAAAAACTGAATTTCAGTCAAAAAGTAGGGGTTTCGGGTAGGGTCAAACTATGGTGATTTTCACAACTTTCGCCTGGGAGGATCCCTTAGGATTTTTTTCTGTGATAGAGGACATGTCCCTGAAAAAACCTTGTATTGCAATTTGTTTAAGGTTGACCGCTTTTTTCTCGTAAAATGCCTGGACTATTACTTTTTGACCCGCTTTACATCTCACTATGTGTTTTACTGCCTTTATGCATGCTGTAGTATGGTACGTAATCCACACCAGCCATCCAAAAGAAGCTGCAGCCTCCTCTACTATCCATAACCTTCGGGTGGATTGACAGCAATGTACCCTGTTTCCACCATTCAACAGCGCGGAGCTAATGCAGCCCTTGCTGAGGGTGACTTATGTTAAAGTTGAGTGAATAGGGTTGGAGGGGGGGGGGGGGTTGGGCAAGAGTCATCTTGAAGTTGAGAGAAGGGGTTGAGGGGCCAGAGACATGTTCAAGTTGAGGAAAGGGAATTGAGGGATGAGATCTCGGGTCATATGTCGACTAAGTTATACCAAAGAGTTTAGAACTCATTGGTTATGCTGCCTTGAAAAATAGTGTGCAGGTTACTGCTGTTTGCGTTTGGAAGACAAAATGCGCCTACAATGGAAATAGGTTCTACGTAGATGGCAGATGATTTCGTAAGTAGTTTTGAAAGGTCAATAGATCAGAGAAAGAGCAAACAACAGTAGCTGCTTACTTGAAAAGTAAGCAGTCACTGCCGTTGCCTTTTCCACGGCGGCATAATATGGAGTCATTTCAGTGTAAGTAAGGTGATCTCGTGCAACTGGATTTCAATCTGGCATATGTTGTCATTCGGTGATCGCCATGCAACAGATGTGCAACAAACATTGGTAGCTGGGCTAATACTGATTGACGGGCTGACCTCATGAGCGTTGGCCCAACAATGAACGAACGCTTGTCTCGTGTTTTAAAGACTTTAGTGTACACTAAGCCATTATGGTGTTGTGCCCAATAACCTGTGCAAAAATATGGAACGCTTACTAGTGGTGATAATTGAAGAAATGTCATATTTTAACGAAAAACATTATATTGCTATATATATTATGCTAGTGAAGAGCATTTCATGTTGAGTTAGCTGCAATTAAGTGTCCAACGCTGGCCCAATGCTACACCAACTTAAATCTTTACTGCTGGGATCAATACATTAACGACCGTCAACTCTTTATAAACAGTCATTGATTGTAAGTTTGTCAATAATTCTCAAAACTGAGTTAAATCAATTGGCATAAAGCAAGCATATGCAGGTGACATGAGTAAATCAATAAACTAAGATTATATTGAATCATTTCGCTCGGTAATGTTCACAAACGCTGAGCTCGCCATACGTTGATGTGGATGGGTCACACGACACGCGTAGTAGACACACAATAAAGTCCAGTGGTTTCTTTCTGTATCGGTTAAACACCCCTTTCAAGACGGATAGAGACGTATTTCATTGGTTCCAGACAAACACGATTGAGTACAAGTAAACAAAATGGAATGCATTTTTACCAAGGAGAAATATAAATTCTGAATGTATTTTGCAATTGGTGAAGAACTTCAGCTATCTGTGGTGTATGTGAGGTGCTAAAAATATATCATTTTACTGATATTATTGAAATATGTGTTTGATAAAATATTCTAAATACCATTCTAATAACTATCCTTGTTGCGCTAATTCACTTTTGTCAACAACCCATATAACCCTGTTTTTTACAGAGAAATAAGGGGTGTTTAACATAGAAAAGGACAAAACTATAAGTACCATGATTGCAATAAAAACATCGGCGTAAAATAGACATAAATGCAAATTATGCATTCTTTCGCCATCAAATTGAAATACACTAATACTAACTGAAATTGATATAACTGTTAGATCCCAATGCATTTTAAATTATGGGGTCTTGAAGTCCGTATATCCATGGTACTTTGTGAAAACGTACACGTACATGTACTTTTCCACTTCAGTTAATGGTCAGTTGATTAATTCTCTAATCATTGGACGCATGGTGCTATACAGTTTTGTCGTGGTGTTGTTCGATAAGTCTAGATGGTATACCAACACTGACCGGGCATTGGGGTACACCTCAGGCAACATCAGCCTGATGATGAGGTTGGTGTCCTTTGGTTCCGAGAGTGCGTGCCTGTGACAGTGTCATGGGGGCAGTCTAGCAGTTGGAGTTGGTTACTCAGTCAGTCAGTTGAGAGTAGTTTCTTTGTTTAATTCTAGCCTGGGTAAGGCTTGTGCTTTACCCAGGGCGGACTATGTTATAATATTGGATGACGTGAATTGAACCTGATATTGTAATGAAATTATGCATCAATAGCTGTGTGCTAATATCTGTATCCGACATAAAGAAAAATCAAGAATGGAATTGATTAGGAACCTCTCACTAGGAACATCATTTACTAAACCTATGAAATAATATAGGTACAAGATCCCAGAGAAATCCCCATATTCGTAAGACATACAGAAGTATATATATAACAAATCACTGTCTTACATTTGGTGGAGAACCAGTTTTTTTACTAAGGAGTGATATTTTTACTAACCTTTTAGACTTGAAAGGTGTCAACACAGCTAATGGAAAGGCGCGAAAAATACTTGTTTCTGTATTAATTTAGTCTGAATAAATCCAATTAAGTGGTGATTTCTAATTGGGATACTACGATTATTCTAAGAGTAAAACTGGCCATTTTGCTCTTTGAATAATGTATGTGTCACAAGAAAAGAAAATTCTTTCTTTGTACATGTTAATGTTATATCCATATTCGAAAGAATTTTTTTTGTAAAACTAAATAGACAAATCATTTTTGGATAATTTTTATTTATACTTATGTGTTGGCGTCATCTTTAAAAGTGGTGAGCACGTTATGTAAGTGCCTGTTTAAGCTCCTTGACAAATACAGCATATTTATTAAACATTTCTTTTCACTAATATATTATATATTTTTTATTTACACGGATAAAAAAAACGTTGTCAACTACTACAAAATTCCATATATACAAAAACTGATTTATTTTTGGTGTTTAGAGTATCTATTTTTTATCAATTGAAATTAACTTCAATAAAGAAAATACCCAGCAACAACATTATGCCAATTGATTAGTATCGCATACAATGATGGCAATGTGGAATTACTATCTAATCTCAAAATTTCACTCCAACAGCAGCCTGATGCTGTTGGCGTCCTTTTGGTTCTGAGAGTGCGTGCCTGTGACAGTGTCACGGGGGCAGTCTAGCAGTTGGAGTTGGTTACTCAGTCAGTCAGGTGAGAGTAGTCTCTTTGTTTAATGCTAGCCTGGGTAAGGCTTGTGCTTTACCCAGGGCGGACTATGTTATAATATTGGAAGACGTGAATTAAACTTGACATTGTAATACAATTGTGCATCAATTGTGAACTGTGTGCTAATATCTGTATCAGACATAAAGAACAGTAAAGAATTGAATTAATTAAGAACCTATCACTGGGAACATCATTTGCTAAACCTATGAAATAATATAGGTACAAGATCCCAGAGAAATACCCATATTCGTAAGACAGACAGAAGTATATAAATAGCAAATAACTGTCTTGCCTAACTCTTTATCAACATATTTAACGGTATCCGGCCAATCGCCCTCAGGACAAACGCCCCCCCCCCCCCGAACAATTGCCCTCGGACAAATGCCCCCCGCGTACACAAGTCCCCCGGACATCAGCCTCCTGGCCAATTGCCCCCCGTACAAATAGCCCCTCCGGTCAGATGCCCCCCGTTTTTTCAAATGCCCCCCGTTTTTTATTAAGGTATAACCTTGTCGCTCAGTTAACTCATGGCTTCATCACACCTATCCTGATTCGTGCTAATCATGCTAATTGGCATCAAACCTGCCCTAATTCTCGCTAATGTAGGGCATGGCTTCATCACACCTACCTTAATTCACATCGATCTTAGTTCTCGCTAATTTATTAGTCGTTGTATTTTAAGTATATACGTGATATTATTAATTAAATTACATAGCTAAACAATATAAATTGGCTGAAAATATTGAATGTGTAATCAATAATCATATATTTAC
Source organism: Flabesymbios commensalis (assembly GCA_964017125.1). NCBI lineage: Eukaryota > Metazoa > Annelida > Polychaeta > Terebellida > Flabelligeridae > Flabesymbios > Flabesymbios commensalis. The sequence goes on along the minus strand of OZ024902.1, from coordinate 65,156,518 downwards.
TGGCCCCTGGAACTTATACCAAGATATTGTTTGTAAATCACACCTTGTCGCTCAGTTATCACATGGCTTCTTCACACCTATATTTATTCATATATATACTGTGCAGTCGCAGGGTATGGCTTCTATAAAATGCTATGTAATGAAGATGGTCCTTTCAGTCATCATATAATGACGTGCTGTAATTAGTCAGTAAGCAGGGTAGATTTAGCCGACCGTGCACACAGCTCAATACAAAATTTGAAATTAATTACTTTTCCATTAGCACTTTTCTCCATCAAGCGATTCTTAGACATTCATAAACACATGGAAGTCTAATTAAGCTGCAAAATTTTTTTCAACTGCTTTTCATATTCAGAGACTGAAATTATAGTTTGAGATTGAGATCAGAGATACGAGGAGAGCAATGGTTTGTTTCAACATATCTTTCTTTAGGCGACCCTTGGAATCCCAAGGTCATTAAATTCAAATTTCCACTTTCCAGGTTCCAGTCCTCCTTTCAATCCAGACATTTTGAATACAGAAGGAATTGGTAGGCTAAAAAGGACTCACTAACATGAGATCCTAATGCCATTATCTCACTCTCAGCACCCTTCGGGTGCTAGGGTTCCAGACACAGTCATCATATTATTTTGAAACGGTCATTATGGAGTGGATTACAAGCAGCAGAGGGCAAAAATAAGCTAGCGTACGAAGGATATATTTATACGCACCAAAAACAATTAGAAAACGATGTAGAGTCATGAATGTGAGCGCAGGTGTCACGAATCTTGCAAGTGTAAGGTGAAGGTACTGAGAAATAGAGTTGTTAGCCAATTACATGACCTCACCCATCCTCCGGATGGTCGCCGAAGTGAAGTACCTAAAGTGAAAGCTACTCTTAAGCGCAGGGTTGTGGATGCAAAAGAGTCTGAGCAACAGATTATATCAGCAGTGTGGCCAATGTGTCTCAAAGTGCCGCATAGCATTATGGTGGATTTCGAGCAAGCAGCAATAAATGCTCTATTTCACAGCTACCCCAACGCAACTACGACTGGGTGTTTCTACCATCTCTCACAAAACATTTACCGGAAAGTACAGTCTGAAGGATTGCAACAGCTCTATTCAAAAGACGCAGATATTGCCATGGCCACAAGAAAGTTAGCTGCATTGGAATATGTACCTGTCAGTCGTGTTATCGACACATTTGAGCTCTTTGTGGTAGTCAGGGCCCATTTTTCAAAAAATAGGCATTCTTAAAGTGGGTAAGGCATTTTTTAGTAGAATTTGTCATGCAGCTGCTTTACACAATTCGGATATGCTGATTCCAAATCCGCTCCATACCAAGCTCTATTCTGTCTTTTTCCCACTCAAAATTTAAAAACAAAATGGCCGCCAAAATTTGTCAAAATGTCACAACTGTACATCACGGCTTGGCTCACACTAAACACAAAAACATCATTTCGGTGTCTAAAATAACAGTTTTGGCTTCAGAGAATTTGGTTATGATGTTTCAGAAGTTCATATAGGTACCGTTATTATTAAAGAATGGCCACTAGAGGGCAAAATCCGAAATGGCCGCCACTGCAACGTAATGTGCCTTAACTTTGCTTCCGAATAAAGAAGACATGTGTTTTTGGTGTCTACACATAGGTTTCTCACACCAAGGAAACCAATTCAGAGCCGCGATAACATCTATTATCAATATTTCACAAAGTTAATCGGATTGACAGTTTACATAATAGAATCATCTTCGGTTTTATATTTTTGGCCAGAAAAGATACAATAAAATAGCCAGGTAATGCGGTGATAACACAGTTTTCAGACGGATATAAATGAACGACTCCACACAAAAATGTAATATACACATATATCTACTCCTCTAACTTAAAACAAGGATGAGATAGATGATGTCACTGTCAATAACAATGATAACATACAGTTACACGATATCAAAAATATGCAATTTAGTGCAGAAGTTGACTTATATATTATGTTTTGAGCATATGCGATTAATTGAGGACACCCGAAATCCAAACAGAGCAGAGAAGATGGAGCTATCCACAAATATCATTTCCTAGGGTAAGGCTCATTTGCTAGGGTAATGATAAAAATACTGATTATGAATTTTTTTATGAATGCATTATAAACATACGCCATCTTCAAACGATGTTAGTAACTGCCCCTACTATTGCCACGTCAATGCTAAATTGTGTCATAACAGGGTTCCCACACGTCCTGGAAAACCTTGAAAACCTGGAAAATTATGGCTGTCTGGGAATGTCCTGGAAAAACACAATTTTTCAGATTGTCCTGGAACAGTGGAATTCTGATTAAAATGTCCTAGAAAAGTCCTGGAATTCCTTTAGTCCATGGAATTTGGTTTTCTATTGCAGTCTTCCAGTGACCAGTTTGGTATTTTTAGCTCCCGCCGTCACCGCAGGTGAGACGAAGGGAGCTATGGATTCCACCTCCGTTTTTTTTATCTCTTCTTTTGCCTATAACTTTGTAAGAAAATAAGCTAGGATAACAATTTTTAGTATGTGGGTTACTTCCAGGTGGATAATGGACAGGTTAAACTATTTTTAATCTGAATTTAATACGCAAGGTCGCAGAGGAGAAAATGATGATATTACGGCGTTTGGCCGTTGGGCCGTTCGTGAACAATTCGTTTGAGGAGCATATCTCTGGAAGTACTTGTCCGATTGTCTTCAAATTTTACACACAACACCCCTGGGGGGTCTAGTTGTGCCTTTTGGGGTATATGAACTTCGACCTACTTTTGGTTCAGAACTATGACCTATTTAGACGTTTTGACGCACACTTCGTTTCCGGAGCAGATCTTGAAAAGTACTGGGCCGATGACAGTCATATTGCACATACATGTTCTCTAAGGTCCTTAGTTGTGTCTTTTCAGGTTTTTGGACCTTGACCTTGCAGTCGACCCAGCACTTTGACCTAATTTATAACATCGGTAAATCCGACTGAAAGATTTTGCGGAATATCATGAAAACCGCTCAAGATAGCTACACCATTACTATAAAACAAATTGTGAGGTTTCAGGAGAGGAAGTTGTGCCTTTTCAGATTTTTGGACCTTGACCTTAAAGTTGACCCAGCACTTTGCCCTAATTTATAACATCGATAAATCCGACTGAAAGATTTTGCGGAATATCATGAAAACCACTCAAGATAGCTACACCATTACTATAAAACTAATTGCGAGGTTTCAGGAGAGGATGCCTCTTGAAAATTTTCAAGTCGATGAAATTAAAAATGGCCGCCTATCGGCCATTATTCACCTCGACAGGCCTGATATTGCGGAATATCATGAAAACCGCTCAAGATAGTTACACCATTACTATCAAACAAATTGTAAGGTTTCCGGAGAGGATGCAATTCGACCAAGTTCAAAATGGCCGCCAATCGGCAATTATTCACTTTCACATGGCTGATATATGATAAGCCGTGCTAGATGGCTAGACCATTACTATAAAACGAAATGTGAGATTTCAGATGAAGATGCATCTTGAAAAAATTTGACTTGATCAAATTCAAAATGGCCGCCTTTTCGGCCATTATTCATTTTCACATGGCCGATATTTGTTAAAACGTGCTAGATGGCTAGACCATTACTATAAAACGAAGTGTGAGTTTTCAAGGGAACATGCACCCTGAAAATTTTAAACTTACGAATTCAAAATGGCCGACAATCAGCATTATTTACCTCGATAGGCCTGATATCAGGTAAACCGTGCTAGATAGCTAAACCATTACTATAAAACAAAATGTGACGTTTCGGGAGAGGATGCCTTTTAAAAACTTTGACTCAATCGAATTCAAAATGGCCGCCTATCGGCCACTATTTGCTTTCACATTTCTGATATTAGGTAAACCGTGTTAGATAGCTGGACCATTACTATGAAACAAAATGTGCGATTTCAGGAGAGGATGTATCTTGAAAAAAATTGACTCGATTAAATTTAAAATGACCGCCTATCGGTCATTATTCACTTTCACATAGCCGTTATTTGGTAACCGTACTAGATGGCTAGACTATTACTATAAAACAAAATGTGAGATGTCAGGAGAGGATGTATCTTGAAAAATTTCGACTTGATCAAATTCAAAATGGCCTCCTATCGGCCATTATTCACTTTCACATGGCCGATATTTGGTAAACCGTGCTGGATGGCTAGACCATTACTGTAGACGAAATGTGAGATTTCAGCTGAGAATGCATCTTGGAAAATTTCGACTTGATCAAATTTAAAATGGCCGCCTTTAAGCCATTATTCACTTTCACATGGCCGTTATTTGGTAAACCGTGCTAGATGGCTAGATCATCACTATAAAATAAAATGTGAGATTTCAGGAGAGAATGCATCTTGAAAAATTTAGACTCGATCAAATTCAAAATGGCCGCCTATTGGCCATTACTCACTTTCACATGGCCGATATTTTGGAAAACCGTGCTAGATGGCTAGTTCTTCAGGTTTTTTGCATTATACAGGTCCTTAAAAAATGGAATTCTGAAAGGGGCCATATGGATAAATACAATTATAAGATGTTATGTATTTAGACATCTTTGATTAAACAGATTGCCCATCAGTAATCACCAGTTCAGTACATATTTTTGTCATATTTTTGTCTTCAATTACCAAGGAGGGCGGGGACTGGAGTTTTTGGCAATAAATATTTTCAGACAAAAATTTCGTGATACAGTACAGTGTATAAATAATTGTCTGAAGGACATGTTGTAAATAAATATGTAATAGTTTTTTAAAAAAATGTTAAGCCTCGCTTCGCTCGGCATAGTTAAGCAACTCTTTCAATTTGAGCTCCATTCAACCATCAATAATAAGGCTCGTTTGGGATCAAACTTTGTGGACAGGATTTTTTTTTAAAGTGAAATAAACATTTTGCTTGAGGCAGAGTGCTAAAAAAATAAAGTTGTGCAGATAGGAAATGAAATAAGTAATTTGTTGAATTCAAAAATTGCCGCCACGCCCCCCCCCCTCCCCAATAATTGAATAGTGGCTCCCTTACTAGCTAGTATATTTGACCTGAAATAGTGGAATTTAACCCTTTCGAGCCTTAATTTCCCAGGGTGATCTCATCCTCCGCGGATTGCTGCCGCAAGTCTCGACTTGTAGTACTAGTGGATGAAGATGACTAGAAGTGGGTGAAAAATTGCCATGTATTGGTAAACCAGCTCCATGGACATTTTCGTTCTAAAACCATTGGTTGTATGAAAATTAGGTCTGTTTTCAGGGATGTAAAATGATGCTTTTATGCATCGTGAGGGCTTAAAGGGTTAAGTCCTGGAAAATATACATTTAGTCCTTGAAAAGTCCTTGAATTCACTTGTCAAATTTTTTTGGGAACCCTGCATAAGCAAATCCCCAGAGATTATTGGGTACACTGTTGCAACAAGATAGGATGCAGAATATGTGGTAATTGGGGTAAGATACATTGATACCGTTTGTAACACGATCAGAATGTTTTCACATAAAATACACATACATATACTTTCTATATGTGGTCGTGATATGGTGGGATGTGTATTGAATCAGTAGGTTCTGGTCATGCATACATGTAGTTCTAAGCTCTCACTCTCAGATAATATACAGTTGCTTAATAGCTGATGTAAACTTGTTCATTCTGCTTTCAAAACTTTCTCATCCAATAACAATGCTTAGCTGTGTTAACCTAGAGCTGGTAACATTTATTGTAAAATATACCATCCAATCGTCTCAAAAGCTTCAGCAGCAATTCTAAAATCAGTATCTGCTAATTTCTGTATTTTATGTTAATCTGCATGAAAACATCCTGATCGTGTTACAAACGGTATCAATGTATATTACCCCAATCACCACATATTCTGCATCCTATCTTGTTACAACAATGTACCTAATAATCTCTGGGAGATTGTTTATGACACAATATAGCATTGCATTGGCAATAGTAGGGACAGTTACTAACGTCGTCAGAAGATGGTGTATGTTCATAATATATTCATAAAATAATTCATAATCAGTATTTTCAACACTACCCTAGAAAATGAGCATTACCCCAGGAAATTATATTTGTGGTTAGCTCTGTTTGGATTTTGAGTTTCCTCAACCATTAATCTCATATGCTTAAAATATCTATAAGTCAACTTCTGCACTAAATTACATATTTTTGATATCGTGTAACTGTATGTTAACATTGTGACCTCATCTATCTCATCCCATCTATCTCATCAGTGTTTTAAGTTAGAGGAGTAGATATATAATGTGTACATTACATTTTTGTGTGGATCTCCAAGTCGATGGTTGTGACGTTACTCGTTCATTTATATTTGTCTGAAAACTGTGTTATCAGCGCATTATCTGGCTATTTTATGGTATTTTTTTCTACCAAAAATATAAAACCGAAGATGATTAACTACGTAGAGGACACGTACATCGGACGTCCTCAGCGACGAGGCAGACGCCAGCCAAGATTCGCACATGCCTTCTGAAATGTTTATGACCGTGTTGTGGATGGACTCCCGCGAAGGATTTCATAATCACATGCAGTCCAGTGTGATGTCCTGTCATCCCAATATATGGTCGTTTATCAAAGTGCAACTAGAACAGAGATTAAATGATGTACACATCATCCAGATGATTGCTGGTCGACCACCTCCACCCCAGCGCCGCCAGTACAGAGAATCAGCAGTACGCATCACAGCCATTGTGTCTGACTACGCAAAAAGGAATGCCATGGATTTCCTTCGAGGAATAGCTAAATTAATTAATTTATATTTCACCCACTTGAAGTTATGGGTCACGGTAGCGAGACACAACTTCAAGTGGGTGAAAATTACTTATAAATATTTGTTTCATTTGACACTAAACATTTGCAAATCGTGATGGCTAATCACTTTTTCATTTCCAATAGCAGTGATTTAATCGGCTAATAAAACAAATGAGAAACGATTATAGTCATAATTGCCATTGGTGGTTAAAGCTTGAAAATATAATCAACAATGATTACTTTTTGGCTTTGGCTTTGCAAAGCAGAATATATATCAGCAGACAATGGAGTAAGACATATGATGCTTTGACGCATGAAATAAAAAGGTTGGCCCTATATATAATTATGTGATAAGACGGTATTTTGTTCAAAATAATCATTGTTTCTATTTTTTCATTTTCTACCCAGACCACGTCCATATTAATTAATTGATACATTTAAAAAGATCGGCTTTTCCAGTTAATTGGCCGGATAGGTCAAGTCAATGATTAATGTCGACGATTTCATTTGTCAAAGGTACATTTCTACTGGTTGAATTCGGCTTTGACGAAAATGGGGCTATTGGCTATGGTATTCTGTAGGCTGAACACACTGGAATAAAAGGACCAGGAACTGGTGGTCAGTCCTTGTTGACCGATCTTCATTACATATGTCCGGTTCGTTGAGCATGTTGAGCATGTTTTCAAATTGATTGATGGAACCCCAGCACCGAAGGCGCTGAGAGTAGTTTTAAGACAATGGGGGCTTACTGTAAATAGTAGTCCCCATATAGCCAACCATTACATGTTTATGTTTAATTTCATAACTCTACTTTTACTCAGATATTGTTGTCACATATAGTGTTGTCAGTTGTCTGTTGTGGTCGTGGTCCAGCTTGTAAAATGTAGTTAATTCAGCATTTTTTCAATTCTTAGCATTTAAAGGGATTTCTTTTATTACAACCTACACCTCTGATAAATGCTAAAAGTTGTCGAGTTTGTCATAATGTCTCATTGCTCTGAAAATAGTGAGATTCCTTGGTGTTATCTTTCAATCTTGGTTATTACGTCGTCAAATACTAAGTCTGTCAATGTATCCGGTTCAGCGTTACCGGTAATAGCTTTAATAGAATCGTTAGCCACCGAGCCAACACGACAGGGTAAAACCGTGGAATTTTAGCATCCTGTCTGCTGAAATTCTTCGGATAAAACTCCCTGATGCCTTCAGTGTATGACTGATATTATATCATACAATGAGGGCAAGATCGTTGCGGACAGACGATGAGTTGTGTTTATTCACCCAGACACGGCACCAGCTGTCCGGTTGGCTGTGTCAGTGAGTGGATGGGTTTTAACACTTAACAATCACGACATGGACATTGCCACATATTCAGCATTTGCACCGGGAGCGATAACCTCCCAGACCTAAAAAAAAAGAGTCAGTTGACAAAGCATCTCTGACAATTTCCTTAGGTCCCACCCGGTCCAATAACACAGGCGACGGGAAGGGTCCCCTAAATTTAAAACAATAAATCTAGCCCTAAACTTAAAAGAGGAATTCCAGGTGAAATGCCACTTAATATATATCGATGCCCAGCGTCTGATCATGAAAAGTGTTCTTGAGTTTCTCAGAGTGAGATTAAAGCAAAAACCATTTTCATTTCCATTTTTGTTTCTTGTAGTTTTCTAGAAATTCGTCTAGAAAATTTGTTTTTTCCCTCTTCTTTATCGCATTATGTAGATCCTTTTGAAGTTTGAATAATTCTGAGTGTTCTTCTAATGAGTGTATAAATTTATTAGCTAATGATTGCAATTGCTTTTTAATGATTTCGATCTCCGCTAGCTGATGTATTTTGTGTGTGCTGGTACACCACGGTAGGCAGTAAGCTATCTTGATATCATTATTTTGTGCTAGTAGTATCTTTTCTACTGTTGTTTTAGGTGCAAATAGGAAAGCTATCGCTCCATATTCTAGGACTGGTCTGACGTATTGTTTGTATAATTGCATGATTATTTTAGGCTTACATCCCAGTTAGTACCACTTGGAAGTCTTAGTAAGTTTAATCGTCTATTGGCTTTGGCTATTGCCATTTGTATATGTGATCGAAAGTTAAATGTTTATATGATAGTCACTGCCAGCAGTGTTGCTTCTTCCACATGATCTATTTCTTCTCCGAATAATTGAAGCTTGATTTATTTGTGTTGTCTCCCGTTCTTTTTAAGTACAATTAGCTGCGTCTTTTTAGCATTTAATTTTAGCATTTAATTCTCCATTTGGAGCACCACTTTTCTAGAGCCGATAATGTTTTGTGGATCCGATATTGAACATATGTGGCGTTGGGGCAGAATGTCCACATACCTAGATCATACGCAAACTGTGATATCTTTACTTGGTTGTTCGTTGGATATCATTCGCATACATCAAAAATAAGTGTGGGCTGAGGACAGACCCTTGGGGTGTGCCAGCATTAAGTTTTACTTTATCTGACAATTCATCATTAATTTTAACGGTAATTGTTCTGTCTGAAATAAACAAAGACATTAATCGTATAATTGTATTCGGCAGCTCACTGTTCATTAGCTTATATCTGAGGCCATTATGCCATACTGAATCAAACGCTTTTTCGACGTCTAGAAACCCCTAGTCTATTTGCTTGCAAGCCTGTAAGGGCGTTATCTGTTAATCGTAATATGTGTTCCATCGCGCATCTTTTATTTCTATAGCCAAGTTGCCATTGATTAAATAATTTTCTCTTTTCGAGTTCGTCTCTTATTCTATTTGCAAGTATTTTTGCAAATAATTTTCCGATACAACTTAGAAGGCTGATGTGTCTATAGTTTGTAGTGATTTTGTGGTTTTTATTTGCTTTTGGAATCCTATTTCCCATTGCTCGTTTCCAAGTCTCTGGAAAATAACCAGTTTGTAGACATATATTGTAAATGTGTTCTAGGTTTTCGAATGCTATTTCTGGACATTGTTTTAGTACAGTATATCGAATACAGTCTTGGCCAGGTGCCGATCGACCCTTGGTCTTACTTAGTTGGTTTTTTATTTTCGGATATTGATATATATGTCCCATTATAAGGTTCTCATCGCCCTTTGATGCTACATATGATGCTAGTGGGTTGAAAAGATGGTAATTTTTTTGTCGTCCACTTCTTTTTTGAAGTTATCGTCAAAAATTGGCCCTTTGTGGGTAGGCCTATTGTGAATTTCCCCTAATGTTTCAGCGAACGCATTGGCTTTTTCTAAATCGTTTTCTGTTGGATTTCCGTCTTTTTAGTAACCGGGTTGTTAGTTTCTGCCTGTGCTCTTTTACCGCTAATTTTGTGAAAGTTTTGCCACAAACTTTACTGTCTTTTGCCGAATAAATTTCTTGTGTTTTTGTTTGGCACCAGGTGGTCTTAATTAATTTGCTAGTCTCTTCCGATAAAAAAAAAATCCATATCTTTAACTTTACTTTTCGGACAGGATTTGTCTAGCGCCGTTTTAATTATGTTAGCTATACTGTTCACTGTTGCATCTATTTCTGCTGGTGTGACTGCGTCTGTTAGTATTGAGTTTTTATCAATCATTTTGCGAAGTTTTACCCAGTCTGTTTTTTCGTGCTGTAGAGTTTCTCGTTGATTTTGTCTCACAATTTTTGACGAATCTATTACCAAGGGAACAGGTATGTGGTCGCTGCCTACATCTAGGCCTACTGTACATGTATCTACCTTGGTCGCGATACTGCGACTGACAATACATAGATCTAAGTTATCACTGGAAGTATTTGTGTAGTGTGTTGTGGTTCCGTCATTTGAGACTATTAGATTGAGCTCCTCTAGTATATTTAATAATATATCCCCTTCCTTATTGTATTTTTTACAGCCAAAAAATCGTGTTTTGAGTTATAATCACCCATAAAAATTGAATTTGGGTAATCATTTAGTATGAATTTAAAGTTTTCAACATTAGGTGAAGTTCCAGGAGGGTTGTACATCGTAGCCAATGCAATCTTTCTTTTATCAGATTCGAATGATATTGCAAGAAATTCTTCATCGAACTCTGACGTGTCTAATTGGTTAAATTTTATGTCCTTTCGTACATGTATTGCTACACCCCCTCCTACCCCACGGCCTGGATTATCTCTATCTTTCCTTATTATATGATAGTTAGAGATCCTTATTGTATGTTGTTTTATGATTTTACTTTCATTTATCGTTACAAATTGCTGGTTATGCTCATTGAGATGTATTAATTCGGCGTGCTTGTTCGTTATGCCGTTTATATTTATGTGAATAATTTCAGTTTGAGTGTATGTGCGTGGGTGTATAGTAATACTCAGGCTTTTAAGTGTATTAGGACATCTCTCACTTGTGCGAAGCTGACATCACTTCTCAAGGCCCAGTTGATGGATTCTGTTGTGATACGAGCTATGTCCATCCCTGTGATCTCCACTTCGTTTTTGTTAGCCTCATCTTCAGCAAATTTTAGTCTAAGAATGGTAGCTGCAACAGCAATGGTTAAACCAGTTATATAATGACGTGAAAAAGACGTGATGTGCTCTACGTACTTGTCTATCCTGTCCTTGGTCAAACATCTGGATGATTTCTTGGAATTTTGGACAGCATCTGTCTTAAGAGGTGTGCGGGCCAAAATAGTTTGCACATTTTGTATCGCTCGCTGTGCAATCTTGCTTCTGGTGGGTTTCTCCACCACATCTACCGCATTTTTTATGTTTACTTTTACAGTCAAAAGCTATGTGACCAAAACGCTGGCACCTATAACATTGTTTTACCTGAGTTTTTCTACGATAGCTTTCTATTGTGTAACACAAGAGCCTATTTCCAATATCTTTCATATCACTCTCTCTTTCAAGAGTCAGCTTGAACTTACCAGTAGCATAGGCTTTTGTGTCTTGCTGTTGATCATTCTGTTTGCTAAATTTATGTTGTGTTGTTTTTTCATGTCCGGTTCTATAGTTGTGTTTTCTACGTGAAGAGGAATTTCTACCACTACTAATGTCCTCTTGTCCTGCTCTTTGTAGTTAACCCTCTGCTTAGGCGCTAAGAAAGAAAAGAAGGTGGCCACGTCGTGTGGTTCTGCTGTCATCCACCTGGATACCTGCTTGGTCTATGATGTCGGACAAAGCTTTGGCTTCGATCCCTTCAGCTACTATCGGGACGATTGTTGATTTATTTATTGTAGCTTTTGCGCTATTTACACACACCTGTTCTGATGATGCTAGTCTCTTACCGGTCAATAGACGCAGCACATCTTCTTGTTAATTTCCAGGTAGATGTCTTAAGAAGTTTTGTTCGACTTCCTCCGCTTCCAGTTCAAGCTGGAGCCGTTCTTTCTGAAACCGTTTATTCTTGTTGTTTCTACTTTCATATATATCGTGATCTCACCTTGGCCATCTTCGGTCGGGATATCATTTTCGACCAGTTCCATGTCTTCAATGCTAGGAAGAGGGCTTGGTGGAAGTGGTCTGACTTCAACATCTAGTTCTCTCAGATCGTCTATTTCCTGCAAAACATTATTGTTTTCCAAAATTATTTTTTCTGCTTTTTGGTACCTACTTGGAGATTCGGTTGAATCGTCTTCATCGCACATCGCTTATTCACCTGCTTTTTGTGTAGAATTTGACAGTTACCTTTCCTGATTTTCTCTATTGGTGTTTTTAGACTAGCTGTACTACTTTTCTTGTTGGTGGCTTGTTATTACCTGGTGTAGACGGAATGTTTTCAAAACGTCAGGGTTTCCCTGATGCTTTAAACTTTTATCCTGACGCTTCAGTAATTCCCATGATGCTTTACCAAATGCCACCATGCTTCAGTAACATCATTAAATGCTCTCCCCAAACTTCCATATTATCAAATGCTTACTTTTTATTTTTAAGTGTACAGTGGTTGCAACAGTGGTCATTCTAAAAACGGTATATAGTCAATATAAAGCTTAATAAACAAATGAAAGACAGACCTTATGGTTTTCCTTAGGACTTTTTACTTTAATATTTTACAATGTCATAAAATGGCATGTACCAGTGCAAACAATGGATACAAATTAGCTCTATAAGTTACTAGAAAGATATATAAAGAAGTTTTCATATTCAAATTTTCCAGAGGGGGTGGTATGCCTCCTGACCCCAGTCTCCCACAATACGATTAGCTGAGCCACTCTTTAACTGGTCATCACCTGAATCAGTGTAAATGTAATTTTCTAGGTAGTCCCAGAGGTGATCCCAGCAAACACAAAATATTTGTATAACATTTATAAAAAGTCGTGCCAACGTCTTTGACGTTGGGCCAACATTGTATAAATGTTATAGAAATGTTTTGTGTTTGCTGGATATATATATTACGTCCAATTTGTAATAACGTCCGAATTTGTTATAAATCATTACAAATCGGAACGCATTTGCAATGACATTGGTTTCCAACTTGACTCAACAGTGCTATCCCTGCCCATTATTTTTCACATTTGTGACTGCAAATGAAATGAAATGAATCGGGCTTTAGGCCACCTTTGTGCACATATAGGCTAAACTGGGCCAGGAGAACCTCCTGAGGATGGTGAGATGATTGAGATGACACTGTCCTCCAGACACAGGATTCGAAATTCGAGCCCTGGCGGTCTGAGGCCGAGCACGCTACCTCTCGGTCACGGAGGCTCCCCACAATACTTACTTTCACACGTGGATGGGGAAGAAACAATTTTGTTTCTTTCAAACCGCCGAGACCGGGAACCGAACCCCGGACTCTGGCGTGAAAGGCAGCGATGCTAACCACTACCCTAGGGCCCCCGTCCTTTGTGACTGGAAGTTGAAACACCTCACAGCTGGGATAATATCGACAATTGCTACCTATACTGGCAAAGAGGCACTACAAAAACAATTCGCACAGAATATTACGCTTCTATGTAAACATATAGTGAATAAACAATAATCACATATGATATCTCGCTTCTAGATAAATAAGCAATATTACAATTCTAGGTAAATAAAGATCGATCCTCACACATAAATGATAATATTGCAATTCTGGGTAAATACAGGATCCTAACACAGTTTTATTACGATTCTAGGTAAATAAACACACATAATATGTCCTCTTACGTTTCTAGGTAAATAACTGAAGATGCCACGCGTGTCGTCAGCATCCCCATCAGTGGCAGCCGTCACTGGGCCCATTGTACGACATGGGCATATAATCATCTCCTGCGACCTGCTACACTATTTCAGCGGTGACAAAACACTGTTGATTATTGATTTGAATGCCCCCCAGACCAAATGTCTGGCGCGCGTGGCTGAAAAGTCACTATTTTCCTGGAAGAATGGGCCCTGACTTATTGTATGTGTGCTTTGCCCTCCTGCACGACAGATCCCTGTTCCGCCGTGCAAAGCCAACCAGCAGTAACTGCTAACTTTTCAGTAAGAAGTTACTGCTACTTACTTTTTGTCTTTGCATTCGCTGTTGACACAGCGTGACACAACAGGTTGATCCGCGCGTGGGAAGCGGCCCTGCGACGCTGGGCCGGCGTCAAGCCGGGGCCGGTTTCGCCCCTGGTGTTATTGGAGATGTGCGTGTCCCAGGCCATCTCGATAACAGTGCTTTCACTGTTCCTTGGAGACCATTGACACAGGTGAACCATTGCGGCCCCAAAACGAGCGATAGTGTAAGTGATTTCTGTTTTATGCGCGGATCGCGCCTTAGGACAATATTGCCATAATTTCAAAACAGACATCCTTCCAATAGCTATCAATGACATGCAACGCACAGAAACTGTTGTTAAAGCTAAAAAGGCTGTAACTAGTACTGTTACTTTTAATTCAAGTAAGCAGTTACTGCCTTTTGGTTTTACAAAGCAGAAGATTGAAAAAGGGGACCAAGGAAAGGTTTGAACTGGGAGGCCTGTTTGAGCCAGAGGCCTAGCATTAATCAAGCCATGTGCCCTAAAGTCACATTGGGAGAAGAGTTCAAAAACGTAAAGGTGCAGGTTTATAGTCTGATATCAAGTCTGAAGACCTATCATCCGACTTTACATCTTACCCCCTGGCCACTGGACTTGTTCATTCGTGTGACAACTCCACGGAGAGCATACAGTCCTGCAGCCGTTTCGGCGCATTGAACTCATCGTACACATTGCCATCTCTGTCCTACCAGGTACTCATTTTCACATGAGTCAAGTGGAGCATCCCAGGGTGAAGTGCCTTGCCCAAGGACACAACATCTTAACAATGTCCCAAGATTGAGAGGGAAGAAACATGATATTTCTCTGAAAATCCTGCACCAAGCGGGATTCGAAACCGCACGGCAGGCAGCGACATCGGCAGAGCGCCACGCTCTAACCATTGCGCCATGTCAACATGGAATCTTAAAGAAAAGTAGATGCTGGTATTACCATTACTACCTTTCTCCCCAGCAAATATGAGGCGTTTGCCCAATGCTTGTTTGATGTTGGGCCAGCATCGCAGACCGTGGTCAAACATCAAAATAACACTGGGTCAACGTATTGTGTGTGCTAAGGGGGACTATCAGCATATACTGGGGTACATGAATACTGAGGTACATGAATATTGAATACCAGGAATATCAGCAATGCCAAAGTTACAATCAAATTATATTGTTATTCTATTTACAGATTTTACACAGATGGAGATAGAAACACAGATAACGCAATTGCTCAGTTCGCCTCAATATATTATAATACATGCAATGTAGACAGCAGTAGCTGCTTACTTGAAAAGTATGCAGTTACTGCTGCATACTTTTCAAGTATGTGTAACATTTTGTACTAGTGTATGAACAATCAGCGTCATTGTTCATACATCATGTCGTACAGGGGTGTGCGTCGCTAATGTTTGTGACCCCCCCCCCCCCCCCACTGTCTGTACTGTACATTCTCTAGAACCATCTGTCAAATGTGATCACCGCCACTTCAAAGTGATCTCAACAACTACAAAAGTGATCTTGGCCACAAAAAAAGTGATTACAAACACTTTAACAGTTATCTCAGCCACTCGAAAAGTTATCACAGCCACTCGAAAAGTTATCTTGGCCAATAAAAAAAGTGATCACATTCACTTTAAAAGTTATCTCAGCCGCTACAAAGGTGATCTTGGCTACTGAAGAAGTGATCACAGCAACTTTAAATGTTATCGCAGCCACTACAAAAATTATATTGGCCACTGAAGAAGTGATCACAATCACTTTAAAAGTTATCTCAGCCTCTACAAAGGTGATCTTTGCCACTAACAGACTGGTGTCAGTCACTGATAAAGTTATCTAAGCCACTACATATTGATCTTAACCAATAAAGAAGTGAGTACAGCGATTTTAAAAGTTATCTCAGCTACTACAAAAATTATCTTGGCTACTAAAGATGTGATCACTCTGAAAATTATCCAAGCCACTACTAAAATGATCTTATCCACTGAGGAAATGATCACAGCCACTCGAAAAGTTATTTCAGCCACTACAAAAGTTATTTTGGCCAATAAATAAGTGACCACAGCAACTTTAAAAATCATCTTAGCCACTACAAGGGTGATCTTGCCCCCAAACTGGTGTCAGCCACTGATAAAGTTACCTAAGCCACAACAAAGTGATCTTGGCCACCGAAGAAGTGATCAAAGTCACTTTAAAAATTATCTAAACCAATACATCTAATGTATTGGTTTTATCTAAACCAATACACTACACATGTGATCTTGGCCACGGTAGAAGGATCATAGCCACTCGAACAGTTATCTCAGCCACTAAAAATGTAATCATGGCCAATAAAGAAGTGACCACATCCACTTTAAAAGTTATCTCAGCCACTACAAAGGTGATCTTGTCCACTGAAGAAGTGATCACAGCAACTTTAAATGTTATCTCAGCCACAACAAAAGTTATTTTGGCCAATAAGTATGTGACCACATCCACTTTAAACATTATCTTAGCCACTTCAAAGGTGATCTTGCCCACTAAAAATCTGGTGTCAGCCACTGATAAAATTACCCACGCCAATACAAAGTGATCTTGAACACCGAAGAAGTGATCAAAGCTCTTTAAAAAATATCTAAACCACAGAACTGGAATACAACCAATACAAATGTGATCTTGACCACTGAAGAAGTGATCACAGCCACTTTAAAACTTATCTCAGCCACTACAAAAGTCATCTTGGCCACTGAATAAGTGTTTTATTTCCATGGTCAATATTGTCTGCTTGTCACATGACAAATACATGACCAATATCACCAATCACATCAACACCTAAAACAAAACGTGGCTGCATTTGTTCCCATTAATCACTATATTTACATGAGCAGCAACCAAATGATCATCTATTATACTGCAAGAACAAGTATAAATGTTATGTTATGCAGAACAAATTATTATGTTATGCAGAACAAATTTGGCACAAGCATCTATTTAGGCCTTGATCCAGAGGATTTCCAATGGACATTTAAATTTTAATTAACCAAATTGATTTACCCTAATTAGCCTTATTTACCCCCTCCCCCTCCCTTATTAGGGCCAATAAATCTTTTCCATTGTAAAAACACCATACGTGCCTACGTGATAAGTAACAAGAAGGCTTCCGAGCGGACATATGAGAGCTACAGGTTATCTAGCATTTGCCAAGGCACGATGCCATTATTTTGAACAGCTTGAGTGCACCACAGGTTTATGTGCATATATTATGTTAAAAACGTAATAACTGGCGGCCATTTTGGATTTTAGCTCAACAAATGTAACATTTTTTTGCTGATTAAAACATATGTATTCTTTGATCACCAGAAAGTTATTTCTAACATGATTGAAAGTGAAGATAATGCAGAAAATACGATTTACCATGTGATCTTGGTGGCCATTTTGAAAAATGGTAATTTGGGCACTTTCCCCAAAGAAATTTTCCCCAAGGAACTTATTTTCCCTGTAAAATACATGCACTAATGATTTCAAATTTGCAAAAAAAACCTTTTGAAGTAATTTTGTTGAACCTGAGACCTTTAATTACTGGACTATAATGCAGGTGTCATTGTCGACCATTAACTGGGTCTACAGAGGCTCAAAGATGCAAATGATGATCATCTGAGACATAGGCCTACTCAGCAATCAATGCTGTCTAGCTCCTAGGCTGGGTCTATGCCCCTAGGCCTGACGTTACAATTAAGTCCAAACATCTGAATGGTGAGCCTAACAGTGTAGGTCCTACCGGTATTTTATATAAAAATAAGCGTTCTAAATTTTTTAATTGGGAGCCATTTTGTTTATGCTATTTATGTACTAAACAAGGCCAATCACATTCGGCATACCTTAATAATATTATGCTAGAAAAACATGTTCCCAATAATTTTCATATGGGTACAATAAGATAAAGTCCATATGTATAGGTAAATGAAAATATTGTTTGGAAAAAGTGTGCTAAATCATAAATTTGGTCGCCATTTTGTCTCGACGTTTTCATCAAAGGTCACATCACATGCATCACGCGGTCCTCGTGACACCTCCTCCCCTGATTTCTATTTTGACCCACAAAGGCAAATTCCACTAATTGTAGCCTATACCTGAAGTAAGCCGTTACTTTTGTGTGTCTCTGCATGACGATTTTAACACGTGCAATGTTTTCATCAAAGCGCAAGTTTCATATCCGAAGTTAAAACGGCGGTTTTGATTCGTTAATTCGTAACTGCTGCCCATCTTCTTGTGAGTCATTCCTCCCAACCAGAGAGAGACACATATACATGTACGTGTGTTATATTATTACGTGGATGAAAGGATCAATTGGATAAGCGCTCCACCAATATTACACTGATCTCGGTCTCATGAAGTTAATGCCTGTCACTTTGTATAACTTAATAATCATCTGACAATGTGAAACCATTGATAATCCTGAGCCAGATAACACTCAATAATTGATTGTTCTTTCGGTTGGCAGCCATGGAAAGTAGGGCTTACTACTCTCTATTAATATAGGCCTAATTAGAAATGTAATGGTGTAGATTACCATTTCTGAGTCAGAATTGGAAATATACAAAAATTGCATTGCATAACTGCAGAAAGTAGAGGGCGATTTATGGCTGTGTATTAGCTCAGACAAGGGATATGTTTTTTATCATTACCCGGCAAATACGAGACATTGACCTCAGGTTGCTTCAATATTGGTTCGCGGTCTATGACGTCAGCCCAACATTGGACTAACCTCGGGTCAACGTCTCGTGTTTGCTGGGTAGAGGCTGGGCATCACAATCCACAATATAACTTTGACTGCCTTCCAGCACGCCACAAAAAACCCTTTGGATCCGCACCTGAATCTGACTCAGGGGCGGGTGAATATGAAAACTATATACGAGCTGTCTTGCTCCAGATCCTTTTTAATATCAATTCCGGAACTATCATGGCGGCCATCTTGGATGCCTATAATCCTATTTACGGCCTATAATCTAAGATGGCTGCCGTAATCCCAGACATTATGGTACTGTCACACTAGTTGGCTACTGCTCTCCAAAAGCAGAAAGACATTATCTGGTTACTTGTAAAGTAAACAGATAACGTCTTTTTGACAACACTGAGGTACAAAAACAAATAGCACTAACTGGTCACTTGAAAAGAAAGCAGTTACTGCTGTTTGCCTTTGCACGGCTGTACACGATGTCTTTGTTCTAGGCTTTAAGAGCTGTGGTCTTAATTTGTCGGCGTTTTTTATCTGCGGTACATATACCTTAACTAAAATTAATATCAATAATTAACCGAATGGATAATAAAAAAATAGATTGGATATGTATAAATGTAGTCGTTCTTGTAGGCATTACAAAACATGAATAGACCGCTTTGTTTTAATGTTAAGATCATTGTTTAATTAAGTGATAACTTGTATTCTTGACAGATAAACGCCCATTATTGGCTGAGCTATAGCGCCATCAAAAAACAATATTCCATCTCTTTGCATGTTCACCGCACCTGCATAGGTTTTATTAGATGAGATGATATGATTATAAAAACCTGAAGATTAGATTGCAATCCTATGTGCTCTTTGAGGCTCTCCGTAATATTATAATTCTATACTGCTGTGAATTGTGGCAGCGATTATTACGTCACCTTGGATATAAAAGTGTGTATCTGCCACAATTTCCTAAACATCTGATATATTTTAAACCAATTAAAAGCCAAAATATATAATTCACCGCAATGGAAACTTTCACTCACTTGTCAATGTAAAATTTGTACATGTGAGATTTGCTACAACTGTTTTTAAATCATTTTAAATCTTCTCTTTGGCATGTTTTGGGGACACGCTCGATCCACCTTCCACAATATTTGGTATGTAGTAACATAATGTCAATTGCAATTGGCGCTTAAGGGATTAATTTAGGATGTTTTTTTTAATTCAAATTTATTAATTTATTCAATTAATACATCTGTTATTCAAAAGGTTGTTTTTTTAATAATGGATATAAGGGAAACCAGCAAAAGGCTTTGTTCAAAGTCGCTTCCATGTGTGCCACGACCCCAGACCGCCAGCATTTAAATTTTGGGGGCGGTGTCATTTGATTAATCTCACCATTATCGGCATATGTTCGGTTCAATTTAGCCTACACGTGCACAAAGAGACCTGAAACCACTTAATTCATTGTTTTAATCACTCATTCAAATTTGCACGTTTGAGATCCAACAAGTACAGATCCAGGACAGGTCGATCCTGCTCAAATCTTCTCAGTTTGCTGCGAGCTTACCTCAAAGAAGCAGGTCTTGGAACATTCAAGAAACTGCAGGAGCTAAGACTGCTTGCCAAGGATAAGAGACGGTGGCGCAAGGCGAAGAAGGACTGATTGCAGCAGTGAGATGATTCTTCACCCCACAGCCGCAGATACAGTGAATGATGATTCATTCAAATAAAGCACCAATTGTTCATCGTCAAAACACGGCAATATATTAAACTAAGGATTATGTATCATTATTCATTTAAAGCCAGCAATTGCGTCAACAATAAATGAAAAATGAGTTATTGCAGCCCTGGAGGATCTGAGCGTCTTCTAACAGGTTGTGAAAGTGCTTACGTAAGTGATGATGGCAGGACCTCAGTAAACGATGGATATCGTGACAAATACGTCCGGTCACTGTCAACGTCATTGTTCACAGCGACCATACAATCATAATGGCCAGGTTCACGGCATTGTCAATGAACAGCTGATGGATAACGTTACGATTTCAAATCGGCGATGTTGACATTAATAATAATGTTGATCCCTGGTCCACTGTGAAAAGACAAACAAAAGTAACTTCTTGCTTGAAGAGGAGGCACTTACTGCCGCTTGCCTTTGCACGGCAGCAGTTTGGCGGCGTGTTCATAGTCCTATGAGAAAATATCGCGTACGCGAACACAAAAGATACCAGAACAATCACAGCGAAAGATCTGCGCACCCACTCGTCTTCCCACCAAACAATCTGCAGGTTTAACCTATTAGGGCTTTTGATCTATTACGTTTTAATTACACCAGTCGCTTATGACTTCAAGTACTATAATTACACAATGTCACGCAATCAAAACGGCCGGACTAATCCTGCTTTCAGTTACCATAATTGACACTTTGGTTGCCAATCAAGGCTATCCTTGTTTAAAATCCTTTTATTAGGTAACATATGAAATAACGGTTCTTGTGAGTGAAATGTGCGTGTAATCATCAATAATTGCAAACGCTCGTCTCAAGCTCTGCAAATATTTTTCAAATTGATTTTGTGGGTAGCGATACATAACTTCAATTGTTTAAAAGTTGTATTCAATTTTGTAAGAGGAGCTTTGCAAAATACTGTAATATTAACAATTGACTTTATCTGTCTGCATGTTTGTTTGTTTGTTTGTTTGTTTGTTTGTTTGTTTGTTTGTTTGTTTGTTTGTTTGTTTGTTTGTTTGTTTGTTTGTTTGTTTGTTTGTTTGTTTGTTTGTTTGTTTGTTTGTTTGTTTGTTTGTTTGTTTGTTTGTTTGTTTGTTTGTTTGTTTGTTTGTTTGTTTGTTTGTTTGTTTGTTTGTTTGTTTGTTTGTTTGTTTGTTTGTTTGTTTGTTTGTTTGTTTGTTTGTTTGTTTGTTTGTTTGTTTGTTTGTTTGTTTGTTTGTTTGTTTGTTTGTTTGTTTGTTTGTTTGTTTGTTTGTTTGTTTGTTTGTTTGTTTGTTTGTTTGTTTGTTTGTTTGTTTGTTCACACATATTCATGTATTCATTTATTCAGACATTGCTTCATACACGGAATGGCTGGATTTATGAAGAACCACTCAGCAAACACAAAACATTTGTATAACATTAATGAAACGTCTTCACAACGTCTTCGACGTTGGACCAGCAATGTTCTACCTATTTTCGTGTTTGCTGGGTACGTGTGTATTTCCTGTATGAGTGCCTTACATTGGTATCTGTCAGAATGTTGTAAGTGCTACTGAATTGAGTGTCATAATGTCGTGTTAAGATGATCCTATCAATCTATATATATCATACATGACGATTTGTAGGATAAGCATATAGGATGTGGATATTGTGTCGCCAGAGTAATTATTTGTTTCATTATTACAAAACTTATAAATAAATTATCAAAAGAAAATGAGCGCGTAATGACAAAGTCGCAGCTTAAAAAAATGTGTTGAACAATTATTAGCGTGACCTTCGGACCCATGACTACTAGTTATAGAACATACATTAAAGGGACTGGTCCAGGCTAAAATCATCAAAAAGTAGGAGATTTTATTTGGGCTTCTTAATATGACCATATGATGTAAACATGTCCATAGACTAGGACTGCAAAAGTTTTTTAATTTTTGTGTTGTGCATGCAACAAGTAGGCTAGATATAGAGACGAAACTCCTGATGTCTAATTATTGACAACCATGGCCAAAATTAGAAATACGGGAATTTCGTCTCTATATCTAGTCTAACTGGTGAATGCGCAGCACAAAAATAAAAAAAATTGCAGTTCTAGTCTATGGACATTTTTACATCATATGATCATATTAAGAAGCCAAAATAAAATCACCGATTTTTTTATGATTTTAGACTGGGCCGATTTTAACTCAACTATATCGCATGGGCTGTTATAGTATGTTTGATAGTCATAACTATCGTGAATTATCATCTTGATCTTCATAATGAGGCAGGTCTTAAAGTCGAATTCTAGGATATAACTCGGGCTTGTTATGTTAAACCTGTGATGATAAAAGAAAGACAACAACATCAACGGGAAGGATCTTTGGCACAGTCAACGTGCCTGACATCCCCAGAAAATACAAAACATTTGACAATGTATAACATTTGTATAAAGTCGGCTCAACGTCGTTGGTTTAAACTGACTTATAAGCCCTTGTGGGCTGGGTACGACTAACTTAATTTATATGTTGTGCTTACAAAATTATATGATGTACATGTCAGTATAATAAAATAAATGATGATGATGTAAAAATGTCATATAAATGCTTTGTGATGGCTGGGTCCTGCAAAATCAAACAGCAGTAACTGTCCACTTGTCCAGTAAGCAGTTACTGCTGTTCGCCTGTGTGCATCTCACTCATCCCCTTCACTGGGGCTGTGTCACATCTCCGATCCTTTTTTCTTGAAAACCGGGATCGGATAACCTCGCCTGTGTGGTGGGGGTGGGGTTATGCACCACCCGGATTCAGCACGGAAGCTCCCCGGGGGATCCACATTAAAAAGTCCTCTTAGAAACCGGGATCAAACGTCGGAACGGTATCCAGTGAACAAGAGTCGTTGTCACTTTGTTGGTTCACAGTTGACCCAACTGTGAGCCAGCATTGGGGCAATGTCTGGTATTGCATTGTGAAGGCTATATTACGACTCAGTAACGCTATAATCATGATAATGCCTGAATAATTTTTTTTTTCTCAGACTGTATGATGTTCTCAGCGCACTGTTCTGGCTGGCCAAATTCCGAGTCTGACGGACTAGCGAGCACGGAGGCAGGTGACACCCCGCGTGGCTTGCTTACAATCCGCAACCCCTTAATACCGGGTCTGACGGACTAGCGAGCACGGAGGCAAGTGGCACCCCGCGTGGCTTGCTTACAATCCGCAACCCCTTAATACCGGGTCTGACGGACTAGCGAGCACGGAGGCAAGTGACACCCCGCGTGGCTGGCTTACAATCCGCAACCCCTTAATACCGGGTCTGACGGACTAGCGAGCACGGAGGCAGGTGACACCCCGCGTGGCTTGCTTACAATCCGCAACCCCTTAATACCGGGTCTGACGGACTAGCGAGCACGGAGGCAAGTGGCACCCCGCGTGGCTTGCTTACAATCCGCAACCCCTTAATACCGGGTCTGACGGACTAGCGAGCACGGAGGCAAGTGGCACCCCGCGTGGCTTGCTTACAATCCGCAACCCCTTAATACCGGGTCTGACGGACTAGCGAGCACGGAGGCAAGTGACACCCCGCGTGGCTGGCTTACAATCCGCAACCCCTTAATACCGGGTCTGACGGACTAGCGAGCACGGAGGCAGGTGACACCCCGCGTGGCTTGCTTACAATCCGCAACCCCTTAATACCGGGTCTGACGGACTAGCGAGCACGGAGGCAAGTGGCACCCCGCGTGGCTTGCTTACAATCCGCAACCCCTTAATACCGGGTCTGACGGACTAGCGAGCACGGAGGCAAGTGGCACCCCGCGTGGCTTGCTTACAATCCGCAACCCCTTAATACCGGGTCTGACGGACTAGCGAGCACGGAGGCAAGTGACACCCCGCGTGGCTGGCTTACAATCCGCAACCCCTTAATACCGGGTCTGACGGACTAGCGAGCACGGAGGCAGGTGACACCCCGCGTGGCTTGCTTACAATCCGCAACCCCTTAATACCGGGTCTGACGGACTAGCGAGCACGGAGGCAAGTGGCACCCCGCGTGGCTTGCTTACAATCCGCAACCCCTTAATACCGGGTCTGACGGACTAGCAAGCACGGAGGCAGGTGACACCCCGCGTGGCTTGCTTACAATCCGCAACCCCTTAATACCGGGTCTGACGGACTAGCGAGCACGGAGGCAGGTGACACCCCGCGTGGCTTGCTTACAATCCGCAACCCCTTAATACCGGGTCTGACGGACTAGCGAGCACGGAGGCAAGTGGCACCCCGCGTGGCTTGCTTTCAATCCGCAACCCCTTAATACCGGGTCTGACGGACTAGCAAGCACGGAGGCAGGTGACACCCCGCGTGGCTTGCTTACAATCCGCAACCCCTTAATACCGGGTCTGACGGACTAGCGAGCACGGAGGCAGGTGACACCCCGCGTGGCTTGCTTACAATCCGCAACCCCTTAATACCGGGTCTGACGGACTAGCGAGCACGGAGGCAAGTGGCACCCCGCGTGGCTTGCTTACAATCCACAACCCCTTAATACCGGGTCTGACGGACTAGCGAGCACGGAGGCAGGTGACACCCCTCGTGGCTTGCCTACAATCCACAACCCCTTAATACCGGGTCTGACGGACTAGCGAGCACGGAGGCAAGTGGCACCCCGCGTGGCTTGCTTACAATCCACAACCCCTTAATACCGGGTCTGACGGACTAGCGAGCACGGAGGCAAGTGGCACCCCGCGTGGCTTGCTTACAATCCGCAACCCCTTAATACCGGGTCTGGCGGACTAGCAAGCACGGAGGCAGGTGACACCCCGCGTGGCTTGCTTACAATCCGCAACCCCTTAATACCGGGTCTGACGGACTAGCGAGCACGGAGGCAAGTGGCACCCCGCGTGGCTTGCTTACAATCCGCAACCCCTTAATACCGGGTCTGACGGACTAGCGAATACGGAGGCAGGTGACACCCCGCGTGGCTTGCCTTCAATCCGCAACCCCTTAATACCGGGTCTGACGGACTAGCGAGCACGGAGGCAAGTGGCACCCCGCGTGGCTTGCTTACAATCCACAACCCCTTGATACCGGGTCTGACGGACTAGCGAGCACGGAGGCAGGTGACACCCCGCGTGGCTTGCTTACAATCCACAACCCCTTAATACCGGGTCTGACGGACTAGCGAGCACGGAGGCAAGTGGCACCCCGCGTGGCTTGCTTACAATCCGCAACCCCTTAATACCGGGTCTGACGGACTAGCGAGCACGGAGGCAAGTGGCACCCCGCGTGGCTTGCTTACAATCCGCAACCCCTTAATACCGGGTCTGACGGACTAGCGAGCACGGAGGCAGGTGACACCCCTCGTGGCTTGCCTACAATCCACAACCCCTTAATACCGGGTCTGACGGACTAGCGAGCACGGAGGCAGGTGACACCCCGCGTGGCTTGCTTACAATCCGCAACCCCTTAATACCGGGTCTGACGGACAAGCGAGCACGGAGGCAGGTGACACCCCGCGTGGCTTGCCTACAATCCACAACCCCTTAATACGTATGCTGAATTATGTGGCTTTTTAGGTTGATCCAGGAATTGATGAGGCCATTCTTTAGACTAAGCCGCTTACAGGCACGGTGATCTGGATCTGTATAGGAGAAGCCATAGGACCCTCTCAGCACCGCGCGCACCAAAGCTACATTAAAATTTCGCACAATTCTATGTGGACACTCTCATCACCAGAGACACTCGGAAAATGTGTGAATTTTGCTTTACGTCGCTTTCTGCACAATAATGGCAATATGGGTTCTTTGTAGTGCACAGTACCGTAGGTGGCACTGTACACTCCTCCATGCCTGCCTTTTAACAGTTTGGAGTACTGTAAATACACAACCACAATGACAAATATCCGGCCCGTATATGCGGAGTGAAAAGGAAGACAATCATGAATATTTAGAGACTTGCGGGGAATATGTTTTTCAGACTGGTTGATCATGAAACAGTTAATCGTTTCAGCGCGGGGACGGTCTTTATACGTCAGAATCTGACGTCTGGCGCATTGAGAGAATTAAAATATTTCTAATGGCCGTAGACCCATAAAATATATATTTAAATGAAACAAAAAGAGCTAACTAAGACATTTGTGATGACTTCAAAATGAAAAAAACACTTTGATCTCCATGGTTTAAACAAAATAGTTCAGAGTTGTAAGAGTTAAACTCACAGTAAAATGTTAGTATTTAGGTTGAGCAAAGATAATATTATAGAATATCTACAAGTATTGTGATTTCTGATATACATGACATAACGCAGCAGTACGTCTTTTCAGGAACGCTAAATAATTTTCCCAACCTGTTCCAGTCGTTGAAGAGGAACGCTGATAATATATCCACAGCAATATTGCACCCAAACACTTTCACATGATTTTTTACTCTTAACGTGCTAATCATGTCTATAGTCGGTTTAAAATGTGTATTTGTCCTTCAAACAGGATAATTTGAAGGAGAAATGGGCATTAAACTTGCTAGGTTGATTCAAATTGTATATATCCATTTTTACCCACTTGAAATTGTGGGTGTCGGTAGCGAGACACAACTTCAAGTCGATAAAAATTCAATTCTATTACCGGTTCAAGAGTTAACCCACATACTGTCTAATCATGTTTTATTTTTATATTCACTAGATATAATTAATAAACCAAACGAAAGAAAACCAATAATGTTGTTGAAATAAACAAATGTTAATCCTGCCTACAAAATTTCACATGGGCATTAATAATTCAGAATCGAGCATTTTTGTTGATCGGATTAAAAACTACAACTATCTATATCAACAAAGCAATTCAATCTGCTCATAGTAAACACATACAGAGAATATATCAGAGTGGCGAAATAATGTATTATTCCTCATTCTTCTATCAATATAAAGACGATACTGACGATATTGATATATAAACATGATAAAGACGATAATGGTTTTCGGTAATCGCATGCGGCAGCATTCAACTGAGCTTGTGGTATTATCTCAGGACTGCATGGTTTGTATTATTTCTTTTGTACATTATTATCAATTAATCGAATAAATAAGTTAATAATATTAATAATATTAATAAATAACTCTAATAACTCTAATATATAATTATTAACAGACACATCGACATATAGGACCGTTTATTACTCAGCTAACGACATGCCACCTTATGACCATCACAATAAACAGCTAATTAGAAAATGAAAAAATGATAACTTTCTTTTAATTCACCACCACAATATCATATTCGCTATATAATGACTCTAATAGGAATATTAATTACTTAATGATCATGTGAATGGTTGGTGAATCAACCGCAGCGACAATTATGTGGGTTATTATTCACAGTTGCCCATAATAAAAATATAATGACCTGAAGATCCAATAAACGAGAAGATCCGAGAAGAATTAATTTGCAGACAGTAACGGTTGATTATATCAAACTCACTTTAAATTATTTACAATATTACAAGCGACACTACACAACGTGGCACTTCTAGTTGCTCCAAAGAGGGATCATATCAGAACCGGTTGAATACTGTATGTAGACAGCCAAAAGGCATTATTAATGAGAATAAAATATGTTATGAAAATATCATACGGGTAGGCTTATAATTTGTATAGTCTATTGACACACTCATATTCTGGGGAAAAACATGAATGATACTGTAGCCTACTGGCATCAGTAAATTATAACGAGTATTGTGTGGATATTGAGTAGGCATATCGAAACGGTTGTGTTACGAGACGAGTTTATTTTGACCAACATCAGAAATGCACAGTGAATTCTGTATTAATGCATTTCTGCCAACATGCGAATACAATTTTTTCATCTGCAGTTTTCACTGCTCTTAATTTTATATGTAAAACAACTTAATAACAATCGGAACTTCTTAAAAATATTATTATCGCATGCCCTAGTTGGCGTACTATTATCTTCATCCCATCCCGGGTAAGCAAAAAAATAAATATTCATATTTTCTCAATAATTATAGTGAGAAAATATTAATACACCGTGATATATGGTAGGCTATTAAGCATATTGTACATTTCTATGTGATAGATGGTAGGTTATTAAACATAATATACATTTCTACGTAATATATGGTAGGCATTTAAACATGATGGTAATTTCTATGTGATATGGTATCTGTTAAACATTATGTACATTTCTATGTGATATATGGTTGGCTATTCAACATAATGTACATTTCTATGTGATATATGGTAGGCTATTTAACCTAAATGATGACATTTCTATGTGCAGACATTGTTTATCAGAGCACGACCACTTTGAGTATGGTCAAAGAAAACAAGTGTGTCAGATCCAAAATCAAAATGATGTGATGTACAGAGAGCCCATGGAGGGCATGCAGTTAACACAATTTATTCTTGTTTTTCACAGCTCAGTTTTCATATATTATCCGCACATTTCCACCCGGTCTCACACTGCTAAATGGGGGCTATTATATCAGGCTGGCTGGCGATTATTTGTCAACATTGGCAAATGCCCAATTTGTGAAATTTCCTAAATCTTCCCCTAACATTCCTACCATTTTCACCAAGAGTTCTCCTCTTTCGCCAAACGTTCTTCATGTTCGCCGAACTTTGGAGAACTGACATTTTTACCCAAAATCATAAAGTAGTTTCTGTTTTCCCCCAAAAATAATCCCCAAACTGTTCCCAAGTAGTCTTCAATTCTCCGAATGATCGCCACGCTCGCCAATTAGTCGCAAAATGTTTGCTGAACCATATTAAAGCAATCACCTTATCGTCGTCTAATGATCGTTGAATTCGCTAATTATTCGCCGATTCCTTTAATTTTTTGTTGTTTCACCATTCAGCGCACATTCAACTAAAAAGTCACAAAATAATCCCCAAATAGTCCCCAAAAGTGGCAATGTGTGCTCAAACTTTTTGCCAGATTCAGATTTTTGGGAACAGAAACATCTCAGGTTCTCTCAATAGTCGCCGGAGTTTTAAACATTTCTAAAACTTTGAGCGAACATACAGAGAACGTTCGGTGAACACGAATAATGTTTGGCGACAGAAGAGAACGTTTGGTGATAACTTTGGTAATGTTTGGTGAACATTTGGGGAATCTTCACAACTTGTTTTGTCACCAAACATTCGCCAATTTGGCAGTTTATTGGTATATTCATGATTTTTAAACGCAGTCGAACGCAATTCCTCTCTCTCTCTCACAAACCAACACTCTTATAACCTTTGCCTGCCATTGGTGATCAATCGAAGAGCTGGATCTTTACCCTCAACAAACACTGAACTGAACCTATTCGATTTTATTTTGAGCCCAATTTAACGAATATGGCCCGACGTTAAATCAAAGATTAACCATATATATTGACTTCACTACTAGTTCAATGTAGGCCTATTCATTTCGTAAACTGGGGTCCTGCCATTTTCAAATCGCTGTGACCAATGAGATTAGGTTTCTGAAACGCAGGTTAAACTTACCCGGCATGACTCACTTCGTGACAGGCCCGGCCACAGTAACCGTCATTTTATTTACACAACAAGCTGTGTAAAAACGACACTAGCGCCTCCTATCGAAAAACTCGAAGACATGAAACTGAGACTTCTATTTCGAGTGCCTATTAAAATTAGGCTATTTTCAGCTTGCGAAATCTGATGATCGTATTAGAACAATTCATTTTAAATATGAAGGTATCTGTGTCAGAGCTCTGCGATGCCATCAGGGTAGGTTAAACCGTCTCCAGGGAAAGACTTGCGGTGTGGCAGGGGGGGGGGGGGTGTGGGCCTACTCCCGATCCGACGTGAAGTGTAATAACCCGGGTTATTCATGGTGTAGGTTCCTGGTGAACTTTGCTGAACATTA
This sequence comes from Flabesymbios commensalis, assembly GCA_964017125.1. Classification (NCBI taxonomy): domain Eukaryota; kingdom Metazoa; phylum Annelida; class Polychaeta; order Terebellida; family Flabelligeridae; genus Flabesymbios; species Flabesymbios commensalis. The sequence goes on along the minus strand of OZ024902.1, from coordinate 65,126,083 downwards.
CGGTGTAGCTGAAACCGTCCGTGAGCGAGCGCGTCCAGAGCAAGCGCGTCGTCCGAAATCTGTCATCATTAATCTGCTAATACGGACCATCTTTTTAACCCGTCAGGACCAATCATCCTCACCCGGACGGAAAGTACAGAAAAAACAATAACTCGCTCCCCGCCGAGAATTATCAAGACTGCAGCCGAACAAAAATAATTTCCCTCAATAATTAACCGGTCGCACTGCGATACGCGAGGCGACGGCGTCGGATCGGCAACGGATCGCGGACGCCGACCCGTTGCCGATCCGACACCAGGCGGACTCCCCGTTTCTGGTGATCCCCGCAGAGACGGGAATCACTCCTTGTAATTGGCTCATCTTCTCATCCGGTTGATGGATCCACGGACTGATTCAATAATTAAACGACTGTTTTGCGAGCTTTAACCGTGGCGCGCCGAGCCTGGGCATTATCACAGTTCTGACACTGCGCGGGCTCGCCGGCCTACTTTCACCCTCGCCCGGCCACTTCATGCCGAGGCCACACGGCCGCACCTATGTCTAGTAATGTGGTTTACGGACACAGCCGACTTATTTATGGACATTTTCTCTCAAAAAAAAATATAAAAAATAAAACAAACCGAATAATATATAACGTTTGGTGTGATTTAAAGTGGATACGTAAGCTAAAATGTCAATTAAAAACAAAACTGATATGCAGTAACATAGGCTACAATACAATAGTATATTGAGGGTTCAAAATTAAACATGTCAATATGCCAGACGGATGCATATGCAGGTAGTGCAGTCTATTGATCATATTTTTAATATTTAAAAAAAAATTGAATTTTCTTGGGAAAAAACTGAAAATAAACGTTTTTTCTGCAGACATAATAATACTGCAATTCAGAATACACCGCTCGAGCGCTTCAGTCCCAGTCTCTGAAGGTATAATATATATGTGAGGCTATGGTACTCAGCACTTAATGACATTAAAAAAGAGTAGGACATATAGTAACGTTTTCTGGTGCTGTATTAATACACTGTGTTATTAATAGACTGCTTTATTCACCATACACAGACAATTACTTCTCAAACCGTTCACGAGGCTTTTAGTCCAGTGGATTTTGACTAAAGCGTGTTTCGCGGTATGGACGATGTTTTATGATTTATTCTGATACTATGGGGTGTCCCGAGCAGAAATCAGCCGGGTGCCACTTTGGCACCCTTGGGCGGAATTTTTTAAGGGCAAAAACAAAATGGCCGCCAGATATTTCAAGGTCAAATATGTTTTTTTCAACAAATGAAGCCAGGAACAAGTGTAATACCTCATTTTCATGTGATTTTGACTGGGCAATCCATTTCTTGTATTATTTTTATGATATAAGGTCATCTTCAAGGTCAAAACCTCAATTTCAAGGTCAAATTAGCAAAAATACCCTTTTTAACAAATAAAGCTAGGAACATGTGTAATACCTCTTTTTCATTAGATTTTGTCTGAAAAATCCATTTATGGTATTAGTTTGGTGATCCAAGGTCATCTTCAAGGCCGAAAGGGCATTTCTAAGGTCAAAAACAAAATGGCCGCCAGATATCTCAAGGTCAACTATGATTGTTCAACAAATGAAGCCTGGAACAAGTGTAATACCTCATTTTCGTGTGATTTTGACCGGGCAATCCATTTCTTGTATTATTTTCATGACTCAAGGTCATTTTCAAGGTCAAAAAGTCAATTTCAAGGTCAAATAAGCAAAATTACCATTTTTAACAAATCAAGCTGGGAACATGTGTAATACCTCTTTTTCATGTGATTTTGTCTAAAAAATCCATTTATGGTATTATTTTGTTGATCCAAGGTCATTTTCAAGGTCGAAAGGTCATTTTCAAGGTCAAAATGTAAAAATATGATCTTTTAGAAACAAAATAGGAAGAAGTGTAATACGTCTTTTTGACGTGATTTTTGACTGAATAATCTATTCTTGATACTATTTTGATGATAAAAGGTCATCTTTAAGGTCAAAATGTCAATTTCACGGTCAAGTAAAGGAGAATATGATTTTCAACAAATACAGCTAGAACACGTGTAAAAAACTTTTTTTTTGTGAGATTTTGAGCGAAAAATGTCTTTTTCCTATTACTTTGGTGATTTAAAGTCATTCTCAAGGACAAATATATGTTTTAGCGTATAAAGTAGAAATTGGAGTACTTATACTACCTTGTGTTGGGTTTTATTTTGACTGGATAATCTAATTCTGCTGGGTTTAAATAATCAAACATGCTCAAGGTGAAGACATCGGCTCGAAGGCATTGAATGGCAATTAGCAGAGATGTGTTAAAGAGAGATGGAAAAGTTCTAACGGTCGATGAGGAGGTATTAAAGGACAATGAGAAGGCGATAAAGGACAATGAAAAGGCATTAAAGGGCAATAAGGAGGCATATTAAAAAGAAATGAGAAGGCGGTAATGGGCCACAAGAGGCGTTACAGAGCAACCGATGGCCTTATAAGGTGAGAGAGAGGCATTATGGGGCTATGGAGAGGCGCTAAAGGGAGACAATAATGCGTCTTCGTAGCTTTTAGATTAATGCCTCTTCTTTGCAATTGAAGGCCTTTCTTTCGCCCTTTAACGCCTCTTATTCGCCCTGAACGTCCTTTTAGTTTAACGCCTCTTTATTGCAATTGAAGGCCTCTCTGTCGCCCTTTAATGCCTCTTCTTCAAACTGAACGCTTCTCCATTGCTCTTTAATTTAACTCTGCGTCACATTTCAACGCTTTACCATCAATCTTTAACGCCTCCCCATGGTCCTTCGACGCCTCCCCATCGCCATTTATCATCTCTCATTGCCCTTCAATGCTTTTGGGTCTACCTTTATATTTTTTTTTCGTCCTTTAATGCCTTCCCGTCACCCTTTAACGCTTCTTCGGTGAAATTTAACGCCTCCTCATCGCCCTTTATTGGCTTCCCATCGCCATTTAATTTCCTTTCCATCACCATTTACCGCTTCTCCACCGCCCTTTAACCCTTTAGCATCACCATTTAACGCATCTGCAGCACCTTTTTAATGCCTCCCCATCAACCTTTTAGTGCATCTCCATCAACCTTTAACACTTTTTCTTGGCCCTTTACCGCCTTTGCGTCACTCTTTGACGTCTCTCCGTCATAATTTAATTTTTCTCAGTTGCCTTTTAGCGATTCTCCGTCATTTTTAACGCTTTCTTATGCCCTAAAACACATATCCATCACTTTTTAGCACCACCGCATCACCTGTCATTTAATGCTTCCTCGTCACCTTCTAACGCCATTCAATAGCCCTTTCATGCCACCCACCAACACATCCCGTCACCCTTAGCTCCTCTTCGTTGTCCTTCAACGCCTCCTCATTGCCCATTAACGCCTTCCCATCGCCATTAATCGCACTGCAGCGCCTGTTAGCATCTCTCCATCACCCTTTAATGCATCTCCATCAACCTTTATTACTTTTCCGTTGCCCTTTGACGTCTCAGTCACCATTTAACGCTTCTCTGTCACCCTTTAGCAATGCTCCGTTGTTTTTAACACTTACCACTCACCCTCACACGCTTATCCAGTACACTTCAACTCCTCCCCATTGCCCTTCAGCGCTTTTCCATAGTCGTTTAACGTTTTATGTTCGCCCTTTAACGACTCCTCATCACCCTTTACCGCCTTCCCAGCGCCATTTAACACTTTCCCATCACCATTTAATGCCTCACCATCGCTTTTTAACACATTCGCATCGTCATTTAACGCATCTGCAGCGCCTATTAGCGCCTCTCCATCGAACTTTAATGCATCTATATCACTTTTAACACTTTTTCGGCCTTTAACGCCTTTCCATCGCTCTTTGACGTCTCTCCGTCACCATTTGACACTTCTCCATTGCCCTTTAACATTTCTCTGTCTTTTTTAATGCCTTCTTATTGCACTTAGACACCTATCCATCAACCATTAGCACTGCCCCATCACCCGTTAACGTACTTCCTTGTCACCATTCCATAGCCCTTTCATGCCACCCTGCCACCTTTTAATGCATCTTGTCGCTCTTTAACGCCCCTTTTTTGCCCCTTAACGCCTCCTCGTTGCCATTCACCGCCTCCTCATTGCCCTTCAATGCCTCCTCATTGCCCTTTAATGACTACTCATTTTCTTTTAACCCTTCTTACTCGCTCTTTAACGCCTCTGGGGCGCCTCTTAGCGACTCGTCGACATCCTTTAATGCCTCCCCATTGTCTTTTACCGCCTCTGTGTGACCTATTACCGCCTCTCCATTGATCTTTTATGCTTTTTCGTCGCTATTTTACGCCTCTCCGTGACCCTTTGATGCCTTCTAGTTGTCTGATCATTTCACTCTGATGATGTTTATTTATTAAAACCCTACTAGAATTAAATTATCCAGTTAAAGATACACCAAGACAATTTATTATGTGTGCTCCAATATGTTGAATACTACGTTAAAATAATATTTGACCTTGATTTTTACATTTGGCCTACAGGATCACCTCAAAAAACCAAAATCATACCAGAAAGATATTGTCCTAGCTTTATTTGTTGAAAATCATATTTTCCCTTACCTGACCTTGAAATTGACACACTGACCTTGAAAATGACCTTTAATCATAAAAATAGTAGCAGAAATGGATTATTTGTCAAAATTACACCAAAAAGACGTACAACACTTTTTGCTATTTATGTTTGTTAATTTTTTGTTTGTTTGTTAATTTTGATGACACTGAATTGAAATTGACCTTGAAGATAACCTTAATCACTCAAATAATACTATAATTGGATTTGTCAGTCAAAATCTCATAAAAAGAGGTATTACACACATTCCTAGCTTTATTTGTTAAAAAATGATATTTTCTCTTACTTCACCTTGAAATTGACCCCTTTGACCTTGAAGATGACCTTGAATAATCAAGATATCAGATATGGAATGCCCAGTCAAAATTGCATGAGGTATTACACATGTTCCTAGCTGTATTTATTAAAAACGGTAATTTTGCTTAATTGACCTTGATATTTTACCTTTTGACCTTGAATCATGCAAATAATACAAGAAATGAATTGCCGGGTCAAAATCACATGAAAATGAGGTATTACATTTGTTCCTAGCTTCATTTGTTGAAAAATCATATTTGACCTTGAAATATCTGGCAAACATTTTGTTTTTGACCTTGGAAAGGACTTTCGACCACATGTTCCTATCTTTATTTGTCATCAAAATAATACAAGAAATGGATTGCCCAGTCAAAATCACATGAAAATGAGGTATTACACTTGTTCCTGGCTTCATTTGTTGAAAAATCATATTTGACCTTGAAATATTTGGCGGCCATTTTGTTTTTGCCTCTAAAAAATTCCGCCCAAGGGTGCCAAAGTGGCACCCGGCTGATTCCTGCTCAGGACATCCCTTAGAACCAGAATCAATCATAAAACATCGTCCATACCGCGAAACACGCTTGAGTAAAAAAATGCCATTTGACAACTGGACTATTTGACTCAATGTGGATTTAACGCTGCTCAATCGTCTGCGGCGCTGGCCCAGCATGAAACCAGCACTGGGTCAACGTCACACGTCTTCTGCTGGGGTTTTACATTACCATTCGCCCAAATGGTGACGCGCGCTTTTAACTAAATTGTTTATTGTAATGTGCAATGATTCATTACCCTGACAAGACAGTCCTCTCAATAACATACCTTTTTAACTCTCCAACCGCCAAATAATCCAATTGGAATTTTCACCCACTTGAAGTTGTGTCTTGCTGACGCGATCCACAACTTCAAGTGAGTGAAAATTATTGAGATTAATTTTGACAAAATGGAGGTCAACGACTTTGAATTATTGTGGTTTGATGTCACTTTTTATCTTCACCATTTTAAAAATCTAGTATTTATAATGTGCTGATAAAAAAAGGGAAAATCAATATAACCAGGACCGGCGGTTAAAGGGTTAAAACGTTAAAAAGCAGAAGTATCTATCAATATTACCCTAAAAACATTTCGTGATCAGATTAGTTCACACCTGGAAAATAACAATAATATTATCATGATTATCTCCGTTTTGACATTGCTCTCTTGAGCTGGTACGATGCTGTTTGTAACGGCTCCCTCTCTACCCAGCAAACATGAGGCATTCACCCAATGATAGCTTTATGTTGGGCCAGCGTCACGTTTACTGGGCTCCAGATGTGTTTTGGACGTAAACATGCATGGTAAACGGGAATACATTGTGTATAGGAACGGGATAGTTTTAAATTTACGTTTCCCTACGACGGCCGACGAATGTCATCTTTATGGCATCCGTATAAGGACTACACAGTCTGTTGTCATGTCAATTGAGATTAATAATTATTTCCAACTGCAACAGTGTTGCTGCAAGCCCTTTGACCTTCTTTGTCCTGATTGTAATGCAGGCCTCATACTGGATTCTGTCTGTCCCATAAAACATTTGAAGGACAAAATTATACACATCGATAAAATGTAGAGTCAATTTGACGTGCTGTATCGACAAGCGCTAGCCCAGCAGACACGAAACAACGTGGACGTGGGTCCAACATTGTATGAACGCTATACAAATGGTTTATGTTTGCTAGGAAGTGTATTCTGTGAAACGCAGTGACGTCACTCGGTGAAAACAAGATTATATAACACCCCTCCCCCATACTTTATTGTATTAGCCAGCTCGGTGAAATAAAGGAGGTCGAGGTCATTGAGTTTCACAGAATTCGCCCTTTGTCTAGCCAATGCCTTAAACCTGTGAAACTGATACACGATATCACTTAAATTTGCAAATCCAAGTAATTTTCAGTCACTTGAGGTTGTTGATCGCGGTAGTGAGGCACAACCTCAATTGACTTAAAATTTAAATTGAATTGCTCAGAAATCTGGTGGTTAAATGTTGTCTCAGAGCTTTGGTTCCCATGCAAAGACTAACGGTGGTACCTGTCAACTTTCAATAAAGCAGCTACTGCCGTTTCCCCTGCTGTTTCCCTTTGCACGGCCACGTATGGGGATCTGCGCTGCTCATGACTTGGTCACATTTTGCTTTACGGTCAGGCTGTGGAAGCCGTGCACAACGTCGTAGTCCTGCCGTAAGGCAAACGTGACTGAGGCAAAAGGAAAAGAAGCTAGGCAGACGATGCCCGCCAGTTCCTGTTGATTCGCAAAAATAGACACTGGTCGGACAAGAGACTGTCCGTCTGATAAAATCTCCCCATTTATATACATCCTTACGAAACCTGCAGCGACAATTTAATCAAAGCTAACCTCTAAGCCTAAATGTGTCCTGCCTTTTCCATTGATTTTTCTAACTACATCCTGGTGGTGTATGCTGTTCTGCAAAGCCAAAATGCAGTAGCTGTTTATTTTTCAAGTAATCAGTTACTGTCTTCTTGCTTTGCCTAGAGGTCTGTTTTTTCTGGCCTGATGGAGTCGTCTTCACTACGGCCGGTGATTGGGTAAAAGAACATTATTTCATCGCCACGATTAAGTCCAGCGAAAAGTCGGTAACTGCTACAGATGAAGACGCGATGCATTACTACTCGCTGCACATCGCCCCGTTATTCCGAATACAGCGACTGCTATCTCCATCATTTCGATGTCTTTATGACCCATACAACGCTGACATTGTTTGTATAAACTATGAAGACCAAGGGGTTTTTTTCAATTTGAAATCATCATGAATGTCTTAGTTAGCTCTTTTTACTACGTTTGAATACCTACGTTATAGCTCTACGGCCGTTATACATTTTTCAATTATTTCAGTTCGGAGACCGTCTTTAGACGTCAGAATCTGATGTCTATACGTCAGATTCTGACATCTAAAGACGGTCCCCGCGCTGAAAGGGTTAAAAGATAATAAAAAGGGTCTTTAAGAAATCTGTCAATCCTTTGCCGAACACAATCCTGATAATAATCATACTATATCCTATGTGAGAAGCAAGGCGCGCACTTTTCTTCAACAATTATTGAAATAAAAACACCTTTAGTTACGATACGTTTAATATAAGCATACACCGAACCTGTCCTGTTAACACAGCAGTGGCTCACTGTTGGCCCAACGTTGGGCCAACAATAATCCAACATCGGGTCAATGGCTCATGTTTGCTGGGAGCGACATCGGTGTAGATGGAAACTAGTGCAATTTCTCTGACGGAAAATGTTTTCAACATGGTTTCCAAATTAGGTGTTTTCATCTCAGACCGACAGAAACGTCCCGTTAGGGCATCAGGAACCAGAAAGGTAGCCAGAAATTGTATGACATTCTGCTGCAATATCCAACTCTACTTGAATAAATATGTCCTGATTTTATGACCTACCCAAGCATAATAATCTTAAACGACAACTCAGAACGTCCTTATCTTCATAGACCATGTAGACCGTACAGTATTTTAGTCGATAAAAATGTATTCAAAATAAGGCATGTTGGGCTTAAAAAGCAGATACACTCCCACATGTTGAAAGGATGATACGTTTGTCTACAGAGCTGTGACAAGAACATGCATGGATAATGCTGCTACAACATCCCTCATCATTTTGCGGATCACCTTATTGTTCACGATATTAAATGTTACCGTAGTGTAACAGCCGCAACTGCTCACTTTTCATGTAAGCAGTTACTGTCGTTTGCCCTAGTACGGCAGCCCTATAAAGGGATGGAGTCCGGATCCGTATATAAGCGGCTTAGGCCTCTACCTGACCGTGTGATACTGAGGAGGAATGATGAATCCTGATCCCGTACGACGCGTGGTCTTTAAACCTAACCGTGTGATACTGAGAAGGAATGATGAATCTTGATCCCGTACGACGCGTGGGCTTTAAACCTAACCGTGTGATACTGAGGAGGAATGATGAATCTTGATCCCGTACGACGCGTGGGCTTTAAACCTAACTGTGTGATACTGAGGAGGAATGATGAATCTTGATCCCGTACGACGCGTGGGCTTTAAACCTAACCGTGTGATACTGAGGAGGAATGATGAATCTTGATCCCGTACGACGCGTGGGCTTTAAACCTAACTGTGTGATACTGAGGAGGAATGATGAATCTTGATCCCGTACGACGCGTGGGCTTTAAACCTAACCGTGTGATACTGAGGAGAAATGATGAATCTTGATACCGTACGACGCATGGGCTTTAAACCTAACCATGTGATACTGAGGAGGAATGATGAATCTTGATCCCGTACGACGCGTGGGCTTTAAACCTAACTGTGTGATACTGAGGAGGAATGATGAATCTTGATCCCGTACGACGCGTGGGCTTTAAACCTAACTGTGTGATACTGAGGAGGAATGATGAATCTTGATCCCGTACGACGCGTGAGCTTTAAACCTAACCGTGTGATACTGAGGAGGAATGATGAATCTTGATCCCGTACGACGCGTAGGCTTTAAACCTAACTGTGTGATACTGAGGAGGAATGATGAATCTTGATCCCGTACGACGCGTGGGCTTTAAACCTAACTGTGTGATACTGAGGAGGAATGATGAATCTTGATCCCGTACGACGCGTGGGCTTTAAACCTAACTGTGTGATACTGAGAAGGAATGATGAATCTTGATCCCGTACGACGCGTGGGCTTTAAACCTAACCGTGTGATACTGAGGAGAAATGATGAATCTTGATCCCGTACGACGCGTGAGCTTTAAACCTAACCGTGTGATACTGAGGAGGAATGATGAATCTTGATCCCGTACGACGCGTAGGCTTTAAACCTAACTGTGTGATACTGAGGAGGAATGATGAATCTTGATCCCGTACGACGCGTGGGCTTTAAACCTAACTGTGTGATACTGAGGAGGAATGATGAATCTTGATCCCGTACGACGCGTGGGCTTTAAACCTAACTGTGTGATACTGAGAAGGAATGATGAATCTTGATCCCGTACGACGCGTGGGCTTTAAACCTAACCGTGTGATACTGAGGAGAAATGATGAATCTTGATCCCGTACGACGCGTGAGCTTTAAACCTAACCGTGTGATACTGAGGAGGAATGATGAATCTTGATCCCGTACGACGCGTAGGCTTTAAACCTAACTGTGTGATACTGAGGAGGAATGATGAATCTTGATCCCGTACGACGCGTGGGCTTTAAACCTAACTGTGTGATACTGAGGAGGAATGATGAATCTTGATCCCGTACGACGCGTGGGCTTTAAACCTAACTGTGTGATACTGAGGAGGAATGATGAATCTTGATCCCGTACGACGCGTGGGCTTTAAATCAGGCCTTCTTGTGTCACCAACACAGTAGGCTTAAATACAACCACGTGGCTCATTCTAAGGGCCAGTATGGCATCATTTGGTCGTACGTGGGCTCTAATACGCCGATTTAATTCTATAATCAACGAAAGGTATAACCTGGTCACTAGCACCCAGGTCGTATCATCATCACGATCGCCGCGGAGCGGTTTGGTTGGCTTGGCAAGGCGATATAGGGCACTTATTATATGAATTGATTCATTCATTCATTCATTTTTTTTCTTTAGCTGTGTAATCATGCATTTGCTCGTTTATTTTCTCGCTTGTTTTTCACATCGTTCAATTATTTTATCTATAATAATGCGCCCTCCCAATATACTCGAAACATTGTTATACCATATATAATTTTATTATGTTTGGTGTCGTATGCAGAACCTTGGGCCACTATGGTCTGTTTCAGATGAACGCGCGCATTAGATTTAGGCCGCGCATTACCAAAAAACATGTGTTTTTTTCTGCCCAGGGCGCGCATTGAATTGTTGCCGATTTAATTTTGGCATTTCGATAAAAAACAAGTACATTTCAGGAAATAAAAAAACTTTTTCCCAATTGAAATGTTTTTTTACCGCCCTCCCTAATTAGCTCCCGCCGTCACCTTAGGTGAGACGGAGGGAGCTATGGATTCTACCTCCGTTCGGTTTTTTACCTCTTCTTTTGCCTATAACTTTGCAAGAAAATAAGCTGGGATAACAATTTTTGGTATGTGGGTTACTTCCAGGTGGATAATAGACAGGTTAAAATATTTTAAATCGAAATTCAATATGCAAGGTCGCAGAGGAGAAAATGATGATGTTACGGCGTTGAGCCGTTGGGCCGTTGGGCCGTCCGTGAACATTTCGTTTCCGGAGCATATCTCTGAAAGTACTTGTCCGATTGTCTTCAAATTTTACACACAACACCTCTAGGGGGGTCTAGTTGTGCCTTTTCGGGTATATGAACTTTGAACTACTTTTGTTTCATAACTATGACCTATTTAGACGTTTTGAAACACACTTCGTTTCCGGAGCAGATCTCGAAAAGTACTGGGCCGATTACAGTCATATTGCACATACATGTTCTCTAAGGTCCCTAGTTGTGCCTTTTCAGGTTTTGGAACTTGACCTCAAAGTTGACCCAGCACTTTGATCTAATTTATAACATTGGTAAATCAGACTGAAATATTTTGCGGAATATCATGAAAACCGCTCAAGATAGCTACACCATTACTATAAAACAAATTGTAAGGTTTCAGGAGAGGATGCATCTTGAAAAATTTCAAGTCGATAAAATTCAAAATAGCCGCCCATCGGCCATTATTCACCTTGACAGGCCTGATTTTGCGGAGTATCATGAAAACCGCTCAAGATAGCTACACCATTACTATAAAACAAATTGTAAGCTTTCAGGAGAGGATGCATCTTAAAAAATTTCAAGTCGATAAAATTCAAAATGGCCGCCTATCGGCCATTATTCACCTCGACAGACCTCATATTGTGGAACATCATGTAAACCGCTCAAGATAGCTACACCATTACTATAAAACAAATTGTAAGGTTTCTAGAGAGGATGCATTTTAAAAAAATTAAACTTGATCGAGTTCAAAATGGCCGCCTACTGGCCATTATTCACCTCGACAGGCCTGATATTGGGTGAACCATGCTAGATAGCTAAACCACTACTATAAAACAAAATGTGAGATTTCATGAGAGGATGCATCTTGAAAAAATTCGACTTGAACAAATTCAAAATGGCCGCCTTTCGGCCATTATTCACTTTCACATGGCCGTTATCTGGTTAACCGTGCTAGATGGCTAGACCATTACTATAAAACAAAATATGAGATTTCAGATGAGGATGCACCTTGAAAAATGTTGACTTATTCAAATTCAAAAAGGCCGCCTTTTTGGCCATTATTCATTTTCTCATTGCCGATATTTGGTGAACCGTGCTAGATGGCTAGACCATTACTATAAAGCAAAATGTGAGTTTTCGGGGGAGGATGCACCCTGAATTTTTTTAACTCACGAATTCAAAATGGCCGACAATCAGCATTATTTACCTCGATAGGCCTGATATCAGGTAAACCGTGCTAGATAGCTAGACCATTGCTATAAAACAAAATGTGACGTTTCCGGAGAGGATGCCTTTTTAAAACTTTTGACTCAATCAAATTCAAAATGGCCGCCTATCGGCCACTATTTACTTTCACATTGCTGATATTCGGTAAACCGTGTTAGATAGCTAGACCATTACTATAAAACAAAATGTGAGATTTCAGGAGAGGATGCATCTTGAAAAAATTGTACTTGATCAAATTAAAAAAGGCTGCCTTTAGGCCATTATTCATTTTCACATGGCCGTTATTTGGTACTCCGTGCTAGATGGCTAGACCATTACTATAAAACAAAATGTGAAATTTCAGGAGAGGATGCATCTTGAAAAATTTAGACTCGATCAAACTCAAAATAACCGCCTGCCTATCGGCCATTATTTACTTTCACATCCCCAATATTTTGCAAACTGTGTTAGATGCTAGTCCATTACTATAAAACAAAATGTGAGGTTTCGGGGGACGATGCACCCTGAAATTTCAGCATTATTTACCTCGATAGGCCTGATATCAGGTAAACCGTGCTAGATAGCTAGACCATTGCTATAAAACAAAATGTGACGTTTCCGGAGAGGATGCCTTTTTAAAACTTTTGACTCAATCAAATTCAAAATGGCCGCCTATCGGCCACTATTTACTTTCACATTGCTGATATTCGGTAAACCGTGTTAGATAGCTAGACCATTACTATAAAACAAAATGTGAGATTTCAGGAGAGGATGCATCTTGAAAAAATTGTACTTGATCAAATTAAAAAAGGCTGCCTTTAGGCCATTATTCATTTTCACATGGCCGTTATTTGGTACTCCGTGCTAGATGGCTAGACCATTACTATAAAACAAAATGTGAAATTTCAGGAGAGGATGCATCTTGAAAAATTTAGACTCGATCAAACTCAAAATAACCGCCTGCCTATCGGCCATTATTTACTTTCACATCCCCAATATTTTGCAAACTGTGTTAGATGCTAGTCCATTACTATAAAACAAAATGTGAGGTTTCGGGGGACGATGCACCCTGAAATTTTTTAACTAGTCTTTATCGAATTCAAAATGACCGTAAATCAGCCATTATTTACCTCGATTGGCCTGATATCGGGTAAACCGTGCCAGCTAGGTAGATCATTACCGGGATACTGATTAGGATCATTAATTTCAATGGAGGTCTGCAATCTCTGACAGACTGTCTAGTTCTTATCTTCCTCTTAGACTGAGTCTCATAGACCTAGTTGTCTTGCGTCTTGATTTTTGACCTAGCCTAGGACTACATTAATAACCCTACACAAAATTGCTTAAATCAAATTCTAATTCGGAGCGGGAGCTCCTGGACTTATGTAGTCTTGTTAGATCTTGTTCTTTTTCTGATCTAAAACAGAGAAATAAAAACCAGTGGCCTTACCTTATATACAGCTATTCCAAATGGTTGATAAAGTAATTAAAATACCATTTCAAACTCGAACCCAGAACCGAAATGGGACAACGTAGTCTGGTCTGTGTTTATTTTGATTTATCGTAATGTAGTTTGACAGAGCGGTGTCGGCTCGGTGCCAGAAAAGCGACTGGTTAAAGGCGACAAGTTTGGACGGGCGTTTGTTGCGCACAGGCCGCTGCCTGTTAATCCCTTGGCCCTATCAGACCTCTTCCTGGGGCAGGCTACCTCCACCAATCTCCCGTCTGTGGTCATCATTTCCAGCCTATTTAGCCCTGCTGCTAACGAGGCGGTGTCCCAGTCCTCTCTGGCAGCCACCTTCCAGTTGCAACGGCCCTGCAAAACCAAAAGGCAGTATCTGCTTACCTAAAAAATAAGCAGATACTGCCTTTTGGCTTTTCACGGCAGTGCCGCAGCGTCACATTGATTAGCGATGTACATACAGGCTGCCATCTGCAATCCGGTGGCGATAAGGGGTTTCTTAAAGAAGATGGTTACGGCTTGCACTCGTTTAAAATAACTGTTTAAATGCTCTCGTAACGATAACGTGTTTTCAATCATACACCGGTAAGACAATTTTGTCCCGAAAAGGCAAACAGCGGTAACTCCTTGTTTAAAAAGTAACCATGTACTAGTGTTTACACAGTATAGAGTCGTGGTGGTGGGACATGGATTCGGCAAAGACCCAAATGTTGGTATAAAGCAGATCCACCGTCTATGACGCTGGACCAGCATTGAACCAACATTGTTCTAGCGTCTGGTGTTTGCCGGGATCGCCGTGACGTTACCAGACACTTGGGATCAGGACTTGTAAAGTGGCCGGACAGGCGAGGTTTTTATGTGGACCCTAGACGTGCCAAGATCTCACACTTGTATTGCATTTTACCAGGCTTGTTGGCACTGAGTATACTGCCCTGCAAAGTCAAAAGGCGGTAACTGCAGCTACTACCTTTTGTCTTTGCAAAGCGATCAGCGGGTTTTTTAAAACAGCCCTACTGCCCTGGTCTTCACGCATATCACTTTGTTTTTAGACCTGGAAAGATCTATGTCTGGATTTGTCTGGATTCGAGCGACATATCGCTCCAATCCCGAAAAATCCAGACATATACCTTACCAGATCTACTTTTTTACGCCACATTGTTATGGAGCGAGCTGTGAATGAAGCAGTAGGCAAAATACAGGGCTGCAGGAATTCCATCACTCAAACCTCCTTGTCCAGTTGTCTCTTCCAATTTGTTATTTCTTTCAAACCTATTACGGCCACTGTCGTCTTAATTATTGGGAGACGCGTCCCCAGAGAGGATGATTCGCTTGTGAATGCAGATGGGTGCCACGGCAAAAGGCACACTAAATCACACTTCCTCAGTCACAGGGCGAAGGTCCACTCAATATTGTGGGCCGCATAATTTGTGCGCCACCTTATCTGGACAGGTTTCTGTATTCCACTTTTTTGGGTTATTGTATTTCAACGGGAATCTGACAAAAATATATCTCTGATTATCAATTTCCACCCTTTCAGCAGTTAGAATGTGACGTCTAAAGGCTCATACACAACGCAAGGACTGTCCCCTATTTCGGCCCAAGACTCGTATTCTACCCCCTAATTTAAATAACAAAGGAATGACGGCGGTCGATCTCGTTATGTGACAGGCCGAACCACTCTTTGATTGGTCAGGGGTAGAATACACGACTTGGACCCCTATTTCTTAAGACGCGACGATAATCTTAAACAACGACTACGATTTGGTCGATTTCCGTCGCGTCGGAAGCTGTCGTCAAGACTAAACATGTTCATAATCTTCCTGCTGTGGCATGTTGCCGTCGTAAAACCAGCTTGTCTGCGATTTTCTAAAACCTCCCACGACGGTTTCACCCATCGCGAGGAGTCTTTGTGGTGCTGGATCGTGGCTCGTCTTAGCCGTCGTAGACGGTCGTTGCGGTGTGGCATGAAGCTGAAAGAGCTAACTAAGACATTTATGATAATTTCAAATTGATAAACCCGGTATTAATCCTTGTGCTGCTCGGACCGTAAATATTACGTATTCAAGGCTTTTTCGTCCATTCTGAAATCTTACTGAAATTGACAAAATAGTTTGTGGTGGATGCTCAGTTAACCCTTTGCCTGCTAAACACGACAAAAATCATTGGTAATCCGTTTTATTAGCTGGTTAAACCACTGTTATTCGGAATGAAATGACTATTTGAATATCAATACTTGTAAATTTTTGGTCTCAAATTAAACAGATATCAGTAATTTTCTATCACTACCGCGATCCACAACCTCAAGTGGTTGAAATTGTAAATAAATTAAGTTAGCAGAATAATGGTTAAATCATTCATGGTCATATATGGTCAAAAATCGTCAAATCATAAAATTTTGGAGATGTCTATTTTTCTTTACTGCGAACATTTCTCGTCATTTAAAGCTTCACCATTTTCAAACGTTTAGTTATTTGATGTGCACTAAATATCGCTTATATATAGAAATATCGTTACTAGTATCCGTTAAGATTTCGGTCACAAAATATAATTTAATCCACAGTTTTGAAACAGAAGTATCTACCAATAGCTTGAAAATAAATTGTAAAATACAATATTAAGACAAACGGTCTAATAATACCATGTTATCTATAATAAATAATTGGTCTTGGAAATAAGTACACAAGTTGCCTCGTGAATCGTTGAAGTTAGCACTAAAATAATATATACCATGAGATGCGACATCCTTGTCTTCAGGTGAGATCACACAATATACACGGCATCATTGGGGCCTCGTGTCATTTTTTCCCTATGATAACAGTAATATTTTTTGTGTAAACCATGGAGACCAAAGAATTTTTTCCATTCGAATTCATCATAAATGACTTAGTTAGCTCTTTCTGATTCAGTTGCATACCTATGTTATGGGTCTACGACCAGCATAAATATTTTAATTCAGCGCGGGGACCGTCTTTATACGTCAGAATCGGACGTCGACAGACGTCAAGTTCTGACGCATATAGACGGTCTCCGAGATGAAAGGGTTGAGCCCCTTAGCGGGGCCTTTTGTGGACATGTCTATCAGCAGACAGTTTGATCCTGCGGAATCGCCACAATTGATAGTTTGCGAACGTGCCGTCGGCGGCCCGCTGCGAGATAAATGGAGCAGGAAAAGCGTCATTTGATTCAGTGTATACCGGCCCCGCCCTAAAGACAAATCACCCTTCCGCGCACTCCTACATCGCCTCCGCCTGCTCTTTTTTCTACGATGCACCGGTGGGAGGTCGCTATTTCCCAGCAAACACTACACAATGAACCAATGTTGGCTTAATGTTGGGCCACCGTCTGCAATTCCGGACCAACATTAGACCAACATTGCTTCAATGTGTCGTGTTAGCTGGGTTTCACAGCAATTCAGCCGCGCGAGAGCGAATTAATCCACATATGGTTCCCCGGTGCACTTCACCGTGTAATTACATAGAGTCGACACCGTGGCCGAACGCCGGGCCAACTTTGTCCTTCAAAGGCAAACAGCGGTAACTGCTTACTTGAAAAGTAAGCAGTTACTGCTGTTTGTCTTTGCAAGGGATAGCATCTCAGACGGGGTGGCATCTCGTTTGTAACACGCTGCCTGAAGTGATTGTTTAAACATACGATACAGGACGTAACAGGCATACGCCCTGTTCTGTCATTTTCGTTCCACTGTAGCCAAACAACTCCAACGGAGATGTGTTGTTATTTGCAAATGGGATATGTACCTCATTAGGGCTACAAAACGGGATATAAATTTACAATTTTACTAAACATAATGTATTGATCAAGTTAACAACGTTAAGTATCGTTACCTTCTGAAGATAAGGGTAAACAGTCAAAGCCTGATGTCGCGCGCGAAGACTTTTTAGTCGACTTTACCCTTTGGTCATGGGACCTATTCATTCATGTTCCATTTCACCTCCCCGGGAAGCATACAGCCCTGAAACCATTTTGGCGCTTGGGCTAGGAACTAATCGTACACATTGTCATTGTCATCTCTGTCCTACCAGTTACTCATTTACACCTGAATGAAGTGAAACACTTGAGAGTCATGAAGTCCCTTGCGCAAAGACACAACATGGAAACAACAATGGGCCAGCGTTCAGAATTATTAAAAATTATATTTTCTTCGAAAACCTGCACCAAGCGGGGATTGAACGCACACGACACGCCCTAACCATTGCGCCACGTCCCCCTCTAGCCACGAGTGTTGGTTTTTATTTTAATTAACACACAATCTACCTAATTTGACAGAATATCTCAGTGTTTTGGACTGTTCAAGTTAGCCCCAGTGGGATTGACCGCATACAAAATCGTGGGACATTTCTTTGGACTGTCCTAGCTGAAAATATCGGAGAATAATCAGGTCGAAATAATTTTTTTAGAATCAGTAACATTTCAGTTCCATACCCGCATGCTCAGCTCGGAAATTGCACAGTCAATAAAAAAGTTATGGACATTTTTCGGACCTTGGGGTCGAGATCGCTCTCAGTCACCGCCATGTTGATTTTTTCGGGTAAAGCAAATACATCAATCTACGGCCTCGGAGAGGAGGACACGGCTATGTTCAAGTAGCCTACGTCTGTAAGGGTACTACAAGCGGTTTATAGTACCCTTGGTCTGTATTTTATAACAACCTGAGCTTATGATAATAATAATATTAGCATACACTTATATGGCGACATATCCAACCTTACGTTGCTCTTTGGCGCTACAAACAAAAATGTCATTATGAGATGAAGATAGTGACACGTTTTCATTTATCTAGCAGGGTCACAAGCCCGACAAATATAACGTTATCAGATTACACGTTCATGTCAATTAATTAAACAGTGTTTTTTGTGATCTGTTTTCAGATATTTACGAGTACTGTAAAGGAGAGACGTTTGAGGCGAACTGTGCGCCTGATCAAGCCGTCATCATGACGCATGCGAACTACGGCCGGATGAGGGAGGGCCGCTGTGCCAGCTACCAGTTCGGCCATTTTGGATGTTACCAGCCAGTACTTGACAGAATGGATAGGATGTGCTCAGGTAGGCCCTACCCTATTGGCCTTAGACTATATAGTAAACTGTAATCAACTTCTGGAGTTTCTTTATGATAACATTAATATTTTCTCTAGCGGGTTGAGTGCTGTTTTTCTTATTCACATACATTTGGAATATTAATTGATTCATTTAGCATGTTTTAATGTTTAAGCATAAATAATTTGAATTATAACTGAATATTAGATGAGATCTATGTCTTTATATCACGGACGAGTTAAATAAAATGTGCTCAGGGGAGCCCTAGGCCTCTATCAACTTATCGCATTTCTTTTTAATAAATATTTTCTCCAGCTGTTTGAAATATATACATTTTTAATAATAATAATAATTAGTCACCTTGGATATGAAAAGGTGTATCTGCAACTTTGTAAAGTGGCAGATACACCCTTTCACATCTAAGGGGACGAATTGGTTTATGTGGCACTCGTTTGAGTGTCAGTCAGTCGGGGCGATATGGGAACGATATATAATGTTATTATGTACTTAGGTGGACGGTATCTTACGTAAATTACCAATTATATTTAGTTCTCGTTCCTAGATGTATCTACCAAAGAAAACATATAATGTCTAATTGCACTGCATAATGGCATTAGGTATTGATTTCAAGGTTTACAAAACTGCACTGTGCGTATTGGAGACTTTGAGTACGCAGATATTCGCCCCTGTCCGCTAGATGTCAGCTCTTACCTGGAAGCTGCGTACACATGTGTGGATGGTACGTATTATTCAGCTCCTATAAACACTGTTTTACCCTTTGTACCCACTAGGGTATTGTGGTTCGTCTGTCATTGTCTGCCGACACATTTCTTACACATACATGTAGTCCCCCATCAGAACGATTTTTTTGTGATGACTTCAGATTTTGCATTCACTTATTACATAATTCCTGGTTATTATTTTGCATTGACACAGTTAACCTTGACCTTCGGCCTCGACCTTTTTCACAGATAAGAATGTAGTCCTCCTCGACTTTGATCATATACGTAAACATAGTAATTCACTGATAACTTTGAATCAAGCAACTGACGACAATGGGAATTGATCGCTAGTTGTACACTAGGATCAGTTAATACCAATAAAATATGTACTTTAGTCATAAGTTATATTTATTCATACTCTCATGGAGCCCTTAATGTGCACCAATGCGAGATATTTGCATTCACTTCATGGCCAGATATATTGTCGCTGCGAGTTTCTGTTTAACAAACTATTCCAAGATTTTATTTCTAGGTGTCTCTCTATGTTTTTTTCTTTTAATGCAAATGTATACATATCACCAAGAACAATTCAGACTGTGGTATTGAAGATTTGAATGATACTAATATTGGAGAGATCCGTCAATCCGATAATACGTGCTTATGTATTCATGTTTCTAAACATTAATATTTCATATTGCATATACATGTACATGTTTTAAATGTGTACATGTTAGATATTATTCAGGTATACTGCCTGTAGCTTTTGAGGTTTACTAAACAAATATAGAAATAAATAAATAGCCTTGATGATCATTTTGCTATGATTTGTAATTCAAATTTTCGCGAGATTGTCAAATTCGCGAATTTGATGTCGCGAAATTCTCGAAAATTAAAACCTCGCTAATATTACTCAGTTCACAGTGTAGGCTAAACTAGAAGATCAATGACGTTAACCTATTTTAGGACCAAGATCGTAATGGGCTTGAAACCTGATATTTAGACTCATTCTGACTGCTGGGGGGGGGGGGTTGCAATGTGTTGAACCGAGGGATATATATATATATATATTGATATGGGGATTTCCACGTGGACAAAATGTGACCCCCATCACCCCATCCATTGATCCGTATTATCCATAACAGGAAGTATAAATAAAGGGCCACAAGAGGGGCAGATAATAGGCCTCTCCCAGACTTCACGAGTCTCCGCGGCCAAGGAAAATTGATCAGATCTGTTTTAATATCGCAGCCCACTTACCATGTTTACGACGTATGGTGCTCTCAATAAACTAGGGTACGCTACTCTTCAAAGACTAACAGGAGTAACTACTTACTTGAAAAGTGAGTAGCTACTGTTTTTTTGTACACGGCAACAACGGCTTACTTTCAAGTAAGCAGTTACCACAGCCAAGTATGTGACTTTCTGATAACCCCTGAGTAACACCCCGTGGTACTCTTTGTTTTTTGCTAATGTTTGTGTTATGGACAAGGCAGATACAGAGACCGGCTATTTATACTTAATGACTTATTAGATTATTATGGTGATTGGTCAATGAACGGTAGTTTGATTAACAGTTTAACCGCCAAAGTAGTTGATTGGAATTTGCACTCACTTAAGTGATTTTAAGTGAGTGAAAATTATTCAGATTTGACAAAATGGAGGTTAACTATTTTCAAATCTTGCTGATTGATGTCACGTTTTATCTTCAACGTGTCTAAAAGGTGGTACTTGACGTGCTAATAAAAAAATGAAAAACCGAATATTATGAGACATGCAAACTTTAACAATATTTTCTGTTTCAGTGGAGGGTTTTGATGGCGGCGCATCATGTGGCAGCGGTACAGCGAGGGTGACAGACACATCGGGCTACTTGTCCAGTCACGTGACGTCGGTAGTGGGGGTGGGCGCTCACTCCTGTCCCTGGGAGATATCCCTGTCGCCTGGACAGAGGGTCAATCTCACCCTCTATGACTTCAGCTCGGCCGCAGCCTACAGAGAGCAGGGAGAGGAGGCGGACACACGCTGCATCAAGGTGGGCAGGATTTACGAGGGAAGCTCATCCAAGCAGCTGCTGCTCTGCGACATGGATGAGCGGATCCGGGTGGAGTACCTGTCAACCTCCAGCACTGTCACCGTGGAAATGTTTCACAATCCCGACGTACAGAGCGACCTGAAATTCCTGCTAAAATACCAAGGTGAGTGAGAGCGGCATATATTTTGCAAAGGCAAACAGCAGCAACTACTCACTTTTGTAGTAAGCAGTTGCTTTATTGACCTGGTAGCAGTCTTATTTTATCGTTTTTTATCTGTGTCCTTCATTATTTTCAAGGCGGGCAATGCTTTTAAGCGCATTCTCACACATTTTTCACAACAACAATATTGACTTGAATTGAGCAAAATGAATGTAGTGTGGTAAGTTAATCACCAATAATACTTTAAAACTTTGAGGATAGTTTTCAGTCATTAGAAACTGGCAACTTTCGACTATTTTTCATAGGCATATGTGGCTCATCTAAAATAATATGTAAAGTGTTCGTTTTAGAATCAGGTATATCTACTATACGAACTTAGATGGTCATTTTAGAATCATACGTAGCTTTTATACAAGCTAAGATGAGGGTTAGATACCACATTGTTGTCACTAAGATTAATAACAGTTTAAGAGGTAGATGATCAGTTACACTGCCACCTATACAGTGCTCTGTGTAATCATCAATCAAATAATTATATTTGGGACAGGTCTATTTTTAATACATGAATATACTTTGTGTCATTTTAAGGAGGAAATTGCTTTTAAATGACAGCTTAAAATGATTGAAAGAATGAGGAAAATATAACAAATATTTCAGCAGGACATCAAACAGATTCCGATGCTCAGCTCAGTTCAGTTTTGTCTTATAGATATCACTGTTCATTTTGTTTTGCACCAAAGCTCACAGAACGACAAACAATCATAACATAATAACGTCTATAGATGCGAAACCACGGGTCAAAATACACCCTATCCCCTCCATGTCCTAAAAACAAATTAAGTTGTTTACATTTAATACATTAATGGAACAAATTTATCACAAGGGGGTATTAACCAACAAATAACGCAATGGTGATTTTTTTTAATTATTTGTTATTTGAAAAAAATTATCTGCCTTAGTAATATAAAAGTTTAAAAGTTAATTGTTTGTTGATAAAACGTCCCGCTACTACTGGCCATACACTGTCTGCGTGCTGCAGTAACTATTTTATTTCAAGCGTTACTTATCTGGTATCGTCCATGAGCATTTATAATTAAAAATGTTAGATAATACAACCACAACAGAAAATTTTAATATAAATTTAAGACAAGGTGGTATTAACCGCAAAATAATGCAATACTGATTATTTAAAAAAAAAAATATATGTTATTTTAGGAAGCTAACTGCGTTAGGTGTACACCAGATTATTTCTTGATGAAGCATCTCGCTACATGCAGTGCTGAGGTAATGATGGACCGTCATCACAGGCGGTAGGCCAACATTAAACCAGCGTTGGTTCAACCGCCCGTGATAATAAAGACAATCTTAAATAATCATAAAAGACTTGGGAATGTCGTAATTATACAACCTAAAAGTTTGCATTTAAGATAGTGTCTATATAGATTTTACAATTTACAAAATTTAATGTAATTATCATTACATGTTAAGTTTTAATACAAATAATAGACGTATAATTGTTTTATATCGGGACGCAGAGGGTTAATGATCCGATAAATCTGCGCTCGCACCTGCCGCGACACGTCGGGAGTGAGAGCTACTCCATCATGGTTACAAATAAACAATTAGAAGCCATGAAAAGGGCTCACGGTAGATATAAAAAATACGCTTTTCAAAGTGAAAACTCATTCAATCATTAATTTTTATGCTGCACAAAATACTCATTTCATGAGACTATGGCTGCGGTTTCTGTCCTCAAAGACTTTACAGCAGACCGTTGTCTAAATGGCATTCTACATTCTATGTTCAATATTGAGGATAAATTACAAGACTCTCATGTAAAAATAAAATACACCGGTCAACAATCCTCCATCAATTTTTCCAACTGCAGTAAGATGTTCTGTGACATACATTTTGAAAAAAGATGTTTTTATTGAAATACTTTTTTTTATTTAATTGTGCATAACTATATAATGAATTTTAACTTTGCAGTAAAAAAACACGGCTGTTTTAAACAGCAGCAATAAACTTTGAACATATTTACTATTGTTATTATTCATTCATTATTTGGATAATATGTACATAATTGATTTTATATCAAATAGCAGGACGCCACGTGGTAATTTATTGCCCGATCACTAATGCGGTCGGACCGCCATTACGGACAAAATATTCTGGCCCACTTGACCGCATTGGCGGGAGTCTACTCTAGTATGAGACATGCCCCCTTCTCAGCAATCCACGTGTACTAGGCCATAAATCACATTGACAATTGAGATTGACGATCTTTTTGTGCCAGAGATGTCCTGTCATGTTTGATTTGAAGGAGCACGCAATTTATCTGATATTAAATTTGAAATCTGCTATTTTTTCACTGCTAAATGAATAATTGAAGAAACGGAGGCAGGCAGCAGAAGTGGGCATGACGTCCACATTACGCCCTCACGATAAGCCAGCCCCTCAGTCGGCAACAAACCTGTTCTACAAAGACAAAAAGCAGTACCTGCTTACTTTTCAAGTAAGCAGTTGCTGCTGTTTGTCTTTGTACCGCGGAAACGTGCTTTGATCAAAATGGCCGTGAATTACGGCCACCTTTTTTGTAATCGTGGTCCGGCCCGGTCTAAAATGTCTTCAGGCTGCCTGCGCCCCTTTCTATCCCTGCCGCGCTGCCATGTCGCTGCTGGTGCCGCTGCCGCTCGCGCTGCTGGGGCCCGGGCAGGCAGCCAAACCAATTAGTTATTAGAGAAGAGAAATGAGTAATTAGCCAGCGTAATGCCGGGCTGATAACAGCCGGCAGAAAACTGGCAGTTATTAGCCGGGTGAATTATGAAATAAGGCGTGACATAACGGTGTCTTTTTGCAGTGCCTCGCTGCCGTCGTACGTGGTGCAAGCCTTCTAACTGCTTATCCATCTGACTGCCCGTTACCAATGCTGGTTCAATGTCGGACCAGCGTCTGCGACGCTTGACCGACATTGATCCATCCTTGCCTCGACGTCTTTTGCTGAGTTCTGTGCCTTTTATAATGATAAACGTGTACACAAGTTGGTTCACTTCTATGTCGGCTATTCGTTGGGCCAACATCGCCGACGCTAATCCAATGCTGATCCAGCGTCTGGCATTAATTTGGGATGTGGAAGCCATGTGGGTTTGTCGCTGACTATAATTGTTCATGGTGTCACTCATCCCTTCATCACACATCCTGGGCAGGCAATGATCTGCCGTGCAACAGAAAGCAGCAGGAACTGATGGGTTTTCGAGTAAGGGAGTTGATGTCTGCTGATCCATGATGGGTTTTCGAGTAAGGGATTGTTCATGTCTGCTGATCCATATACTTTGCTAATTTTTGCATGGCAGTACTCTCATTTAAAAATAATTCTGGTGGTACAGTGTGGTTAATTGTGTGTAGTGTTTTTCATGGACCCCACTTGATATATACTTACTTAGACTACGTGTATCGATAGGCCTGCGATAAGTTCCTAGCAGGGGAGTTGTGGTGTAAGCGTATTATATCATTATATTCATTCCACAAAATCCAGAGTGTATAGTTTGTTCGCCTAACCTTTTAAACAGACTTAAACCTTTACATTATGTAAAATCTCCTAAATTAATGTATTCAAAATGAGCGTCATTTGGTTGTGCTTGTATGTTTTTCAGTGACATGGGAGTTGTGGCGGGAATTCACATCTTATTGTGATAATGGCCGTAGACCCATAACATCAGTATTCAAATGAAGCGGAAAGAGCTAACTATGATGATTTCAAATTGAAAAAAAACATTTGTCTTTTGATTTACTTAAACAAAATTCAGCAATCTAAGAGTTAAGTTGTGAATGTCAGTGTTTAAAAGTTAGATTGTGGTAACAGTGATAGCGTGTGTTTGGTCGAACAATGTATTAATTTGTGGCCCTTCTTTTACAATTTGAGTCGTATCAGCGTCATTCGTTCCCTTACATGACGGTAGGTAGGGCTCAAATATTTCAAATCTTGCCTCAAATCATCACGTTGCCCTAATAGACAATACGCTTCTGTCAACCAACATTTTGTAGCCTACTTAGATGAAATCCCTGATAATCCTACGTTACGGCCATTATCAATATCTTTACGGTGCGCTGATTGACTTTAGACGTCAGAGTCTGATTCTGACGTCTATAGGCGTCAGAATCTGACGTTTGAAGTCGATCCCCGCACTGTAAGGAATGAAGCGGAAAGAGCCAAGTAAGACATTTATGATATGATTTCAAATTGAAAAAATGCGTTGGTCTCCATGGTTTAGACAAAACTATTTGAGCGTTTTAAGGGTTATTGGTCTAATATACTGTACTTGAATATCACCATGTTACAAAAATTATGTACGAACGCGGTAAAGCCAAACGCCCTTGAGCTGCTGTTGTTCTTCGGTGCAGAGACAATGATCAATTATTGCTTCTTTTGCAAGTAAGCAGTTACTGCTGTTTGCCTTTGCAGGGCAGTATTATTTCAGATAGCGGAGCATGAGAACAGACAGCCAGGAGTTGTACGGGTTTTTTGGGCTGAAAAAAGCAAAGACGGTGGAAATAAATCTAAAGCGCCATTAGCACCCGCTCAGTCACATAAGCCCGAGCTGGCCGGCGCCGCAGCCACGCGATTGTGCGACGCCGAGCCAACGCCGGCCAAACGCAGACCAACGCCCCGCCGAGGTCGGGTGCTCGCGCACGATTTCTTTTAGGAGTGGAGTTTAGAGTCTTCTTAAAAACGAGTCGCATCTCCCTGTCACGACTCTGCCGCGGAAAGGCAAAGTGTCTGGTGTTTTCAAGGGGAGAAAAATTCCGTGCAGCTGTTGATCCTCTATATTTCACAATCATTTAACCCGGCAGACACAAAACGTTGAATCAATGTTGGTTTAACGCTGGTACACAAGACGTTGAATCAATATTGGTTTAACGTTGGTCCACCGTCCACGACGGTGGACCAACTTTAAACCCAACATTGAACAACGTCTTGTGTCTGCTAGGTTACCCCCTCGCCCCCCCCCCCCCCTCCGCTTGGTTATGCCTTTGTCACAATTCACCCCGTGCGGGTCCCAGGCTACTTTTAATTCCAGCTTAAAAGTAACCCGGGCCCAGGCGAGAAATTAACCATGGATCAACCCCGTATCCCGCCCGACAGGGGACCGGCGGGGCCCCTGCCGAGATCCGCCAGGGACACGGGGACAAATGTTTAAGGAAAGCACGCAGGCTACCCGCCCGGGCCCCCTACGATACCCAAGAGGGAGCTTGTGGGGCCCCGACGCGGCTTGTAGGGGACCCGGGGGAGTCCCGTTGGTGCCCTTATGATGCCCTAACGCCGGGACCCTTGAATAATATCCAGGGAGATACACAGTTACTGAGATACGAATTTAGCAATGTTCCATCAATGAATCTATAAATAAATCAACCGATCAATCAAAAAAATTAGGTACCTTCTCATTTTACAAACTGGGTTTGTAACTTATCAACTTGCATCACAGGCATAATGTATACAAATGACCCAGTCTTTAAATTTTCTTGACTTTTGACCTACTAACAATTATACGATAGGCCTAGTTTATCTATATAGATAAGTCGACATTAAAAGCAGACATTATATAACTGTTTTCTTATTGGTAATCTAAAACATTATTCCACATAAGGGCTTAATACTTTTCTCAATGAAAGGTCTAGACGCTGCAAAGTTTCATGGAACAGCCGCATGATTCGTGGATCCATCCTGATGAAAGATTTGAAGTCTTTGTGGTGTTCGTCCCTGTAAAAGGGTCTCGTATTGCACGAAACAGGCTCTAATTAGAGCCAGTACATCGTCGAATTGACTACTTTCGTCTTGCGGGATTTTTTTAATATTTCTTGATCTGGGAGCAATGCCGTATGGCCGACATTGTAACGGTGTCGGGACGTTGCAAGCCTAAACCTGAGGCCATGCAGCTAAGTGAATATTGTCAGCAGAGTGAATACAAGTATTGCTTTACATCACTTTCTGCACAATCATGACAATATCGCGACAGAAGGAAGCCCGAAGTCGGGACTATGCTCTACTCTTGTTGAATGACTTCAAGGGTTCTTTAATATGTGCACAGTACCATAGACAACACTGCACACTCCGGGCCTTTGAACAGTTTGGAGCACTGTATATGCACAACCTCGATGACACACTTCCGCTACCAATGA
The DNA here is from genome assembly GCA_964017125.1 of Flabesymbios commensalis. NCBI lineage: Eukaryota > Metazoa > Annelida > Polychaeta > Terebellida > Flabelligeridae > Flabesymbios > Flabesymbios commensalis. The sequence continues at coordinate 65,098,175 of OZ024902.1, read as the reverse complement.
GCTATCCTGGCCTATATAATTATATAGGCATATCCTTGTCGGGGCCCCTGCAGGAACCCTGCCGATGCCCTACCGGTGCCCGCCCGATATACCTTACGGCCCCTGGTCGGATCACGTTAGGGATACCTACGAGGCCCGGCTGAGCCCCGGTAACGTTTTCAGAAAATGAGGACAAGTCTCTTCTGATAGCCGGCCGGGTGCCCGCCGGGACACGCCAGGACTCCGGCAGGGTATCCGTAAAACACGATTTGATCATGACCCCATGCAGTGCCCGGTGCCCGCCAGGGATTTAGCTCACAGACGTGCTCACAGATCGGACGGGGCCCGGGCTATTTGTGACTTAAGCATTAGCAGGGTCCGCAATCCTCGCGGATCCTCTCCTGCCTCCCCGCGCTCGTCACTGTTCGAGACCCGTGTCATTAAAATTGCATGTGAACCGCCGCTTTTGCAGCACGGCCTCTTTGAGAGTGTCAGGTCGTATTCCATTGTGGACACAGACTGATTGTCTTCTCACTGCGAGGGGCGCGCGCCAAACCCAGTGACTGATTGGCGATCCACATGTAGGCCTAGCCTGGGGCACGGATGGTAGAGATATGGTAGGTCTGGTCTACTGCGGTCTGTCCATAATAATATACAATCATCCAATTGTTGTAAAGAGATGATAGGCCTATATACGCGTAACTCTATTATTGGATTTGGATTGTATCCATCTGAAATGAAATTAGAAAATAATTTTGAATATTTTCTGGGCTTTGAGTTAATTGTCGACTTAATGACTTTTTGCGGTTAACGCTGCCTGGCTGTCACGCCGGACTTTGCGTGTTTGTCAAGGCTGTGCATGCCATTCGAGTCAAATATAAAATACCGAGAAGTAGCGCTCTCGACCTCACACAACCAGGGCTCGAATTTCGAATACTGTGTCTGGAGGACAGGATAATTTGAATCGGCTTTGGATAGGTTCTCCTGGTCCAGTTTAGCCTATATGTGCACAAAAGTGGACAGCATTGTGGATGAAATGGATAACAAATACAAAATAACCTTTTTTGAAGGAAGCTCTTTAGAGTAACTTTAAGCGCTAAGCACGACTATAAGCGATTTTAATCTGCCTTACTAACAGGTAAAAATCACAGTTTTTTGAATGAAATGAGTATTTACACATCAAGATTTGCCATGTGTTGATCTCAGATTTAACAAGTAGGGGCATATGACTAATTTTTATTCACTTGAAGTTGTGGGTAGCCTGGCAGCGAGACACAACTTGAAAGGGAAGGGAATTTATATCACGCTTATTGATGATATGACATGTATATTCAGATATGACAGTCCAAAGAAATGTCCCACGATGTCAATCTGTGGCTGAAACCTGTTTCAGCCACAGGGGCTAATACTATTAGAGGTTTAAAAGTTGGTATCTGTATGAGCAGACTGTTTTTGTAAATATATCGTCCCTTAGCAGCCCAGCAAACACGACACATTGACACTATACTGGCTTAGTGTTGGATCAGCGTCTAAGATGATGGGCCAATACTAAACCAGCATTGGGTCCATGTCTCGTGTTTTCTAGGAGTCACTCGTTTGAGTGGCGCATTCATCACATAGGGCTCCTAGGAAATAAAATGAAATGAAATGAATGGGGCTTTAGGCCACTTTTGTGCACATATAGGCTAAATTGGGTCAGGAGAACCTCCTGAGGATGGTGAGATGAGTGAGATGACACTGCCTTCCAGACACAGGATTCGAAATTCAAGCTCCGGCGGTCTGAGACCGAGCACGCTACCTCTCGGTCACGGAGGCTCCCCACAATACTGAATTTTACGGGTGGATGGTGAAGAAACATTTTGGTTTCTTTTAAACCGCAGAGACCGGGAAACAAACCCCTAACTCTGGCGTGAAAGGCAGCGGTGCTAACCACTACCCTAGGGCCCCCGCCCAGGGCTCCTAGGAGGATTTCCTATATAAAATGTGGAAAATATGTATCATGTTTATTCAGACTATAATTATATAAACACTTATGTTATGTTTTCATGTAAAAGTGTCTCACATTTATTTTGTTTGTTTTTATTTTCACGCAGCTGTCGGGTGTGCCGACCCACCTCAAGTGGCGCATGCGCAAGTGCGTCGTGATGGAGTCTCCACCAGCGTGGCGTGTACATATTCTGCGGGCAGGTGGCGCCTTGTGTGTGACGGGTCCCGCTGGGTGGGGCGAGTGGGCAACTGCACGGCGCCAGGTGAGTGTCCCGACAGACACGTGATCCACTTGTCCAACTGTGACCCAATTAACTAGGAGGCTGTACCTGAGGCCCCTCTGTTCTGCAGAGGCAAACAGTGGTAACTGCTCACTCACAAAGGAGGAAGTTACTGCTGCCATCCTTTTCTTTGCATTGCGGAATAATCCTCAGCATAGATTACACTGCCGCGCAAAGCCAAAAGGCAGCATCTGCTAACTTTACAAATTAGCAAATACTTTATTTTGGCTCTGTAAAACAGCATATATACATCTTGTTGATACGTATGTCCAGATCATAATGGAATAAGGTGTCCCATGTGATAAAAGATATATAATACATATCGCGTTCGTCGCTACTACATGCTGATGCCCGCCATTGAACAAGGCAAATATTGTTTGGTAATCACTGCTTATTAAACAGGATGGTACCGTTATTAGGCCAAGAGTATTCGGGTATATATGAGTGAAAGTTGGAACAAATTTATAACAAACTGAAAATTTCAGAAAATTTTCAGAAAACTATCCCCTACAGCATACTATAAGTCCCCAGGAATCCACCCTGGGCCTTTTGAGAAATTCAAGATGGCAACCAAGATGACCGCCAATTTCACTATTTGTCATATCTCGGGTTTAAAGCATCATAGAAATGTAAATAAAGCGTCTAAACATATGTTTTCGGGGGCAGGAAATTCGATTTTGACATTAAATTAATTAGATAAAAAGTTTTTTTATTGTTCATATTGAACAAAATAAAAAAACAACATCTTTCGATTTATGCACACGACCACCCGTATCCCAAAAAATTCTAACCTGAGTTACAAGCAGGAAAAAAATCGATCCAAATCTGACTAACGGAAAGGTGTTAAATCCAAGATAGCCGCCGCCAATGTGTGTGCCCTTAGACGCGAGCGGTGGCTTTCAAACAATTACCAACACACGAACTTCATTAACCCCCCGAGCTCCAAATCATTTCTTTCTTTTTTCCCCGCTTGAAGATGTGGCTTGCTGCCGCAAGCCGAGCGGCGGGGGAACTAATTAATTTACCCCTTTAAGCCCTCACGATGCATTAAAGCATCAGATTACTTCCCTGTAAACAGACTTAATTTTCCTACAACTAATAGCTTTAAAATGAAAATTTCCATGAAACTGGCCCACCAATAGATTGCAATTTTCTTCATTTTTTCAACCACTTCAAGTCATCTTCATCCACTACAAGTCGAGAATTGCGACAGAAATTCGCGGCTTGTAGTGGATGAAGGTATGTAATTTGCAAGTTCGTCATCACAATCAAGTTACGACTATGTAAAATATTGCGGAAGAAATTGGAAATTGCAAAATGACAACATGACTCTATCACAAGGAAATGCAATGCACTCTTAATGCACAATTATTGTATTATAATAATTAGGCGTCTTGCACTTTGTTCTGGTCTTATGGATAGTTAAAAGTGATTTGTTTCCGTGCAGTAAATATATATTTGAAAATAATTATCGTCACAATACACAATCGTGCTCTAGCATATTTTATTAGAGACAAATAGAAAAACAGAATGTCAAAATAATATTCATGTATTTTCCTGGCAGCGACAGAAGGGGATCCTTTAAAAGGTAGGGTGGCGTGCGTGTCCATGGAAAAAAGCGAAGTTTATGTTATTTGTCTATTTAAATTGTAAATTAGTGATTATAGCATGATTAAACCAGTTGCGCCTTTCTCCATCGACATATTGCAATGATACGTTTGATGTCGTCAGTCTGGTAATACGGTAACGCTTTTAAAACACAGTAAATGTGCACCTCTCTGGACTCTGAAATGAATTGAATTAGGGGAGAGACGGGTAATAAGGAACAGCGGGTAATATGAGACAACGCTGAAAAACAGCTGCAGTTGGGGACAAGGGTTTGCACAGCTGCCCTTTGGTTAGTAGACTTGAAACTACAGTAGCTCACGAACTTAGAGGTCATTGAGGCGGAATGGCGAATGCAGAACTACATATTTATCTTTTATGCACTTCTTTTTAAAAAACAGTATCTCTTAATGAAAAAATGCGGATAGTAAGGGACACTTTTGTTAGAAAATGGCACATGAATAGTATTTTATTTTTAGTTGCTATGGTTTCACATGATAATTTAAATATATATGAGCCTAGTTACCTTGAAATTCAAATAATTGAAATCAAAATTCTTGTATTCCTGCTTGCCACATTTTCAAACTGATGTCCCATAATCCCCTCCTGTCAGTCCCATATTACCCGCCATGGAGGGTAATATGGGACTGATTTCAAAAACAAGTAACTCCCAATATCTATGTATTCGGTGTCTATATTTCCATTTTTCATTTTTCTTCTTACTATAGATGTCTATTGAAATTTTCTACTTGATTTATATCAATTTAGAGAAGGTACAACTAACGTGTCTCATATTACCCGTCCTTCCCCTACTCATAATATTGCGCTGAAATCAGAAACACAAGGTGCCACCCAACAACACAATTACAGCCAGAATCTCAATGCAGCTTTGTGGCCGAACAGAAAAAACATATCGTAGCTTTTAACCCCTTGCCGCCAAACTTTAATTGCAAATTTCACCCACTTGAAGTTGTGTCTCGCTGACGCGATCCACAACTTCAAGTGAGTGAAAATTATGCATATTTGAGAAAATGGCGGTGGTCGATTTTGAAATCGTGTTGATTGATGCCATCTCTATCATGTTTAAAAGCTGGTATTTAATGTGCCAATAAAAAAAACGAATATAATCGTGACCGGCGATTAAAGGGTCAAGTATATTCTAGGAAGAGATGGGTGTTCAGAGCCTTTCACGGACGTACCTGAAGAGTTCATTTCACAACCGTGGAGCAGCAAATGCATTATATGTATACTACGTGGAAGTATTGCATTTCGCGACAGAGATGCATTAAGTTTGAAATATGAGAGTTAAATGAGATTTACAACGTTTCAGAAGCAAGTTTTAAAAACGTTATCATGTTATAAAGACTTTGTCGAATTGTATGCCGAATAATTGTGAACATAATCAGCTATCGCGCAATCATGATAATTAAAGTAGGCCTAATACATCTACGTCTCCTTTACGGGCAAAATTGTTCCACGTGGACATACAGCTTAATTAAGGCGCTATTGTAACAAAATATTTAGAATTAAAATTGCAATATTCTGATCGGGGGATGTAAAATGTGTTCACTTAATTCCATGCGAAAATGGTCCGTTCAAGCTACAAAATATGCGGCCGCTGCTACATGTGCTCACATGTAAATCATTATTATAGTCACAATTTTTTCACTTGATGACGATACGTGTTTTTTTACCACTAGCCTACATATCAACCATGCCAGAATGAATAGTCCTTTCTCACAGATACAGGGTTGTCTAATGGACAAAAAGGAATCGGTGCGAGAGATCATAATTTGCAACACTTTGATAGCGCGCTAAAGTCAGAATTTACGACACGATAATGAATTGCTTGCTCTGAATCTTTCACTCGATGTTAGCATTTCTTCTTTTAATGATATTGTAACAGTTTTCAATTTTGCGGGTATTACTGGGACCAATCCTTTTGACCCCTATCAGCCCTGCAATCACAATAATTCATGCATTAGCTCCAGCTTTAGCACGAAATTCGAAAAATGTAACTCCCCGCGAAGTAATAATGATGTTTGGGCAATTAAACATAATATGCTACTTGTATAGATAAAAAACACACATATTTATATATATTTTTTTAAATTCGTAGAATTGAGCTACAAAATTTTTCGTATAATTAATAAACCTATAAATGGCAAGCCTGCAGGCATGGTTTATAGTGGGGGGGGGGGGGGCTTAATCAAATAATCGTTCACTTCGTTGCAAAAGTCTGAAAATTTTGTCAAAAGCTGATATGACCTGGCTATTTCAGAATCTGCCGACAGACAAACGATCTTTTTCCTCTAGCGGCCCTATTGGGCAATTTCAAAATGGCCGCCACTACAATGCATTACACATGCTAACTTTTTAACTAATCATCACAGAACCACATGTAATACCTCTTTTCCGGGGTATTTGAGGTCGAGGATGACGATAATGACATCAGTTTCTAGCAAAACTTGAAATGTCAAGGTCAAATAACAACATCAATGTCAAAATCGTTTAGAATTTGCCTACTACTGTTTCTCTCATTGGTCGATGTTTAAAAAGCTGAATAAATTCGTATATTTCAGAATCCTGAATATTTCAGAATCTGCCGACAGACAAGCTATTTTTTTCCTCTAGCGGCCATATTGAGCAATTTTAAGATGGCCGCCACTGTAATGGATTACTCATGCTAACTTTTTAACTAATCTTCAAAGAACCACATGTAATACCCCTTTTCTGGGATATTTGAGGCCGAGGATGATGATGATGACGTCATTTTTGATCAAAAGTTGAAATGTCAAGGTTAAATAACAACACCAAGGTAAAAATCGTTAAAAATGTGCGTATAATTACTGTTTTTCTCATAGGTCGATGTTTAAAAAGCCGAATATATCCGTAGTTTTTAAATAATTTTATAACTTTGATAATGTTATGTGTCAGATATCTTTAAATTAGCGTGTGTTGGTGGTCAGGTGATGATATAAAATACATATAAATATGGCTCTCCCTCTCAGTCCACTGTCCAAATACGCCCCAGTAGAGAGCCTGAAACTCCCCAACCACTGTAGGCCCACATAGGTATTGAATTACACAATAATACTCATCTCAAAGACCAGTCCTTATTGGCACATTCACCTCCTTGGCCTCAGTGTATCGTATGATATACCCCCGTCATTGTACCCCCTCCTGTTAATTTCAGCCGCATGGATTTGTTTATGCCAAAAATTGACGATGGTAATGTGGCAAATCCTTCATATTATAGGACCCCTGGTCTGAGATAAGAGAAACAGCTTGGATGAAGCACGTTTGTGAACTCCTAACTACATGTAACTCTTAAGAGGAGATTTATACCAACATTATGATAACGTGGTCAGGTTATCATTCTCGGGTGAAAGAACAAAGCTCAATCAAACCTCCAGCAAAAATTGACATTGACATATTAAGCGCACTTGGTATGATCATCAAGTTTCATTGGTGGCCCTCTATCTCCCTCAGCAAGTAGCATATTTATAGTAATACAGACTTATTTGAAGAATGATTTGACAAGCAGTCGAGAGATGGTGATTTTGAGCTCAATGCCTTGGATGAATTGTGTCGCTGGATTTTAGCGTTTGATCACAACACCATTTTTTTCCAGATGATTACCGAACCATGTAATTAATTTAGTGATGTGGTTTTCTGTACATTCTGATATTTTCGTTGGTCAACGGTCTATTTATAAATTTTATTTGATGGATCAGTCTCAGATCTGTATGGCGATACTGATTCTATTGCATCGTACATGCAAGCTGCACCTGATTTTAATTAATGAATTTGAAAGTGTACAAAAACATCGCAACTCATCAGATGTACATCACAAAAATCTCTATAAGCGTTGTCATTGACGTCGCAAGTTTCATGAGAAAACTCATAGATCATGCAAGTCCATTCTTGGATGCTGTCCATGTAGTAATTGACACTGGTGATGTAATGGGAGCATGAAGTTACAGGCAAAGAGATTGGATGTAATCTGCATGAATAGTGTGTGCATGAAATAATCTACCAAGCACAATTCCAAGAATATAGGAAAAATGATGCAAAATGCTACACTTCTTATGTTTATGTCTCACCAGTCCCGAAATAATGGAAATATGTCAGATGTTTTCACCGTTCCTTGCTGAGCGTGGTATGCTCATGCTCAGTCCATGTTCTCGATGTGGCTGCTTTTCTTCACATTGTTTATTCAGGTCGTGCAGCAACATTTAATGAGTGCATACACATGCATCTAGTGCCTTATCTGAAGAGCCAAATCACCCCCTCTGCGAATGATGAGATGAATAAGATCACACTGCCCTCCAAACATAGGATTCGAAATTCGAGCCCTGGTGGTCTGAGGCCGAGCACGTTACCACTCAGTCATGGAGGCTCCAGTGCTCCACATAATACTTACGAGTGATCTTTACGAGTGAGGTTTCTCTGAAACCTGAATGCCAGAGCGGGGGACGAACCCGCGATCTTCCGACTTTTCAAGCAGACCGCTTTATAACCACTGCATCAGCCGCCCCCCTCCCTGCCCAAATTGCTCCAACTGGAAGTACACCAATGCTAGCAAAAATGTCTGTCCAAAAACAAACGAAAATAAGATAACTCCATATGACTCTGTCTGTGCTGTCTAACAGAAAATGTGCCATGTTAGATTTTCAGATACATTAAATGACCAAATTTAATTGCACTCTAGACAAACCTAGGTCTCTCAAGTCAGAGTCTGTCAACATGAAGCGATTTGTTTCTGTGTGCTTATGCATGTTATATGTATAGTAAGAGTTGTATTGTTTTATCTGTTAAAGAAACAAGACAGCAGCACATAGACATCACGCTCCCTTGAGAACATACCTTATTACACATGCAGCTCTATTTGAGCACGTCAAAAGATCATTCCTACATGCTTCCTATATATGGAAGCAGGCAATCATGCCATCAGGTGGTACCAGACTTTTCCAATTGGGGATAGGAATATGATGGTAACAGGTGGTTGTCATTCAGAACGAAACTAGCTGATGCTAGTAAGTCGAGTTTACGGTGCACCTCCATAATTATATTAGAGAGTAAGGGAAGATCCACACGTAAGCCAACATGGAAACCTGAAGTGAAAGCAAATTTTATTGAAAAACTAAACGACCATTCTATAGAAAATATTAACCTAACTCTTGAAGTATTAGCAACTAACAAAGAAGTAAACCAAAAGATGATAGATGATGTAGTCACAGATGTATGTTCATCCTTAAAGCTTGCGGCATCTGAAGCAGGTGTAATAACTTCAGATAAGCACAGAAGAAAATCAGGCAGGACACGTCAACAACCATTACAGCCTTGGTTTAATAAATCATGTGAAGAAAATAGGAAAATATATCAGAAAAGTAAACGAAAATATAGAAAGAACAAAACCGATGAACATTTAATATCAATGCAAAACGCAAGCAGAGCATTTAAGAAAAAAATTAACAAATCCTTCAGGGAGTATAAATCTGACCTTTCGAAAAAAATTAGAAATCTCAAATCTTCGAATCCGAAGGAATACTGGAATTTGTTAAATGGACATACAAGATCACAAAACTCAGAAAAACCAGACTTAGACACCTTGAAGGAACACTTTCGCAAATTAAATGCTCAACATAGATGAATTCTATGTTGGTATGTCATCAACATACTACTCACCAAATCCAATATTAGATCAAAATTTTACTGAGGAAGAAATAAAAAAAGCTATTAGACATTAAAAAATAACAAAAGGTGTGGCTTAGACGAAATTATAAATGAATATCTAATAAACTCAGCCTCTGAATATATTAAATTATATACAAAGCTTTTTAATGTAATTCTAAAGTGCGGAATTATTCCGAAGAATGGAACATTGGCATAATTAAACCATTGTATAAAGGTAAAGGGTCAAGAACTGACCCAAATAATTACCGTGGCATTACAATCATTAGCTGTTTGAGTAAACTTTTTACAAGCGTCATTAACATGAGATTAACAGAATATGTTAACACACTCGACGTGACTGTTCCTGAACAAACGGGATTCAGGTCGGGATTTTCACAAATGATCATATATTTGCACTTAAAATGTTAATTGATTTATATTTGCACACGAAGAAAAGATTGTATGTTTGTTTTGTTGAATACGCAAAGGCGCTCGATAGTGTAAAAAGAGTATTGTTGTGGCAGAAACTTATCGCATGTCAAGTTAATGGTAAAATGTTTAGAGTGATAAATAACCTATATCTAAAGGCAAAATCGTGTGTTTCAAGTAATGAATCAGTTTCGACATTATTCCCATGTCAAGTAGGGGTCAGACAAGGGGAAAATCTTTTCCCGTTGTTATTTTCGATATATCTCTCTGACCTAAAAGAATTGTTATCAAGGAAGTGTGACGGTTTAAATTATATACAGCATCTGCCAACGGAGTTTGTTGACGACACGGAAGTTGTAGTGTTTTTAAAACTTCACCTGTTATTGTACGCTGATGACACAGTGATTTTAGCAGAAACCCCTAACGATCTGCACATGTGTTTATTGCCTTCAAAACTTACCAGACAATGCTTCTTAATTTCCCTGGTCAGCGTTAACAATAAGTTATGTCACATGTGTATTTTAACCAAAGATAAACGTTAATGAGAGTGTTTTAAAACGATATTTGAGGAATAAGACAGCATGCATTCTTATTCATCAAATGACAATCCTTCATAAAGTGTCACTTCGTTGGTCCCACCAAACCACCCAGGATTGATTTACTGAACTAATTTTGATCTAATCCTCTTGTAATCATTCTGTAAGGAGATTCGCCGCTGCAGCCGGCAGGGAGCAAAGTAGGTCACAACGGTAATATCTATTTTGTGTGGTGAAGTGAAAACACGAGAAGCAATGTGCGAAATAGTGCAGGCACACCTTGTTGATATTATTGGCGTGTTTTTCCATGTATGTGTATATATGGTGATAAGCGTATGTGTAACCTCTATTTAATAATCACTCACTCACTCACTCACTCACTCACTCACTCACTCACTCACTCACTCACTCACTCACTCACTCACTCACTCACTCACTCACTCACTCACTCACTCACTCACTCACTCACTCACTCACTCACTCACTCACTCACTCACTCACTCACTCACTCACTCACTCACTCACTCACTCACTCACTCACTCACTCACTCACTCACTCACTCACTCACTCACTCACTCACTCACTCACTCACTCACTCACTCACCCACCCACCCACCCACTCACTCACTCACTCACTCACTCACTCACTCACCCACCCACCCACTCACTCACTCACTCACTCACTCACTCACTTATTGGCGTGTTTTTCCATGTATGTGTATATGGTGTGTTAAGCGTACGTGTAACCTCTATTTAATAATTACTCACTCACTCACTCACTCACTCACTCACTCACTCACTCACTCACTCACTCACTCACTCACTCACTCACTCACTCACTCACTCACTCACTCACTCACTCACTCACTCACTCACTCACTCACTCACCCACCCACTCACTCACTCACTCACTCACTCACTCGCTCCCCCAATCAGACCTTATATTACCATCACAAAAACACAGCCCCGCCTAAACACGAAACACAACCATTGCAAACCCTGTTTCACCTTTACAGTTCGTCCATAACCTGATAAAATGAAATGAAATGAATCGGGCTTTAGGCCACCTTTGTGCACATATAGGCTAAACTGGGCCAGGAGAACCTCCTGAGGATGGTGAGATGATTGAGATGACACTGTCCTCCAGACACAGGATTCGAAATTCCAGCCCTGGCGGTCTGAGGCCGAGTACGCTACCCCTCGGTCATGGAGACTCTCCACAATACTAACCTGATAACCTGATAACATTGGCGTAATACGCCAATGTTATTCGGCAGCCAATTAACCACTGAGCTATTGTATGCAGAAGTAATGAGTGGGCTGTTCATTGTAATGAATACAATACTGGCAGGCATCGTAAAAACGTCATTGCCACACTTTGGTCACTATTATGTATTGCAAGCAGTGGAACGGTTGTCTATTCATTTCATGTTGTTTGGCAGTGGAAAATGTGTAGAAAATATAGTATTTTTTGCCATCTGAGAATGATTTAGGCCCAATCTTGTTAATTCTGTAGGTTTTACAAATTATTATAAAGTAGTAATTTGTAAAACCTAAAAAAAGAGTAGGCCTAAATCATTGGACTACGCTAAAATGTTTTTAAAATAAACGTAAACTAAGATAAGCTGAACGTCTCTCCTGGCAACCACACGTTGTTCGTGTTGTTCAAATTTGCTTATTTGCAATTCATATAATTATGCTAGCTGTTTCAAATTCCAGTCAGGAAACATTGTGGTCTCATTTGACCCAATTTTAAAAGAAAAACTGCAGTAACTGTTGATTAGAAAAGTAAGCAGTTATCAGTGTATTGTGCAACCCCGCCCAGCGTAAGTATGCGGATATTTTGTTTGGCCTCGTCGAACTGGTGATATAGACTGACTATATAAACTGTTTTTTCTTCCACGTATTTGTATGTTGAATACTATTGCTTACAGTGAAAACCTTTCAATGTTGACTAATTATTTTTCTGGATCTAAATTATCGGTCCGACAATGCGACTGGTGAATCCCTTTAACTTTCCTTGTTGTCTGTTTACAGTGTCGTCAGAGGAGACCGGGGTGTGGATGGTTCTCTTCGGTGAAGATTGGTCTACCCCCACAGGTATGTCACAATAAACGATTATCTAATTTTTCCATATGTTTTTAGTCCACTGATAAGGTCAACATGTGCACTTCCAGATGAAATAGAGTGAAAATAAAATGTTCACTTTTACGTCAAACGTACTTTATCTTAGCCCTAGAAATAGTTTTTTGAGTCGTAATTAGTTTTAAGGATGTTCAAATTTTAGAAAAAAAAATTAAATGGCGACCATCTTGAGTCCTGTTCTGGACAGTATTCTATCCATTGATCTCAAAAACCTACAATTTACAACGGCGGCCATTTTGTTTTTCTCAATTTTGACAGCGTGGATCTGGTCATAATCGGATTTGAACAGCATGCTCAAAATCCCCTATTTACAAATTTTCATGCTTTCAACCGGAAGTGTATTTCTTTTGGACATATCGACTCAGCTACATTTACTCCCACAATATAGAGTTGCCCAGTTACATCCATTGCAAATTGGTGTCTAGTACCACAGAATAGATACATGTGGTGCTCATTTCTACCCTGAACCACTTGACTTATCGCATTTAAATTTAGTGTTTAAACATCACGATCTGCTAACGCGACCCACATCTTCAAGTAGGTAAACATTTCAATAAGATAAAGTAGCGGGTAAAGGGTCAAGTAGCCTATGCTTAATCAATAAGATAAAGTAGAGGGTAAAGGGTCAAATAACCTATGCTTAATCAATAAGATAAGTTGTAATTTGATCAGATTTTAGATATTATTATCTACTAATTCCACACTTGAGAAAACTCTTATGAACGTGGAAAAAGAGCTCGCTTCTCATCGCAAATCACTTACAGAGTAGATGAGTAATCTACGTGTAACAATTAGTCCCCGTTTGTCATAATTAGTCGCATGGCCTCCCCCCTGAGCACATATTAATCAGACGCATAAACATGATAAATTATTGTAACGCTACGTGCATCACAGTGTGAGGAGAATCTATCCTTCCCAGTAACAATAAACAACAGTAACTACTCACTTAAAAGTAAGCAGTTAAGGCTGTTTGACTTTGCACGGCAGAATTATAGCAATGTGTGTGTGTTTCCACATCGCAGCGATGTATGCACATCGCTTTTTCAACTCTTTAAATAATTCACGAAAAGTCCACTTTTACTTATCATGCTTGTGAAGTAGATCCATAGTTTATTTTTTGGAAATAATTAAGCTTGTTCTTGGTCATTAGACAAGTTACAAACATTAGATGCATCACTATATTTTAAAACTCGAAGCATACTTAAATCATTGAGTAAAGCAGGTGGTACCCCGAACTCATATTAATAAAATACAAAAATATTGTATTCACGATCATTTGACCAGAACGATTATATATGGCAGGAAACCTTTCGCTTATGACCACTTACATGTTGCAGCATATTATTTTACCCAGCGCTCATTCAAGGCTTCCCACGGGGGTATGGCGCCGCATATCGATTCATGTCAGTGTCAAAGCAGAGGGACCCGTTTTTTGCGAACACTTTACTAGTTTTCTCGCATCATCGTATCCTGATAATCTACGCCTTTTACTCACATCGAAATGGTAATATGCGACATTAAAGTTGATCGGCTGAATGTAGGTAGACAAAAACCTTTCAAACAAAGACGCCCATCCAATGCTGAGTTGATGCTTGCCCAACATTAACCTAGCATTGGATCGGCGTCTCGTGTTTCAGGGGTTGAGTGTCTCATTCTTCTCACGCAGAGGATTATGGCAAGGCTGACGGTGCACAAAAATCTTGCATGTCGGTCGTAAATCGGCATCTGGGCGACAAAGAGGGGGTGATATATTTTGTGCCCTTGGCTTTTACACAAATCAGATCCAGGTGCCAGTGTGGAAGTGATTGTTTTCACTTGACTGCCCCGTGAGGCGCGCACGGTCAACTACAAGCAATGTCCCTTAATAGATCGACCACTTCATCAGGGCTTTGTTTATAGGCTCACAAACGGTGATTGTCTTGGAAAATCGTTCAGCTGTTCGGGCAAACATTTACACCATCTTTTTCACAGTGCAATAATGGGGTGTGAAGACAAACAGCAGTAACGGCCCACTTGAATAAGTTATTAAGGTTGCTCAACTCAACCTTTGTTGATGCGATTTCATTTCTCTTGATATGATAAGCATATCTATCTATTATTTTTGATCTAACGTGCTGTCATAAATATGTTACTGATTCAGTGGGAGAATCGACTTTAGACGTAAGAATCTGACGGCTAGAGACGTCAGATTCTGACATCTATTGTCGATCCCCGCGCTGTAAGAGTTAACCGTTGCCTTACCATAGTGCTCGCAAACCACCCAAACACATCCAGTTAATTTTAATTTCTTAAAAAAAATTTATACCGGCTCAGTAAGAATTGGAAGATGTAAATGTATCATGCTGTGTCTAATTGCTGCTTATGAAGCTCTAATTGAAAAATTACTCACGATTTTTTTAAATAAATTTAACTTTAAATAAGCAGATACTGCATTTTGACTTTTAAGATCATTTTTTACTAAAGCATTGATTGGTGTGCCTTTTGTTCCAGGTATACTGATCGTGGTGGGGTTCGGCGTGGCGCTGGGCGTGGTGATCGGCATCTCTCTGCTGGGATGCGCCGTTCTTTTTATGAAGAGGTATTAATTAACCCTATTTGGGTATCAATCACAAATATTCTTATTATTTAATTATGTTTTATCAGCGTATCAAATAAGAATTCTTGGGAGTGAACTTTTTATGCTAATGTATGGCCTCACGTTAGATGTTCGTGAGTTATGAATATGATCACCCACTTCACGCTGTGGGTCGCCGTGGTTGGCGACCCACAACTTGAAGTGGGTGATCATTTCAATTAGATAAGAAGTTGAAATAAGCAGTTTGATTTTATCAGCCTGTAAGAGACCAATGTGTTTCATCCAACTATACATCACTCCTTACACGATTATTGTAATCACATAATTTTGTGTATGAAAAACAGGTCACCATTCCGCAGTGAATATCTTTTCAAAGGACATAAAATATACCATAGGTTTCCTTTTTTGGCAAACGTTCCTTTGGTAATCATATGGTAAAGTACATTTTTATTGTTTTCAATGTGTGCATGGCCTGCATGACATATATTATTTTATGTTGCAAAATTAATTTTAATTATAGCAATGTAAAAAATCAGAAAATGTTGAACTTGTTTGGAGTATAAATTATTATTATAAATCAATAAAAATTTATATTAAAACGTAAAGTTATCTTTATTTTGTCTTACACATGTTATCTGATTTTTTTATCACAAGCAGATGTATGGAGCCTGACACATCGACCAGACGCCCCTCGGGAGCCTACTCCATGGGGATGCAGATCCAGATGGGGAAGGTACCCCCAAGTCCAGACCCTCACCTGGGTTACCATGACTCTCTAGTCGGTCCAGCAGGGTCCAGCCGGGGATACTCGGACAGTGCGTACCAAGGATCCACCCTAGGCACGTGGAGCAGAGACTCTGAGGCGATGTCCACCGGCAAGGGATCGGTGCAGGGACAGTTCCACATTTATGAGACCCCAGACACAATGGTGCACGTGAGCAGCGCGCCTGTTTTATAAACATAAACAGCGGTTGATTTATAATTACGAGTGACGGTAATTGTGAACACAGTCTGTAGAAGTCATCAGGAAATGGTGGTGTTTTGTCCTGCAATGACAAACAGCAGTAAATGCTTACTTCAGAAGTAAGCTATTACTGCTGTTTTCCTTCGTACTGCCAATTTAGACCTCTCGCATTCAACTTATTCACACATTACACATTACCCCCAGCAGCCAAAGTGTTCTAAGTGCCACTCAGATGAGTAGCACATCCTACGCTTTGGTCGCTACGGTACGGCTTTTTGTGACGCTACACTGGCAAGTAATGAACCGAGGACGTTATGGAGTAAAACCACAGCTGTGGTTTCATTTGTTTTCTTTCCCACTGTTTTCATTTGGTGAAGTAAGTTGTGTCTGTATCAATGCACTTTGACACACATCAATCGATAGTTTAAAACATTGATTAAAGCCTCAAGCAATAACTGTTATAACCTAGAATTTAAACTGGTATAATATGCTCATGGGTGTGAACGAAGGACATTAATGTCGCTCTCCACAGAGATTCTCCAATCTTAGTCGCACACTCTTACAAACAATGTATAATTTGAGCTGCATAAACCTACATGTATACTGCCGTGTAAAGCAAACAACACTAAATGCTTACTAAGCAGCTACTTTTTTTTGCTATGCAAAATAGTTCATCGAGTTTTGATTTGATAGACTAATTAATGTGGAAACATGTGTAGACGCTGTGTACCTGTTTGTGGACATGATGTCTCTGCAAGCTGCATTATGTTTACTTTCTCCAAGAATATAAGTTATTTTACATTCTAGTTTTCCCAATTATGCTGCGCCTGCAAACGACTGTCCAAACGTGGCAAGTCGCAAAGGGCCACCAAGAGGCATGGCGAGATTAGCCACAGGTAGTTAAAATCTCCGACAAACTACAACAACCTACTTAAACCACCTGTTAGTGATGCTATATGCTTTGTTATCATAAACAAGTATGTGATGATTCTTATACATTCCAGTGTATAGTGTGCATGCCAATGTAAACACGTTCCCAAAATAAGCAGTATAGCACAATGCTGGTGTATTACACATTATTATAGGCTTAGTAACGATAATAACATTTATTTTAAATGCAATAGACAAACGGTCTATTTTTGTGCAAAACAAACAATATGCACAACATATTACATGTGTACATGATTGTATGTGTTGCAATGAAGAATGAAGAAAAATAAGTTGATTACAATATTTTAAACATAAATAGAATGCTGCAATTTTTTTCCCTGTTGTTTGACGTTCAGATAACATAAACTTAAACATTGATGGATAGCGATACTCGTATGCTGGGATATATTTTTCCCGAAGTGCATTTAACTTCAAATATTCTAAAATAAATGTATTATACAATGTAGGAGCATAAATGAATGACATTATAACACAGACATTCTCTTTTCTTTCTATTCACCTTGAGATGGGAATTGTTACCGCAATTCCTGCCTCAAAGTGAAGAAAAATGCTATGATTTAATGACATACCTAAGTATATCAAATCAAAGTTCACAACTTCCTTATTGTCATAGATAGTAACATTTTTCTCTCGACGACTTACAAAATGTCATACTGTGCCTGATTACGACGAGTGAGCCTAGTAACAAAATATTGATGTCCGACCACTTAAAGTTGTGCCTCGCTACCGTGACACACATCTAGAAGTGTCCACATTAATATAAACTGGAAATGCTCATCTATATTCATGCTGCCAAGCAATTACTCATTTAATTATTTATTTAATCTGAAACGTCTGAAACTTCTTGCTAATTAACTAAACAAGTTACTCTAAAAATCCTTTGCTATTAAAATTATTTTGAGACAGTAATTATTATATTTGTTATTTGCGCTTAGTCAAAGACCCATGCAGTTTTCACATGGCGTGTGTTTGCATTGATTCGCTGTATATGATGGTTGTTCATGAACATATCGCCCTGCATACAGCAGTACCTGCCTAATTTTCAAGTAACCAGTTGCTACTATTTGCTTTTGCATAACAGTGCAGCGATGTTCTACAAAGCCGAAAGGCAGTATATGTCTACTTCTAAATTAAGCAGATACTGCCTTTTGGCTTTACACGGCATATCTTTTATGTACCACGACTTTTGTACAGATGGTCATTATTATGCCTCGTAACACATGTAGCCTTACGATGTACGCATCAAGAATGTCCCTGTTTTGAAAAAGGATTCTTCTCAGACAGGGAGATGACAAGCATACCAAGTTTTGTATAAATGTATAAAATAAACACAAACATTGGTGATAAGTTTCTTGTTCAGTGTATTCTGTAATTAGGCCCTGTCGGAGAAACAGTTCTTAAGAACAAGTCAAATATAACGTTTGAGGTCGCTATGTTTAGTAGTTGGGTGTTCAGAAGAAATAATCATTTCTATATTCGTGATTATAGCCTCAATGGTTTTGGTTGGAAGACTGTGGGTCAATATTGAGACAGCATTGGGTGAATGTCATGTGTCTGCTAATGTGCTGGCACAAAGTAGGCTATACAACAGACCCAGTGTTGGATTAGTGTTGGGCTAGCGTCGTAAACGATTGACAGGCATTGAACCAGCAAAGGGCTGCGACACTGGCGCAACAGTGAACCGGTACTGGGTGGGTAGGCCAACATCGTGTGTACGAGGTAAATCGTAGAGACGCGTACACTGACTTATCAATGAGTGTCACAGTACTTTCAGGAGTGAAAAAGACATGCAGCAGCACAATTCACTGGCAAGTTTTGTATGGATTTTGGCTAGCACCGGTGGTGGTAGAAGGAATACACGTTGAAGATATATTTTAACTTGTCTCCTTGGTTCTTAATTATCTATAATTATATCGTGGACATTTAGGATTCTGGTCCATGAAGAAGACCAATACAGTTATGCTTACAAAATGCTAAGCCGAATTTGTGTCTATAGCACTGAAACAGACTAAAGCCGGGCTTCAGAGTTCGGGAACTCCTTTTCTAGTTATTCATTGCCAAGCTACGCTCTCTGATATCCTAAGAAACATTAAACCAATACTGGCCAGCATTGAGCCGAAATTGGTTTAGTGTTCCGTGTATGCTAGGATAGTTTGTGAATCGAGTTTCAAACCAGATAAAAGGGATAGAATATTTTGTTTCAAATGCTCAGTTCATCGAATAATTCAATCAGGGTTTTTTCATGAATAGAAATATTTTGGAAGCTGGAAAGTGCAAGTGGATGAAAAACACTTGTCTTATTGTTTTATGTTGCCGGAGAAAGTGATGACGAGCGACAGTATTTAGACACATATGAGAAAATATGATCAGTAGGCCTATTTACTTCTAAAACAATTTACACCTGCTCCGGATATTATGATATTAATAATATCTAGGGATCGATATATGTAGTTAAAAACAATATGGCCTTTTGCAATATATTTACATAGATTTGACACTGTAATCATGTTTTAAAAGAATATGAATTAATTATCATTCAAATTAGCAATCCACCACAAACCTTTAGTTTAAAGGTATAGGAGGGGCTTGGGAGAGTCAGGCCGATCAACCTTGATGATTCAGATGACAATAACATTTATCCTAAAACAAGCGTCGACCTATATATATTTATACGCCCACTAAAATCCAACCTTTTAAAATTTTGGATATTGGTGGATGTGTAGATATTGGTCTCAATTTCAATGAGTGAACGATTCCTTTCGTAAACCGTGAAACAATTGTAGCTGCTTTTAAACATTCTGAAATACGATGTTTTTTAAACATTGTTCACTTATAACAGTCAATGTTTCATTTACGACATGACCATTTTTCGTTAATGCATTATTTGATACGCCATCAATACCACTTAGTCTGGGTAGTGTTTTATTAATACGATTTTCATCAAACTGAAAGTGGAGTTAAATTTGTTCTTTAAATATTCTCTGCAATCACGCATTTTTTATAATAAAATAATTTATTTTTCACTATGCAAAGATGTGCAGACCATAGAGATTGAATAAGAGTCGTTCTTTACTAACTCTATGGTGCAGACCCTCTAAAGGTATTTACATGTTTTTGGTCACCAAATTTTCTACGAATTGGATAGACTTGTGATACCTTATACATTTTTACACAGTTTTTTCATATTTGTCATATTCTACAGTTTATTCTTAGATTGCAGTGTATGAACTTTGTTGAAAATCTGGACTTTTTAAACTGAAGTATACGACATGCTCCTTATGTTTAACGTGAGTTAAAAATGTGCTCTCCTGGCCGCACATAGCCTAAGTCTCCACCACTTGATGGGAGAGCTTCCCATTCAGTAGTGGAGACTTAGGCCATGTGCGGAAGAGATCTGCACCACACAAAACCAAGCCTCCCATAACAATATCGTTTGACGATATTTCTATTTTTATTAGAAGATCACCTGAAAACAATTTTAGATCACAATGAGACGATAAAGACCTGGGCCCCGTTTTATCATCGCGAAAACAAACGAGCTCTTATAAATTCTCGTGACCCTTGCCTGCCGCTTACGAGAATATAAAAAGTTCGTTGGTTTTCCTCTTATATCTTCCTCTTTAACATGTATGGGGAGGATACGAGCACTCTGACCCACTCGTTGAATCTTAACGATTCTCATATGCAAATGAGCTATGAATACGAGCTCGTATCTTTTCAGGATGATAAAACGGGGCAATGACTCACAGCTGACGTATCAAAGCTAGTGACGTCAATCTATAAGCTGAAATCGCTGCCACTTTGGCACCCTTGGGCGGAATTTTTTAATGGCAAAAACAAAATGGCCGCCAAATATTTCAAGGTCAAATATGATTTTTCAACAAATGAAGCCAGCAACAAGTTAATACCTCATTTTCATGTGATTTTGACTGGGCAATACATTTCTTGTATTATTTTGATGACCCAATGTCATCTTCAAGGTCAAAAAGTCAATTTCAAGGTCAAACAAGCAAAAATACCATTTTTAACAAATAAAGATTGGAACATGTGTAATACCACTTTCACATAGTACTTTATCTGAAAATCAATTTGTGGTATTATTTTGTTGATCCAAGGTTAGCTTCAAGGGCGAAAGTCCTTTCCAAGGTCAAAAACAAAATGGTTGCCAGATATTTCAAGGTCAAATATGATTTTTCAACAAATGAAGCTAGGAACAAATGTAATACCTCATTTTCATGTGATTTTGAACGGGCATATCATTTCTTGTATTATTTGCATGATTCAAGGTCGCCTTCAAGGTCAAAAGGCTAAATAGCAAGGTCAATTAAGCAACATTACTATTTTTAACAAATAAAGCTAGGAACATGTGTAATACCGCTTTTGTCATGCAATTTTGACTGGGCATTCCATATCTGATATTATTTTGATTATTCAAGGTCATCTTCAAGGTCAAAGGGGTCAATTGCAAGGTAAAGTAAGAGAAGCTGCTAGTGGTTAATGGATAGGTGTCTAAGTGAAATGAGAATGCATTAAAGACGATGGAGAATCGTTAAAGGGCAACGGAGAAGCGTTAAATGATGAAGGAGAGTCGTCAAAGAGCGACGGAAAGGCGTTAAAGGCCGAAAAAAATGTTAAAGTGATGTAGATGCAATAAAGTTTGACGGAGAGGCGCTAATAGGCGCTGCAGATGCGTTAAATGGCGATGTGAATGTTTTAAAGGACGATGGTGAGGCGTTGGTATAATAAATGGTGATTGGAAAGTGTTAAATGGCGGTGGGAAGTCGGTAAAGGGTAATAAGGAGTCGTTAAAGGGCGACCATGAAACGTTAAACGACGATGGAAAAGCGTTGAAGGGCAATGGGAAGGAGATAAAGTGTGCTGAAGAGGCGTGTGAGGGTGAGGAGAAAGTGTTAAAAACAGCGGAGCATTGCTAAAGGGCGACGGAAAAGCG
The DNA here is from genome assembly GCA_964017125.1 of Flabesymbios commensalis. NCBI lineage: Eukaryota > Metazoa > Annelida > Polychaeta > Terebellida > Flabelligeridae > Flabesymbios > Flabesymbios commensalis. Next base: position 65,076,093 of record OZ024902.1, on the reverse strand, counting down.
TTAAATGGTGACTCAGAGACGTCAAAGGGCAACGGAAAAGTAAAAAAGGTTGATGGAGATGCATTAAAGGGTGAGGAAAAACGCTAACAGGCGCTGCAGATGCGTTATATGGCGATGGGAAGGCGTTAATGGGCAGCAAGGAGGCGTTGAAGTGTAATGGGGAGGCGTTGAAGGACAACGAAGAGGCGCTAAGGCGAAGGAGAGGCGTTAAAGAGTCATGGGGTGTGTTAAAAGTTGTTGATGGCACGACAGGGCTATTGAACGACGTTAGAGGGTGACGAGGAAGCATTAAATGACAGGTGATGCGGTGGTGCTAAAGGGTGATGGATATGTGCTTAAGGGCGATAAGAAGGCGTTAAAGACGACGTGGAATCGCTAAAGATCAACTGAGAAAAATTAAATTATGACGGAGAGAAGTCAAAGAGTGACGGGAAGGCGTTAAAGGGCCAAGAAAAAGTGCTAAAGGTTGATGGAGATGCACTAGAACGTTGATGGAGAGGTGTTAAATGGTGTTTCTAAAGGGTTGAAGGGCGATGAAGAGGCGGTAAATGGTGATGGAAAGGCGTTGATGGCAATCGGAAGCCGGTAAATGGCGATGAGGAGGCGTTAAATTGCACCGAAGAAGCGTTAAAGGGCGACGGAAAGGTGGTTAAGGAAGGGCGACGGAAAGGTGTTAAAGGAAAAAGAAAAAAATATGAAGGTCGACCCAAAAGCATTGAAGGGCAATGAGAGACGTTAACTGGCGATGGGGAGGCGTCGAAGGACCATGGGGAGGCGTTAAAGATTGATGGTGAAGCGTTAACATGTGACGGAGAGTTAAAGAGCAATGGAGAAGCGTTCAGTGTGAAGAAGAGGCATTAAATGGCGACAGAAAGGCCTTCAATTGCAATAAAAAGGCGTTAAACGAAAAGGACGTTCAGGATGAAGAAGAGGCGCCAAAGGGCAATGGAAAGGCCTTCAATTGCAAAAAAGAGGCGTTAAACTAAAAACTACGGAGACGCATTATTGTTTCTCTTAATGCCCACAGCCCCTTAATGCCTCTCTCTCACCTTATAACGCTCCCGGTTGCACTGTAACGCCTCTTGTGGCCCATTAAACCCTCCTCATTTCTCTTTATTATGCCTCCTCATTGCCCTTTATTGCCTTTTCATTATCCTTTCGCGCCTTCTCATTGCCCTTTAATACCTCCTCAACGACCGTTAGAGCTTTTCTATCACTCTTTAACACATCTCTGTTAATTGCCATTCAATACCTTCGAGCCGATCTCTTCACCTTGAGCATGTTTAATCATTTAAACCCAACAGAATTAGATTATCCAGTCAAAATAAAATCCAACACAAGGTATTATACGTGCTCCAATTGCTAACATATATGCTAACAATTATATTTGACCTTGAGGATGACTTTAAATCACCAAAGTAAATAGGAAAAAAACATTTTTCGCTCAAAATCCCACGAAAAAAATGTTTTTACACATGTTCTAGCTGTATTTGTTGAAAATCATATTCTCCTTTACTTGGCCTTGAAATTGCCATTTTGACCTTAAAGATGACCTTTTATCATCAAAATAGTATCAAGAATAGATTATTCAGTCAAAAATCACACCAAAAGGACGTATTACACTTCTTCCTATTTTTTTTCTAAAAGATCATATTTTTACTTTTTTGACCTTTCAAGTGACCTTTCGACCTTGAAAATAACCTTGGATCAACAAAATAATACCATAAATAGATTTTCAGAAAAAATCCCATGAAAATGAGGTATTACACATGTTCCTAGCTTTATTTGTTGAAAATGGTAATTTTGCTTATTTGACCTTGAAATAGACTTCTCGACCTTGAAGATGACCTTGAGTCATAAAAATAATTCAAGAAATATATTGCCCAGACAAAATCACATTAAAATGAGGTATTACACTTGTTCCTGGCTTCATTTGTTGAAAAATCATATTTGACCTTGAAATATCTGGCGGCCATTTTGTTTTTGTCCCTAAAAAATTCCGCCCACGGGTGCCAAAGTGGCACCCGGCTGATTTCTGCTGGGGACAACCCATAGTATCAGAATCAATCATAAAACATCGTCCATACCGTGAAACATGCTTTAGTCAAAATCCACTGGACTATATCGTGATATCATTTTAAAACCCACAATAGGCCTACCTCTGAAAGGTAAAATAAGTAAAAATTGAGAAAAGGTTAAATTTCATTCAAAAAAGCATTCAAATTTAATAGGAGATGTGGTGTTAATGTTATGTAATAATATACACCCCTGAAAACATGATGACCCAGTTCAAAAAATAAAACAATGTGGAACCCTGTCATCCAATCGATTTGGAAACGTTGACGGGGTTCTGGATCCCTATGACTTCAGACCAAATTTGCCCCTGCGATGATAACTCTCTATGTGAGTTTTGTCTGAACAACATGTAGGTATTCTAAAATCGCGTCCATTTATAAACTATTTTGCAGTATACATCAAGATTATTACAAGTAATTAGCTGGTCTCATCATGTGACCCATTCCTGGTGATATGCTATAATACTATTTATATTATTTAGTGTAGCTTTCATTTTTATTGCTCCTTTCACATAGTTTTATTATCATCTTGGCACGAATGTCTTTTATTAGCCAATTTATGAAGAACAAGTGCAACCCATCAGTGTCGTGGTGACCATTGTGACCCTTGTTTTTTTATAGTGACATAATATTTATTTTTAAGTGGTCGAAAGGAAAGGAGTATATATTCGGAAAAGACGACATATAAACAATGTTACAAACACAAAATACGAGTGGTTGAATAAAATTGTCCAATAAATTTGAATTCTGATCACACGGTGGTTAGATTTTAGAGTTTCTTTTCAATCTGACAATTATGATATTCTAGCGAATAGATATTATCCCTGACGTGTTGTAGTATTGCATTTCACGCTTTCACCACAGTCACGCGCTCACACCTATTACGTAATGCCTGAGAATGGCTTGTTCCCGTGGCGGTGATCACCAGCGATTTTATACAATTTAGCTGATTATGGTTCGACATCTCAAGTGGGGGGGGGGGGGGCATGGTGCTGGAAATGCCTCATCGCCCATTAAACACGAGATCTTGACCCGGCGTTGGTTTAATGTTGGGTCAGCGTCGCAGACGGTCAACAAAAATTAAAACAACACAAGGTCAACTTAGCAGTGTTTGCTGGGCGGGTGTGTTGAGTTTATGAGGAGGGGTCTTAAAGAAATAATAAAATCCAATGACTGAAAAATAAATCGGAAGAGTGTGGGAGGGTCTACGACCAATTTGGATCTTAAAAATTGGGGCTTTTGTTGAAATCTTGCTTCTCACGTGTCGCAATCATTGAACAGATGTCACATAGACTCTGATCTAGAGTTTTTCAAAAGTAATAATATTGTTTGGAGGATAGGAGGGTGAGTGGGGTAAATACTATCCTAATTATTTTTTGGATTTTTTACACCTTGAAGCCCCCTAATTCAAATATTATTATATTTATCTCCCACTATATAATCAGTGATTACATGAGTTTAGAGGCGAAATAGAAACCAATCTTCGTGTATCGCAATGGGAAAAGGTGGTTTGCAGAAATGCAAAAAATAAAAAAATCAGCACTATCTGTGTCATCGGTACCCGTATATCTGTTGCTGACGCTCAGCCCGCAAACGCCCAAATGATGTGACGTCAGTGACGATGTCATCTGCGCTGCATGACGCCCGATGACGTTTGCATCAACGGCACCCGAATTTGCTTAAATGTGGCTCATATTGCGGCATCATTCTGGGCCGACTGGTATATAATACGACCCCCTTTTGCGCAGTGATTGCTTCCATATTAAAACCAATGATCCATATGATGACATTTTGGCAGATGACTATCGTCGTCACCAGGCACATCCGTCCGTCCGTTTGTCTGTCTGTCCGCTACTTTCAGCACTAAAACTTATTTGGCGTAACTGAAATGCACATTAAGCTTCACATACAGGTTAATCATAACTAAAGCTTGACTAATTTCACATTTAACCTTTCAGTGACCCCTATGACCTTGACTTTTTTCCGATCACTAAATTTTCACGTTAACGCGATTCACTTAACATTTTTTATGTATCGCTCCAAAATTTATACCATATATCCATTTCACTACTAGCTCAGATAATTTCGAAATTAGGCAAGTTTCAGACAGAAACTAGGTCATGTCGGCCAAAATCGCCGATTATTGGCCATCATTTTTTTAAACTACTTAATATCTGGGAAACCGGACCAGATAGTTAGACTATCGAACAAAATGTGCAGTTTCAGGTAGGGATATACCATAAAAAAATTCAACTTGATCAAATTCAAAATGGCTGACCTGCGGCCACTTTTGACTTCAATATGCGTAATAACTGGAAAACCGTGTCAGATAGCTAGACCATTACTATTGAACAAAATGTGCGGTTTCAGGTGGGGATATACCATGAAAATTTCAACTTGATCTAATTCAAAATGGCCGACCTGCGGCCACTTTTGACTTGAATATACGTAATAACTGGAAAACCTTGCTAGATAGCTAGACCATTACACATTAATATGTTGATTAACTGGAAAATATTGCCAGATCGCTAAACCATTACTATCGGACAAAAGGTGCGGTTTCAGGAAGAAATATGTCCTTAAAAATTTCAACTCGATTAAATTAAATATGGCCAACATGCGGCAATTATCCACTTTGAAATGCGTAATATCTGGAAAACCATACCAGGTAGCTAACCGATTCTCGGTCTCAGCGATTTTAAAGAAACAAAAATGTTTCTTCTCCATCCACTCGTAAAACTCAGTATTGTGGGGATCCTCCGTGACCAAAAGGTAGCGTGCTCGGCCTCAGACCTCCAGGGTTTGAATTTCGAATCCTGTGTCTGGAGGGCAGTGTCATCTCACCATCCTCAGGAGGTTCTCCTGGCCCAGTTTAGCCTGTATGTGCACAAAAGTGGCCTTAAGCCCGACGATTAATTTCATTTGCAATAGGATAAAATGTGCGATTTCAGGGGGGAATATGCCCTGAAAAATTGCAACTCGATAAAACTACTGACCTTAATAGGCCCTATGCGTAATATCTGGAAAACCGTACCAGATAGCTACATGTAGACCATTACTATCGATCAAAATGTGAAGTGTCTGAGAAGGTTATACCCTGAAAATTTTCAACAAAATTACATTTTAAATGACTTGCTGTCATTCTTAGGCCATCTTTTATTTTTTTTAGTTAAAAAAGTCCGGTTGTTGCAATTGAGGTTCATCGGCGTTGGCGTTAACATTTCCTTGTGGGCATCATAACTTGAAAAGTTTTTCATGTATTCTTCTCAAATTTATTCTGCATTTTGCTAGTAACCAGGTCTGGGGCAAGTTCAATAATGGCAGAAAAAAATATTCAAAATGACCGATTTATTAAGATTTTTGACATTTTATGTTAATAATTCTGCTTTGTGGGCACGGTAAATTCAAAAGTTTTCCATGTATCCTGTTGATTTAATTAAATAGACCACTCTATGTATGTTTTTGGTTTTAGTTGTACCTCAGTTGGCTCTATGTCTGTAATCAGCGTGGTGCTTTCTGGGTACAGATTTGTCCTGCTGTTCGTACACAGTGGACTACTCCTTTAACTTCAAATTTTTTCTTGCATCCTGCTCAAATTTATACTGCATGCCGCTAATAACCAGTCATCGGACAATTTCAATGATGGCGGCGGGCTATTGTCGAGTGTGCTCTTGTTTCAAATGATTTTCATTTTTAAACGATGATTAGAGGCTGAGGCCTATTTTTGACTATTTTGTTAATTAATTATTTTGTATATTTCAGCGAACCAAGCCACGTTTAGGTTAAAAACATTTTTTTTTTCAGTCTTATGTATTTTTTTCTTCCTGTGTTGCAGATATCATACTTTGGAATAGATTATACTGCACTGTTCAAAATTGAGAATTGCTGCTTCCATGAAATTGATATTTATACATGTGCACGCATAGAACTGCTGGTCTTGTTGTATTCAGTTGGAAATCAACATTCTTAGGCCTATACATTGTACATAGTTTTACAAATGAACCATGTATTTATTTAAATTCTATGTAGGCCTACACATAATGAAAAAAACAAAAATTATGTATTTTTTTGTTATTTATTAGCAAAGAGTGTTTCATCCATGCTCCTATAATGTACGAATGTAAAAAAATATTCAAAAAGTTGTGTGTGCAGTTTCTGAGAGGTTTATATGCCTTGACAAATTCCAACTACCGGTAAATTCCATTTTAAATGGCAGACTTCCGGTCATTTTTTCAAATGATTTTCACTTTTAAACAATGATTATAGGGACGCACCAATAGAAATCTGGGGGAAACAAATACATTTAAAAATGCTCTTTAAAAAACTCTTCCATGTGAAGATCACATGCAGATTTGTAAATTTAAGGATTTAAAATGCTAGGAAAGAATAAAAATTCAATTGTTTAGACCTAAACTAAGGTAGGCCTACCAGTGCTTCAGAATTCAGACGCTGACTATTAAACAGGGTGTTAGGCCTGTAGAACTGAAGTAGATTCAGGATTTCAAAAAGGAGGGGCATATGTATTAATTAGGGACCTACCAGTATTTTATAACTAGGCCCCCAAACCCTACTGCCCCCTTTCTTTAGATCGGGGATCCGCCCCTACTAGTCTAAGATATAGGAGGTACATGTATTGGTTGTGAAAATTTAATAAATTTATAGTTAAGAATTGACAAAGTAGGCTTAGGCCTACATTGTAATCAATGAACAGTGTTGGAGGGTTTTGTGGGCTTGCCCCTAAGTTTTTTGTAAATCTGGGTCAATTTAGCCTATAAGCTTGGGGACTTTTTTGAAAGAACTGTGGCTAAAATGACCGCCTCCCCCCCCCCCCCCGCCTGCACATGTCAATTCTAGTCAGACTTTAAGAGGCATAGTAGGCCTACCACTACTATAGTAGTAGGCCTATATATAGGCCTGCACTAGGCCTACTATTGGGTAGGCCCATCAGTAGGTCTAGTTTAGTCTATAGTTATTATGCTACACTTCAATCATCTTCATTCTAATTGGGCTAAAATAATACCACTTTCCGATCACCAGATCGACCCTACTGTAAGCCCTAGCACCAGGAGCGTGTGCAGCTTTCAGTTATGGGAAGGGGGGGGGGGGTCAAGAGGTAAAATTTAAAAAAAAGGGGGTTCTGGGCGCTTGCCCCCGGAATTTTTCTATCTGCAGCTTAAAGGGGGTGGGGGTGTCAGGACAGAACCTCCTCTGATCCCCCCCCCCCCCGGACCCTACATCTTTGATTGCAGATAAATATTTTTTCAAGAAAGTGCGTCCATAATTCGTTAAATCAGCATATATTTTGAGGGCAATTAAGCAGTTTTTTTTAAAGTAATATAGCAAAATAAAAAATTCCACTACTTAGGCTTAGGCCTATGCCCTCTAGTTTAGCGATTTAAACCAGATCCTATCTAGATGAAGCAGAGCGTCCCAGCTTACAAAATGACTTTGTGACAACGTTGTGACAACGTAGTTGTGTCGTTGTGACAACGTTAGGCCTATATCATAACGTTGTCCCAACGGAAATTTGCGTCGTTGTGATCACGTTGTCACAACGTTTATAAAAAACGTTTTTACAGCGTTGTTACAACATTTGTACAACCTCACCACAACGTTTCTCCAACGTTTGTACAACTTCAATACCATCTCATAATGAGCGAAAAAAAACATTTTTAAATTACATTTTTTTGGTTCAGATGACGTTGTCAGAACGTTAGAATAACGTGTTATTGTAACGTTGTCACAATGTTTCTCCAACCATCGTATAACCTTCGTATAACCTCTGTTTTATCTAATAATGTGGAGAGAAAAAAATATGATTTTTCAACTGGTTGGTTCCGATAACGTTATTAGAACGTTTAAAAATAACGCTTGACTTTAACCTTTCTACAATCTCGTAACCACATCCAACATTTTCCAATAATAAGTAAATCCAGCTATCACGAAACGAATATGTAATGCTGTTTTATTGACGGTCCGCCGTTGGAAACGTGTTCCATTTAAGCAACCTCTATACAGCCTCTGTAAAACATTCCATATTTATCCCTGCAAATAATATGCACAAAACACAAGCATTTTTTTCACTTAATTTATTTTGTTGATACAAAGAACACAATTTTCCTCAGCTGGAATCTGCGCGTGTTCGATTTCTATGATGTCTCGAGGATCCTCTGTTAGACTTCTGCAAAGACAATAATTAAATTTCAAGCATGATATATATGCGCAACGATCGATCTATAACTCGTTTTTTTTAAGCTTGTAGATTAGGTATACAAAAATGGCACTAGATAAATGTTAACATTGCGTTGAAATCGTTGAACAAAGTCAAATACGTTCATAAAGTACCCCGGTAAATACAACTAGGTACCAATCCAGCAAACACGAAGCGTTGGCCCAATGTTGAAATAATATCGAAGACGACGGGCCAACATTAAGCCAGCAATGCTCCAACGGCTGGTGTTTGCTGGGAAGTTGTCATGGAAAATTAGACCATCATATACCTTTGTTCGGCTACTTAAAACATTATATATATATAAACAATTATTAGAGACGTTAATCAAATACTATATAAAACAATGACATTTATATGACATTATCATATATACTCGCTATGATGTAGGCCTACTATCCCATTTTCACTAGTTTTTCTGCTATCTAGAATTCGTACATTCAGTGACAATCTATATACTACTTCTATCTAATAACATAAGTGGTCTTTCTAATTACTATTACGTTTTACCAAGAATTTTTCACAAAAAACCCTTGAATTACCATGGGCAGTAGAGACTATGGTGACCTATGTTTGAATAATTTCAAGAACGTTATAGGCACTAAACTAAATTAGACCTCGAATGCACGTAGCTGTCTCAGCCAGGATTTGAACCTAGTCCACCCGCCGATTGTTTGATACATGTTGGATCAGTGTCGTGGACAATGAACCAGCGTTGATCCAGCATTTCCAGTAATTGTTGGAGATATACCTTACCTTGTGCTTTGGTCATCCCCGCTGGTATGGGGCATTTTTAGAAAATCTCTCGGGACCTCCTCGACGTCGTTTCTGGGGGTCTTGTGGACAGCCATATATATGCTGCTGAAATTGAAAAAAAATCAGCTATATACTACTACACAACATATATTACAAAATAAATATACATGTAGCTTTATTGCGTATCATACATGGTTCGCATGAAATTATGTGCAGCCTATGTCAATAAAGCCGTAAAGTGTAGTAAAGCAGCAATTTAATTACTACTACTATACTATGTCAATAAAACAAAAGCTATCTAGTTTCAAAAAATCTGTCAATCTACCACCATCTATACAGTATACATGATGCTATCTGTATCCCAGAAAATACGGTACTTGACGTAATGCTTTTGTAATGTTGGACCACCGTCAACGACGCTGGCCCAACACTGTAAAAACATTGCATCGGCGCATATATAGGGTTTATTTGGATCTAAACACGGATGGCGGCTTAATTAGAGGTTTGGGCTCGGGGGTTTGGGGCATGATCGAGGTATTTTTTAATATTAAAAATAAAAAATCATTATTTGACTCCCCCACCCACGTAGGCTGTATATGTAGGCCTGTGGGGACCGCTTCGGTTGCGTTCGGTGGCCTCCATGCTAGCGACCTTGTGGTCTTAATGGAGGTCTCCCAAACCACCCTGTAAATTTTATTTCACTCATTTTTCATTTACTAATTTTTTATGGTTGAATAAACACTTCTTCTTCTTCTTCTTCGGTTGCGTTCGCCTGGAGTCAGCACCTAACGAGGAGCTGCACCCCCTGGCGGGCGCTACCGACGACGCTCAGCCACGAGGCATATGGTTGGCCATCACCCTCATAAGTAAATGAACCTTCCAAGGATAATTAAAAACCTTCCGCGGATAATTAAAAACCTTCCCCGGACAATTAAAAACCTTCCGCGGGGAATTATAACCTTCCGCGGTAATTAAAAACCTTCCGCGGAGAATTATAACTTTCCGCGGACAATTAAAAACCTTCCGCGGATAATTAAAAACCTTCTGCGGACAATTAAAAACCTTCCGCGGATAATTAAAAACCTCCCGCGGACAATTAAAAACTTTCCGCGGATAATTAAAAACCTTCCGCGGACAATTAAAAACCTTCCGCGGATAATTAAAAACCTCCCGCGGACAATTAAAAACCTTCCGCGGATAATTAAAAACCTTCCGCGGACAATTAAAAACCTTCTGCGGATAATTAAAAACCTTCCGCGGACAATTAAAAACCTTCCGCGGATAATTAAAAACCTCCCGCGGACAATTAAAAACCTTCCGCGGATAATTAAAAACCTTCCGCGGACAATTAAAAACCTTCTGCAGATAATTAAAAACTTTCCGCGGACAATTAAAAACCTTCCGCGGATAATTAAAAACCTCCCGCGGACAATTAAAAACCTTCCGCGGATAATTAAAAACCTTCCGCGGACAATTAAAAACCTTCTGCGGATAATTAAAAACCTTCCGCGGACAATTAAAAACCTTCCGCAGTATGGTTGGCCATCACCCTCATAAGTAAATAAACCTTCCGAGGATAAATAAAAACCTTCCGCAGATAATTAGAAACCTTCCGCGGACAATTAAAAACCTTCCGCGGAGAATTATAACCTTCTGCGGATAATTAAAAACCCACCGCGGAGAATTATAATCTTCCACGGATAATTAAAAACCTTCCGCGGACAATTAAAAACCTTCCGCGGATAATTAAAAACCTTCCGCGGACAATTAAAAACCTTCCGCGGATAATTAAAAATTAATTCTCCGCGGAAGGTTTTAATTATCCGCGGAAGGTTTTTAATTGTCCGCGAAAGGTTTTTAAATCTCTGCGGGAGGTTTTTAATTGTCCGCGGAAGGTTTTTAATTGTCCGCGGAAGGTTTTTAATTAACCGCGGAAGGTTTTTAATTGTCCACGGAAGGTTTTTAATTATCCGCGGAAGGTTTTTAATTATCCGGGGAAGGTTTTTAATTATCCGCGGAAGGTTTTTTTACTTATGAGGGTGATGGCCAACAATACCGCAGAGAATTAAAAATTAATTATCCGCGGAAGGTTTTAATTATCCGCGGAAAGTTTTTAATTATCCGCGGAAGGTTTTTAATTCTCCGCAGAAGGTTTTTAATTATCCGCGGGACGTTTTTAATTATCCGCAGAAGGTTTGTAATTATATGTGGAAGGTTTTCAATTGTCCGCGGAAGGTTATAACTCTCCGCGGAAGGTTTTTAATTATCCGCAGAAGGTTATAATTCTCCGCGGGAGGTTTTTAATTGTCCGGGGAAGGTTTTTAATTATCCGCGGAAGGTTTTTAATTATCCTCGGAAGGTTCATTTACTTATGAGGGTGATGGCCAACCATAGAGGCACGCTTCACCCAGACACTTGTGATTCAACCAGCGGAGCGGGTGGACGTCTCCACCCGCTACCGCTGGATCAGCCACGAAGCTGCCGCCTCGTTCGACATTCCATCACCATCCTGGGTCCCATCTGAAACAGTGCACAGCGAAGTTGAAGTTATATCAATAAAGCATCAATAATCATCATCCAGTCAAATACGAGTTATTTATGTACCGTCGCCCAGACGGGAGTTAGAATAGGCTAGGAACTTCGACCCTAATTACCTAACATATTAGGCCTACAGCCACGTAATTAATTTCAATGTAGATGTCATTCATTTAAATATTTAATGATCGCTGACATTTGCTGGCACACGGCCAGATACAAACTAACGTTGCAAATACGCTACACATACCGGTATTATATGCCAGCCATACACAGGTTACGTCAAGTCATAGCATGATAGGCTAGCCATATACAGGACATACGCTAGTCGTAGATTGAGACTCTCCAACATTGGCATATCTTGCTGGGTCATATGTAGGCTAGAGGTCATGCATACGCTGGCAATGAGCTAATCATAATTTTAATATGTCAAGCACACGTGCAAGTTTGTATTTTTAAAGGGGTTTTGAGCGTACTTATTAATTAATTTTCAAACGCAACTCTTCTTTTATACGCCGTAGTGTGAACCCCCTTTTACTGATAGGTTATCAATGCATTAAACATGGTAAAATGCTGCTGCAAAGGAGACGTTAAGCCACCGTCAGCGACCCTTGCCAACATTCAAACAACATTAAATTAATGTGTCGTGTCTGGTGGTAGATCTTGTTCGTAGGCTTATATGAATATAACTAAAATATATTAGTAACAGCGCCTAATTATAAATGCTATAAACAGGCATTCTCGGTTTCAGAAGATGATTTTCTATGGCTGGATTAAACATTTTATTGCAATATAAATATAATTTGTTGGTTCAACATTGGGCCACCCATGCAGATATCTGTCCAGCATTGAACCCAGCCAACACGAGACGTTGGCCCAATATTGGACTGATGTCGTCATCGCCTACGGGCCAACACCAGGACAACATTGGGACAACGGCTCGTCTTTGCTGGCTGTGGGAACTAGCATTGTGTTAGTCATAAGCCTATGCAGTGCTTAGGCCTACCCAGCAAACACGAGATGTTGAACCAATGATGGCCCAATGTGGTGCCGCTGGCCCAACACTAGGCCATCATTGGTTGAACATCGCATGCTTACTGGGTATAGTGTTCATGCTGGGGATACAGCCACCCTGACATCGCGCGCCTCGTGGATGTCACGTGGTTATGTCAAGTTGACGCAATGTTAGGTTATGATATGTCGGGATTCGCGAAATATGTACAGGATGATTTTCACCATCGATCAACTTATGTTTCAGAACACTCAGAACACTGGGCTTAATGTGTGTTTGATTTTTTTTTAATTCGAGTATGACTATTCAATGCTTGGCCTACTCTGTCACATATCAGTATATATTCATATAATATACGCATATAAACAGCCTATAGGCCTACATTCCTTTCCAATAACCTGTTAAGATTGTCACATCGATTAGCTTATTATAACTTACTTTTACGTTTGCCAGCGAAATATATCATTATGACATTGAGTAGGCTTAAATATGTATTATACTAAATGTATTCTGGACAAACAAATCTACCAATAAACGAAATTACTTACCTTGAAATCTGAATGTATGTGATGATGTATATATTATCTTGAAGGCTTGTTCTTCCTGCAGAGAGCTGGCTGTGAGTGAACCTCAAGTGGTGTACCCAGATGCTATATACATGCCCTTCTCAGAAAACATGAGACGTACGTTGGTCCAGTGTTGTTTTAGTGCTTCCCACCATCTGCGACGCTGGCACAATTTTAGCCTGACGAATTGTGTCAACGGCTGATTTGTTCTGGATCACGCCATTGGATGGGGAGGAGGGGGGGGGGGTGTGGGTATTTTGAGAAATCACTATATAGTATACAGCTGAGACACGAGACACCACGTTGTTGCGACATTGAATCAACGTCACGTCGCGTGCACATTGGTTTTGACCTGATGTTAGATTAACAATGTACCACTGTCCGCGACGCTCTCCCAACAATAAAACACATTCGAATCATTGTACTAGAAAGGCACATGCCCAGTAAACACAAGGCATTGAACCAATGCTGTTTCAAATTTGGCCATCCGTCTACGACGCTGGCCCAACATTAAAACAACATTGGTTCAATGCCTCGTGTTTGCTGGGCATGACATGATTTAAAAAGTGTTATTATTTATATTATTTGCGAAATTCAGGTTAGGCCAGGCTATATATATCCAGGATCCAAGCTATCTGGACTACAGGGGACGCGGCAATTCAAACTGACGTACAATTTAAACTTCACTAGAAGGCTTCACAGACAGAGCGCGTGCGTCACGCGAGTGTTTATTTCGCGCGATATATCACGATTTAGACGCGTTTTTTAAAACACACACGCATGTGCTATAATCGTTAGTCCGTTTCAGAGGCGAAAGTCCCTTTCCGAGACTTTGGAACGCCCCCTCATGTTTTTTTATGAGCACCCAACGCAAATGAGCCAACACAGAAAAGTTAGTTAAATAGGTGTTATAACAAATGTTTTATCCAACCGAGAGTGAAATAATGAGTTAAGTGACACCTTTCTCAAAGCTCTACATAAAATACAGCTATCTAGAAACTCGGCATAAGTCGACAAATATGTGCAATGATGTGTTCATTGCACAATAAGTACACTTTATTCAGTTATCCAAGCCATAACCTCATTATTAAGTAAATTTAATGTCATAATGTATATACCCACAACACTTTATGAATTTAGTTTTATTTTGCATGTTGAATCCATGGCGAAAACAGTAATTAAAGGGAGGGTGTTAAGGTTTTAAAATATAGTTTTGGCCATTATTTTGGCTTAATTATACTATTCAAAGTACATCCCAAAATAAATCATCATAAAATTTTTAATATATGCCACGAAAAAGTGCATTTGAAGTAGGCCAAATGGATCTCATATTGAGGGTCATAAAAAACGCTCCCACTATCAGCAGCTGCCGTGTGACGTCACACGGTGAAGTCGTATGCCTACAGCAGTCTACTTGCACTGATCCTATAGTGATCCCGCAGTCACTACCCAGTTGTACAGCGTCTTGTTCATGGATTGTCCTACAAAGTTTTAATGTCATCTTTGTTTAAATTGTTATCATGCCAAAACGTTGCGTCTCCGGTTTGTGTAACAATACAAATGATGATGTTACAGCACTAATACATGGCCAAAAGATTCCCAAATCGCACGCAAGTGGGATCGTTTTGTGAAACTCGACAGAGCTAACTGGAAGCATGGTAATCCCGCATATGTTCTGTGTGGTGTTCACTTCAGACAACTTAATGATTTCATATCTTATGGTCAGTGGAGACATACATTCAGTTTTCACTCCCGGGTTACCCAGGGTAAATGTCCCAGAATATATCTAGATCAAACGTCTAGTTCTAACCGTTAGGCCTACTGCTACCAGGGCTAATGATGACGATGATGACTTCAACACCCCCATAACCACTTATTACTACCAGAACGCATAGCAATCACGACTGTTTTCAATTTCAGCTACTTAAATTTTATACACGTAGAATTGTGGTTCACACCTGTGATATCAGATTGCATTATTCAGATACATTATTATATAAATGATAATTTTTTGAATAAAAGTGTTCATGAAAACTCAGCCCCACGGGGAACAAAATAATTCATATTAGGTGATCAGGCCTACATACTGACCGACCCAGGGTTGTCACCAAAAACTTGGAAAAATTAGTAAGACTAGCCACACGGCTCTGAAAACAAAATTAATATGTTTATTTACAATATTTCAAACTCTGGCCTGATAAAAGTCAATAAGAGCGCCGTTGGGGTTAAATTCCATAATTTTGAGAATTATTTTGTAAATAATTCAATGAATAAATACGACCGAACTTCCCATAACTTTGTTCTGCGACGTCGAACGCAGATGGTTTAACCATCAACATGCTACACTTTTTAATGAGAAAAGGAAAATTCCTGGGACGTTTCGACATAAACCAGGGAATTACCATGATGACATCGCCTACCCAGCAAACACAAAACATTTGTAGACCTATAACACTTGTACAATGCTGGAACAACGTCGGAGACGTTGGGCCAGAGTTGTACAAATGTTATACAAATGTTTTGTGTTTGCTGGGTAACCACATTGGTCCAGCATTGGCGGTGATGGGGATTTAGACAAATTTGTTGTGTCCGAGCCGTTACGCTTCGCAACTCGCATCAGATCCGGCGAAAGGGGGGCATGGGGTCATTAGCATTTATGGCGGGGCGGTTAACAAGGATGCGCGTTGTTTGAATACAATGTCGATCTTTGATGGAAGTGAAGAGAGAAATTCTCAGATTCGACGTTTTCGAAGCAGACCTTCTTTCTGATTCTATTTTCCTTGGTTTAACTTTCGTTAATAGGCTACCAAATATCATCAAAATCGTTTGAGAATTTTGACTGAGTCAGAGTGAGTTGACGGGGGAGCTCACAGGTTCACTACTCTCTGAGAAATCGGATAAATCTCCATCGCTAGTTGTAGCCATTTTGACAGAGACCTCTTCATGACTTCAACGTGTGACGTGCCAGGCTGTTCGGGAGTTTCCGTGACCGTTACAGAATCCGAAGTGACTTCGGCTCAAAAAATCTAACAAAAACATTTTTTTCACCAATAATAAAAAAAATTAGGTAAAAATCAAATTAGCTGTTTTAATTAATAGGATATGTTCCATTTATTGATGCTCACCCAACCCTAACCTTAACACCCTCCCTTTAAGGGGACCATTAGTCAAATATCACTAGGCAACTCCTCCTCGCAGACAATGGCAAATCCCTTTCACAGTCTGCAACTATACTGACACCTTCCTTTTTGGGTGAATACGTATTATATATCATGTACTTCGGCATATACGACATATTGGCGAGACGTTGCAACTGACGATGTGCCAGCTTCGAATAGGGTGGTTCAACATTAAACCAGCATTGGGTGTATGCGTCGCGTTTGGTGGGTTGATGTTGAGAATAATGGAGATATAGCAGCCTTCTCGGACCCCGGGGCCAATTCTCAACCAGTTATCATGATATTGTCTAGTCATGGGGCGATTACCACGAAAATGTAATTGACACATATTGTATAGCCCTACTTTCAAAGTTAGTCAATTTACCATGCAGTATTCAACAAAAAATGTCGCCCTCTATAAACCCATTAGCTTCGTCCAAGAATTTCATTACGTGTCAAGGGTGTCAGGCACTTCCACACAGGCAATTTCGACACAGTGCAATTTCGACACAAAAACGTGTTTTTGTCCAAAAATGTAGGAGTCATTTCGACACAGGTTTGGACGTTTCGACACACTTTCTGATAATGTAATTTATGTTTCCATCCAGGTTGATATCCCGTGGATTTTGTCATAGTTAATTTTAAAATACCACAAACCCATCTAATTTGCATAAATTTGCATAAATTAACATAAATTCGCATATTTAAAGCCACCAATCTTAAAAATGCTTTAACTTTTCAAGTAAGTCACCCACAGAGGTGGTTCGGGTGTCTATAACTAGGTTTTCCACAAAAAGGAAGTCGTTTCACTACATTTTGAACACAACCTAATTTGCATAAATTGCCATAAATTACCATAATTCAAGCAAAAAAACTATAAAATGCTCTAACTTTTCAACCAAGTCACCAACAGAGGTGATTTTGGTAGCTATACCCAGGCTTTTCACCCCATGGAAGTCGTTTCACTAACTTTTGAAGACCTTGTGGATGTCAGGCGTGTGCGTGATATTTGGATTATCATAATCAACATGTATTAACCCAATAATACCAATATTCAATATGCATGGCTTATCATCGATACTACTGAAACCTAGTATATTGCTGAGTTGATGGGAGAAAGCTTTTCGCTATGCTTCCTAAGAATGACGGAGGCTTGTCATGTGTCGATACTCATGTGTTGGCAGGCGAGAGCCACCAGTCCAACTCAGATTAGTATAGCATACATGGGTTTTTTTCGGCTGAGCGACGGCTATGCGAGCTGACGCCAACAGATGCAATTTAGACTAATCAAAGTGCTTTTATTCTAAAGGTACTAACATTATGTACGTGACGAGAGTTCTATTTAATTCCACAAGGTGGTATTATTGTTTTTATAAATAATCTTAATATAGTATAATTTTATTGTATTATTATGATATTATATGGTATTTGGCCCGAGTGCATAATGAACTAAACTTGTGTGGTGGCTCAGGGCACCCTGATTTTTTTTATTTGATTTATTTCAGTAAACAGTACATGTAAGCATGATATAAAACAATCAGGGCCATCATACTGGTCACCAGGGATAAAAGACACTATAAAGGGTCTGGTGACCCTTATTTCCATAGTGGTCCCCGAAAAGTAGACCAGATGGCGACTGGAAAGGTTTACAGAAAATTTATTTGAAAACACTTGTAAAAAGTTTATATAAAATAAATTATAAATAAAAAACATTTTCCCATGATCACAACATACACTTTTAGTCATAACATTATCACATAAATGACTAGACTAAGCTTTAATATATATATATAATTATTGAAAAATTTAAATACAACTCAGACAAGCTAGTAATATAATGTTCGACCAGATTTAGATCATGATAACCTGGAAATGGTTTGGATTGAACTCCTTCTGCCGCACTCTAAGCCCATATTGGTTGGCGTGTGCTACAGACCGGAGAAGGTGTACAAATTTTGCAATATTTTTGAAGAATTTTGTGTTGATAAAGAGCGCTTTACAAATGTAGAAATGATTGTAATGGGTGATTTTAATTGTGATTTCATGGGAAAATGTAACTCTAGTTTATACAAATCTTTCAAAGAGTTATTAAATACCTTCAATTGGTTCCAACTTATTGACTCTCCCACCAGAGTTACTGATAGCAGTTCAAGCTGCATTGATCCGATAAAAACAAAATTTCTCAATCTGGTGTAATTCCAATAGGTATAAGTGACCATTTCATGACATACTGCACTCGTAAAGTTAGCAGAAGTATTTTTAATAAGCACAAAACAAGTACCATACGGTCTTTAAAAAAATATACAAAAGAAGAAATAATAGAGCAACTCAAAGAAATAAACTGGTTTCAAGTCTTGAATTGTGACGACGTTGGTAAGGCCTGGTCTGCTTTCCATGGGCTCTTTGCGGGTGTCATTGATAAGGTGGCTCCAGTGAAGAAAGTCCGTTTAAAGCAACGATCAGAGCCATGGATAACACATGAAATTTTAGAGCTGATAGAATAGAGAGATAAAGTTATTTTAGAATTTAAACGCTCAAATCAGAATAGTTCTGATGAACAATTTTGTAAAATTAGAAATTTGATACAAAATAAGGTAAAAAAAGCCAAAAAAATATTTTTATAATGACGAGGTTGAAGAATGTAAAGGGTCATCCTCCCAGTTATGGAAAACCTTGAAATCTATTGGTCTGTCAAAAGGTACACCTGGCTCTTCTAAAATTAGTTTGTCTGAAGGAGAATAAATTATATTTGAAAATTTTAAAGTTGCAAATATTTTTAATAACTTTTTTACTTCATTGGCAGAAAAACTGGTTAACAATCTACCTAAAAGACCAATACATTTCGCCAAACCATTTTTAAAAGACTATTACCAGGAAAAAGGTGTTGTAGAAAATTCTTTTCATTTTTCGACCATCGGCGAAGAAGAAATTGAAATCTATTGAATGGACTGACAGCAAGCAAAGCCACTGGGCTGGACAGTTTACCTGCAAGGTTTTTGAAGGATGGTGCAGAGGTCATTGCTTGTCCATAGGCTTATATCATAAATTTATCTTTGCACTCTAGTCAAATTCCGGAAGACAAGAAAAATGCAAGGGTGGTACCACTCTATAAAAAAACAAAGTAAAACTGAGCCTGGAAACTACAGACCTGTTTCCATTCTCAGTGTTACTCCCAAAATTATTGAGAGAACAGTGTACAACCAGCTGGAATACTACTTGAAAGAACAGAATTTGTTATATAAATTGCAATCAGGTTTTAGACCATCTTTTTCTACTGGTACTTGTCTTACTTTTCTTATGGATTATATACGTTCAGAAATGGATTTTGGAAATGATATCAGCATGGTGATGATTGACCTGCAGAAAGCATTTGACACCGTAGACCATTCTATTCTGGAAAAAAAACTAAAAGCTATAGGCCTTGATGGAAATGCAATCGCTTGGTTTGATGCACACCTGACAAATAGGATGCAGGTTACTGATGTAGGTGGATTTTTTTTCTGACCCCAGGGTTGTTTCTTGTGGAGTACCACAGGGATCAGCCCTGAGGCCTCTTCTTTTTTTGATATACGTTAATGATATGGGAGCATCTGTCTCCTGCAAACTAATACGCTATGCTGACGACTCTGCCCTGTTAGTATCAGGAAAACACATAAAAACTATTGAAAACGTTTCGGGTGACAATTTGTTGTCTCTCAGCAATTGCCTGATAGACAACAAGTTGTCTCTCCACCTATGTAAAACATAATCTATTCTATTTGGAACTAAACATATGCTGTCAAAACATTCCAAATTAGCTATTTCTTGTGAAAATAATGTAATTACATCAAAGACTGTCATTAGGTATCTCGGGGTAGATCTAGAGCAAACACTTAGTGGCACAGCTATTGTTGAAAATATTTTGAAAAGAGAAATTCGTGACTTACATTTTTGTACAGACAGGCAAAATATTTGAACACCAGATCTAGAAAATTGTTAACATCAGCCCTAATTCTGTGCCATTTCGACTATGCAATTTCAGCCTGGCATAGCGGCCTACAAAAAACTATGAAACATAAACTCCAAATTTTACAAAACAAAACAATACGGTTTGCTCTTGATTTATCCCCCCGGACACATCTAGACATCACACATTTCCTAAAGATGCAGTGGCTTCCAGTGGATGTCAGAGTAGAACAATTAAATCTCAACATCATGCACAGGATTGTCCACGGCGGAGCTCCATGTTATCTTACTGAGAGTTTTGGTATGGTCAGTCAGGTGCATGATGTTGAGACAAGACATAAAACGTTGTCTGTCTCCCTGGCATCCACTGGGAGGAACGGATCTAAGGCTTTTAAATTAAATGGTATTAAATCATGGAATAAACTGCCTTTGAAAATAAAGAAACTGAACTCATTGGCATCTTTTAAACAAGCTGTGAGACTTTACCTGATAGATAGATTAGTTAGCGAATACACCCTGGTGACTCCGCAGTCAAGCAAATAGCTACAACGTTGACATTGTGAAGACTTTATAAAACTAACATAATGATATTAATTTAAAGTTGCATGTTGCAAAATTGCTCCACTTGTAGCTGTTTTATAAGTTTCTACGCTTTCTAGAGGGGTTTTTTGGTACTTTTATACTAATATGGAGTTATTTCATCTGTGGTTTTAACGTGGGAAACAAAAATTATGTATAATATATTTCTATTTAATTTTATTTTCAAGTTTATTTTTAAATGTAATTACCATGTATATAAATTTTATCCTGGACGTCGAAATTAGTTAGGGTGCTGGTCACCTGTATTCGACATCCTGGTGTACACAATTTTACTTACAATTGCATATTTGTACGATTATTGTATATATTTGTGTATATAGGCTAATAAATAAATAAAAATAAATAACCTCGGATTAACCTAATTTGCATAAATTAGCATAAATTAACATATTTAAAGCCAAAAACCTATAAAATGCTGTAACTTTATAACAAAGTCACCCCATGAAAGTCGTTTAAAGACCTCGGATCAACCTCATTTGCAAAAATTGACATAAATTAGCCTAATTAAAGTCAAAACCTATGCGATGCTCTTCTAAAACTTCGCAATTTTAAGAGTATAGTCGCCACATGGCTATGGTCAATTGTCTGAGCAAAATGTCATGAAAAATATTTCAGAATTGACTGACAAATCAGCAAAATTCATTCGCCCTGGTTGACGCACGTCATTATGAGAATCACAACCGTGGCATGTTATGTTATTCAGCAAAATAACTGTGCTGCGCTAATCAATCAGGTATGTGTACTTGTACTCACAAAATAATTGTATTTCGTGCGTTATTACTACACATTATCTTGAGCACTTTCTGTAGTACCCATGTTGAAAAAGTATGGTTTCATTGCAATACCATATTTGTGTTGTTTTACTGTATGGAGTACCATCTAACAGTTTCAAGAAATAAGCGTGTTTCATGTTTTATACGATAGCATCTGTTATGTTTTTTTTGTTTCTGTTTCATCTGCTTGTACTTTGATGTTCTTGGTGTTTGAATCAATGCTAGCTTCCTAATTTGTAGAATGTTATGTGTGGTTGTGTGTAATGTTTGAAGAAAGATTCACGCTGTGCTTTATAGTGGTTGGTGAATTCTCAAATGTAGAAATATATGATTTCGGTTTTTTCGCGTATGTTGATCCCCGGGCTTGGCCTCCTTTCCGTTTGTGACGATGTCTGTTCTGTGTTTTTTTCTGGCTGCCCCATCGCTCATCAGCATCAGTCATATTGATGTGGCCAAACGTTACTGTAATGAGAAAATATGCGTTTCCAGTAGGCACAAATGATATATTTATTCAGGTAAAAACTGGAGATACAGGATTTACATAAATTCTGCAAAGTTTAGTTTCATAAGAGTTGTTTCATATTTAAAATTTTTAATATACATTAGGATATCAGATTTCAAATAATATAAGTATTATTAGCAGTGTAGTTGTGTAATTGAGTATATTAAAGTATTCCCATAATAACATCGTGTACACATGTAGCGAGAGGAGGCGTTGCCATAAACTGCGAGGAGGAGTTGTCAAAATATTTCACTGTGGATACCTTGATTTTATCGAATTCTGATATTAAACAATTATTTCCAACATATTACTAAGATTGTAAATATTTACTGATGTTGTATCTTTGTATAACTGTATGTGGGCAATTCTATTGAATAATATGAACATACAAAAGGGAAATATAATAGGAAGTATACTCAAACTATTACCGATTTCCCATGTGTACATTAAAAGCATGTTGGCACTGTTTATGTCGAGTCCACAGCTTCCAGACGACTACACGAGGGACAAATACCTGCTCATTTGCTGAAAATATGGCTTTTTAGTACGTCGCCTCGTGTTTTTGGACTCGGAGGCGGACGTTTATCCTGCAAAAGGGATGTTTCGCCTTTGAAACGGACTAACGATTATAGCATATGTTCATGCAGACATGAGTGTGGCCTACACCATGTGTTTTCAAATCCCCTTCGCTTTTTTATCGCGTCAAAAAAACGCGTCCTAATCGCATTATGTACGTTGATCATATTTTACATTAAAAAATTTAAAAAATATGTATGAGACATAATGATCTTCTATTCTAGCCTTCAGAGAGTTAATGAATGATGCATGTGGGGGGCCTACTCCAGACCCCAAGAGGGTAAATAGATGGAGCATATAATACTCTAGTTACAATAAACTATAGCTAGGCCTAATATAAGATATAATATGAGCGTCTATCTCCCAGAGGGTTAATGAATAATATGTGTGGTACGCTAGTCAATCCCAATATGATGGTTATTATATATATGAATATATGAATATTGCTTTACGTCGCTTTCTGCACAATCATGGCAATATCGCGACAGAAAGAAGCCCGAGGTCGGGACTATGCCCTACCATTATTTCCAATGACTTCAAGGGTTCTTTATAGTGCACAGTACCATAGGCAGCACTGTACACTCCAGGTCTTTGAACAGTTTGGAGCACTATATATGCACAACCACGATGACAAATATCCGACCCGACCGGGATTCGAACCTGGTACCTCCAGGTTACAAGCCCCAATCGATACGAATAAACCATCGGGGGGGGGGCGGCCATGATGGTTAATAGACTACATGAAACATATAATATGCCTACTCTAGATCTAGGCATGAGAAGGCTAATGCATGAGACATATGACAGTATAGACCTCATAGGCTTAATAAATGAGACCTATGATATTCTAGGCCCCAGAGGATCCATACATGAAAATATGATACTCTGGTTTGGTTACCAGAAGGTTGATATATGAGACATAGGATCGTCCAACCCTCAGAGGGTTAGTGCGTGATAAATGTGGTACTCGCGTCCCCCAGAGGATTAATTAATGAAGCATGTGGTGCTCTAGGCCCCAGAGTACTATTAAGGAAATATATTATACCCTAGCCATCAGAATGTTGATATATCAGATATATGATGGACGTCAGATTCTGACGTTTAAAGACGATCCTCGCACTGCGAGGGTTACAATGTAAGCCACCTCCGTGACTTTTTGTGATTTAGTGATTTAGTGATGTCGTCTCAGATAAATTTTAAAGCATATTTTTCATACTTTTTCATAAGCCCTTGATTGCCTGTATTTTTTGTGTGAGTTATTCAGATAACTTAAAAAATCGCAGAAATAGAAACAATAAATTACACGTATTTTACCAGAAAACATCACAACACCCCTCGATCCATCCTACCATCCGCAAATTTTATACAAATTTGGCTTGTCCTCATTGGACATTTTTACAGTTGACAGAATTGAATTTCGGAGAAATTTAGAAAATAATAGCATTTTTACGGATTGTAGGGATCGTCACGGCATTGGGAAATACCTTACTGCCCACGTCATACTCGTAGGATTTCCATGCTATTCTCACGCGACACGTGATAAAATCACTCTTGATTTGATTTTGTCGCGACTTACGCTTGGCGCACACGTCCTGTGTGTCATGGCACACTGATTTACTATAAAATTGATTTTTTTTAATTGCGTGAGAATATCGCTCGCGTGACGCACACGTTTTGTCTGTGGGGCCCTTTATACGCATTTGATGCATATCCCTCCACTAAACATTGACCGCATTAAACACATCACAAACAAAACAAATATATTCCAACACCTCGATCCATGGAAACATTCGTAGAACGCAGTATATCATCTAGCCATTTCTAACATGGCGCAGCGCCATGTTGCCTTTTGTGAGCGCCATGTTGCCTTTCATGTGCGCCATGTTGCCCTACAGGTGCGCCATGTTGCCCTTCTAATATTCAGACAGTGAAGTGCCTCATTGAACTATCGTTACGTCATATTTAATCCACACAGGCCATTGTTACAGTGGTAAACACCCCAATCACTGATGTCTTGCGCTCACACCTATGACACAATACCTGATAACGGCTTGTGTACATAGTGTTAATAACTGGCGATGTCTACATACTTAACTGATTCTGTTTGTACCTTTAATTGGGGAGGGTGGGTGTTAGAAATGCCCAATCGGGTCAACTGGGTGCCCGGCAGGCATGATAAGGTGATCGGTGGCGCCATGCCCCTTCTGAATCCAGGATGAAACACTGGAACGTTCGTATAATATTTCCCCGGGAATATTTCCTGATGCAGAATAGCCCCGGGATGATATGGAAATGTTCTCTACTATACTTCCATTTATATATTTACAATAAATACAAGTGATTTCCACAATTATGCAAGCATGTGCAATAACGACTACGCATAATGCATTATAGAATAATTGTTAAGATTAATAACTAATTCTTTTGGGATTGGAAAAAATTATACAAAATTTCAAATTCCTTCTGATTGCTATAACGTTATAGTAACGTCTTCACAACGTTATATGGGGTACTGGGATGATTGCTAGTAGTAGTACTTTTCGCTCCCATCTGGGGAGGGTCATTAGGGATCTGTTTCGTCTGTTGGATGCTGTGCACGGCATTATACGGAAGCACTAGTCTACAGCAATCATCCAAGGGCAGCTGCAGCCTCCTCGTATCTGGCTATAATCTTCGGGCGGATTGCCAGTGGCGTACCCTGGTTCCTCCGCTCAACAGCGGAGCCAATGCAGCACCCGCATCAGTGCTGGCGCTGATGTAGGCCGTGGTAGCCTTAAATAACCGGCAATAGTGTGTTTGACATTAGGTCTCTCATGTGGGATGAATGGAGTTACCCAGGGGGAGTGATCCTTCCTATTGTTACTCTGGGGACTATTCGACCCGAGGATAGCGGAGCTACGCGAAATGCCACAGAGTTTCATCATTAAATTGTACAGCGAAACTCAAGTCTCCGGCCGTCTGGGCATGTCTGGGGGTATATCCCCTAGACATGCCCAGAACCCCTTATCGGGCGAGCGAAGGAAAACGCTCTCAATAACCCACCATGCCCTATCACCCCCACCCTCATATCATCATCTGTACATCATTCATCTCATCAATTGACTACAACGTTTTTATCGAATTGTAATGTCACTTAAAAGACCTTTTGTGCCGAAAAGTGACGTAAAGCAATGATTATATAGTGGATATATAGTGGAATCTACAAAGCAAAAAATATATTAGCGAAATAATAAAAAAAAACATTGTCAGAGAGTTAGAATATAATTTATTATTATAATTTATACCTTCAGAAATAACAACATTTTTCATTTTCGTGTTTTGACTAATAATTTTATAACGTTATGATAACGTCATTTCAACGTTAAAAACAACATGTAATATTTTGTATCATTCACGTGTGTATGCAACGTTATAGTAACGTTCTCACAACGTTATAAAGAGAGAGCTGCAGAACTGGAATTGACTTTAGAGGAGTTAACTATCTAATAAATTTAGAGAGTTATTATAACATTTTTGGCATTTATACTTTCAGAAATAATGTCATTTCTGTTTTTTTTCTGCGATATGACTAGTTACTTTATAACGTTGTAATAACGTTATCTTAACGTTTAAAAACAGACATATCATTCACGTGATTCGATAACGTTACAGTAACGTTATTGCAACGTTATATCGTGACGACTGTACAACATAAATTGAAATCAACTGAATTACCAAATAAATATATTCAGAGGGTTATTACATTATTTTCTCCATTTTTATTTTGTCTTTGTGTATAAAGACAACTTATTTTATAACGTTGTAATAACGTTATTTCAACGTTATAACAAAATATTAGAATTACATATCCATGTATAAAGATACCAATCTTGTACACAAAAATGTTTGTTATTGCTATTATTTCAAGTTTAAAATAAATATTTCGATTTCTCAAATATTAACTGAGTAAGGTTATTATAACGTTGTTACAACGTTGTTTTAAAATATCTTTACTAAGGTACGTTATCATAACGTTAGAACAACGTTATTTTAAAACATAACCTAACCACAACTTTTAGAAACGTTGTGGTAATGTTATGTGTTTGCTGGGGTAGTACTATGATGATGTGTTCTCATCTAATGCCCTCTAGCCTCTAGGCCTATACCCCAAAATCATATTAAACCAGGATTGAATGATTTTCGCAGATTTCTCCGTCGATTCTGATCAGATTTCCTTGAAATTTAGCAAAGGTCATTTTCCAGTCAAATAGTCTACTAAAAGCGGTAAAAAATTTGCAAAATTATATTGAATATTTCAAAAGTTTGACTATTTGACATAGGCCAAGGCCTACCCGGTAGGGGAAGATGGGGAGAAGTGGGCCGGTGGGAGAACTGGGCCACCCCCAGAATCTCTAAAAATAGTAACATGAGGATTCCCTCCTTCGGTCACATGACACAGTGGGATACCCCTGGGATGCACCCTTTTCTAGAAAATTGTGGAACACGAAGTAGGTGGGTGGCACATAAAAACATATTTTTTGGTATCCAAAGTTGATTTTGCAACCGTATTATGTGTCTTTATATCTTTAATGCCAGCAGAGATTTATAAAATATAAAAACACTCGACCAAAGTACAATAAATGAGCTGTCACTTAGCAATGAAAGTAGATGTATTAACTTGCCATGAAAATTGTGGCACAATCCATTTTACAAAATGGACGATGTGGGAGAAGTGGGCAGTGTAAGTGTGGGAGAACTGGGCCAGTGGCTCACTTCTCCCAAACTGGTGGCCCACTTCACCCACACTGGCCAACTTCTCCCACGGGCAATAACACTTGCCATACGAAGTTTACATAATATGCTGTCACAGAACACATGATTTCGCACAACACATGATTTGATGCACATGCTATTGTAAGATGGACAGTGATCCAATATTTTTCACAATTATTTGGCATTAAAGATATTTATCGAAACTCAAATCGTTTTCATATCAATGGATATTTGGTGCATTAGTTACCAATTTATAGTATTTTCAAAAGCGTATTATCAGTTTATATCCCTTATTGTGGCCTCTAACCGTTGGCTGTCCATAGTTTGTATAAATATACAGCAACCATATTGCACTACATGGTTGGCTACGTGGCCATTTTACTGTATTCCAAGGCATATACCTCGTACCAATATATGAAGAGTTGTATATGTGAAAAAAATCAGCAGCTGTTGGGGCACCGCAGCAGATTTTGTGAGAATCGCAGTAGCTTTTGGGAGTACTGCAGCAGCTTATCTGTGCACAGCAGCAGCAACTTACGGGAGCACCGTAGCAGCTGCTGGGAGCACTTCGGCAGATGTTAGGAGCACCGCATCAGCTGTTGGGAGCACTGCAGCAGCTGTTCAGAGTACTGAAACAATATATATGGGAGCACCACAGCAATTGTTAGGAGCACCGCAGCAGCTGCTGGGAGTATCGCAGCAGCTGTTGAGAGCACCACATCAGCTGTTAGTAGCACCACAGCAGCTGTTTGGAGCACAGCAGCAGCTTATGACATCATCGCAGCTGCTGCTGAGAGCACCACAGCAGCTGTTGGGGGCACATCAGCAGCTTATGGAATTACTACAGAAACTCAAGGAAAGCACATCAGCAGCTGCTGGGGGCACCGCAGCAGCTGTTGGGAGCACCGCAGCAGCTGCTGGAAGCTCCGTAGCAAATGTTAGGAGAACCGCGACAGCTGGTTGGAGCACCGCAGAAGCTGTTGGGAGCACCGCAGTAGCTTTTGGGAGCACTGTAGGAGCTGTTGGGCGCACAGCAGCAGCTTTAGGGAGCAACGCAGCAGCTTTTGGGAGCATCGCAGCAGCTGTTTAGATTAACGGAGCAGTATATGGGAGTACCGCAACAGCGGTTGGGAGCACCGCAGCAGCTTATGGGAGCACTGCAGCAGCTTTAGGGTTCACCGTAGCAGCTGCTTAGAACACCACAATACCTTAATATGAGGTGGGTGGAAACCATGAAATCTGAAGCTGTTGGGAGCACACAACAAGTAGTGGGAGCACTGCTGCAACAGCTGAGATGGGAGCATCGTTACAGCTTATGGGAGCACCGCAGCAGCTTATGGGAGCACCACACCAGCTGTTGAGATCACCGCATCAGCCGTTTGGAGCACTGCATGCAGCTGTTGGGAGCACCGCTTATGGGAGCGCAGCATCAGCAGTTTATGGGTGCACCATATAAGCTGTTGGGAGCTCGAAAGCAGATGTTTGCAGTAGCGCAGAAGCATATGGGAGCACCGCAGCAGCTGTTGCGGAGCTCCGCAGCAGCTTATGTTAGCAGCGCAGCATCTGTTGGGACCACCACGTACAGCAGCTGTTGGGAGAACTGCATTAGCTGTTTGGAGCACCGCATCAGCTGTTAGGAGCACCGTAGCAGCAATGGGAGCAACACAAGCAGCTGTTTGTAGCACATCAGCAGCTGTTGGGAGCACCCCAGCAGCATCAGGGAGCCCACCAGCAGCTGTTTGAGCACCACAGCAGCTTCTGGACCACAGCAGCTGCCGGAAACACCACAGCAACTTATTGGAGCACATTAGAAGCTGTTGGGAAAACCATTTTCATGGGTTATGACTTTTTATTAGATAGACTATTGTATTTATTTATCAACGTTTGGGTATGGCCCATTTCTCCCACATGGTGGACCAGTTCTCCCCGGAGGAGGGACAACTGGGCCAGTTTAAAAAAAAGCAGAAAAATGTTGTTTCACAATTTTCTGCTTAACAATGGCTGTAAAGCACATGGTGAATACATTTATATTTTCACATATTTCATTCAGGAGATGTGTCGAATTGATACGTTAAATTGTGAATTTGTGAGAAGAAAAACTATAAAAAATGGCCCAGTTCTCCCCATCTTCCCCTACATGTGGGCCCTGGTAAAATTCTAGGATTAGTTCAATGCCAATGGATTTATGGAGGGACGTCATAATTTCAATTTAGGCCTTGTCTACTACATTTCAAATGGTCTAACTTTTGAAATACGTCATAATTTTACAAAAAAATTTAACTTTTTTTGGATTTTCTTAAAAAATTTGTCTGCAAAATTTCAATAAATCTGTTGAGAATTGTCACAATAGGCCTAGTCTGAACTGTTACGCTTAGACTTGTCTAGTTTTTGCAGATCTCTATAGGCCTAACTGTCAGTGTCAGTAGCCTATAGCCTAGGCCTACGGTACTGAGTCTGATTCACAGTGCAAATTCTAAGCTTGACTGGTCTCTAGAGATACAAATATGGAGACTAGAGTCCAGACTACTGACTGTTGACGTTGTTGCGAGAAGCCATGATTTGACGATAGACCTAACGTTACAATGTAGGGGCCTACAAAGTCTAAGATTCGTTGAATTACAAATAGACTATAGGCACATTCATCATATTCACATGTACCCTATGCCTACAAAGGCTACATACTAACGTTAACTGAACTAGACTAGTCTAGACTGAAGCTACGCCAAGACTTGTGTCCGTTGTGAATGATCCAGTGTGGTTCTGTAGAGGTGCCTCGAATCTCGATTCAAGGCTTGACAGGTCTGGTGTTTGAGGTGACATATTGATATGTGACATTATGTGTGATTGTCACCAGGCGGTCACTCACTCACTGTCACACTCACAGTGTCACTGTCAGTATCACAATGTTAGGACTAGCTGAGTAAACAACGGCTCTGGGCGGGCGCAGCGTAGGCCAGTCAGCGCAATGTGATTGCAGCAGTGGCGGATCCAGAATGTGCTAGAGTAGGGGACGTAAGCCACATTTTGGCTGAAAAAGGATTGTTAGCTCGCACTTTATTCCAAAAAATGCATGAAAATGCAAAATTTGCACCAATAAGGAGGGGGGGGGGGGGCGTACGCCGGGTACGCCCTATGCTGGATCCACCACTGTGCAGGACTGGCATTGAATCATGTCAGCATGTGGAATTGGAAGATGACGGTAGGCCACTGCATAATGATACTTTCAAGTGGTAGGCCTACATCATGGATTATGTCTAATTTAACTAAAGTAATATAATTCCTAATGTTTATTCAACTTGTTAATGTTCGTTAACCCATTAGGCCTAAAGCCCAACTTTTTAAAATACTGCCACCTAAAAAAATTCAACATCGATTTGTACAATTAGTCTTTGTCACTAAATGTCAAATCTGATAAAAAAAAAAGTCCACGATACTAGAAAGTTGACCTCTTACACTGGCAACTTTTGTTGCCACTGGGCTTCAAGGGGGTTGAACAAATCACAAACCACCACCACTACCAGTAGCCCTAACTATCAGTAACACATGAGCCTCTGTATGTATTATCTTAACGTGGTGAATAATAGACAGAATTTTAAATTATGTAGATCATAATTGAACTGCCTAATAATAATATCAAAACGCCTATAAATTCGAATATGACGTCAATAATTGTACTGGAATATCCAGCTTGAAGTGGGAAAAAAGCTACCAGGTACCATACTAGTATGCGATGGTATATTATACTGAAATGTGTTAGTAGCATGCCATCTGATATTGTCCGGGTGCAATGTCACATACAGTGCGTCGGTCCCCGGTGCGTCCGCAGTGACTATAACGCTTCTCTGTTCTTTTTGGCCAGCTCCATTCAGATCCTCGACAAGAGGACGAACCTTACTGTATCGATCCATCGATAGATTTGTGTCATCAACGAAATGGAGATCTCTCATTAGCTCATCAAATGTATTGCATCTCATAAAATGAAAGACCAACATGTAATGCACTTCATTTGAATCTGCCCAGTAGAACCGACGCTATGGAAGGCGACAACAGTATTATACCTAATATGTACAGATTTCTGACATGTGCATGTTCAGGGTGCGCAGGAGTACAGATTGCTCTGCTTATCAATATGGTATCTACCAAAGTAGGTGGAAACATTGAGAAAAACACATCGGCACGACTTTTCTCTCTATCAGAATATTCTGAGCAGTTGAACTAAATAGCCCTTTTTTCAGGGATGGCAAATATGGCTTTAGTATTCTTGCTCCGCTCTGATTTTATTAAAACGTTATTCATCTTCTTTGTGCCACTGTCCATAAGCGATTCTCTCGCGTTCGTGCTATTTCCTCTTCATCGGTAGTTTCATACCCTGACGACAATGAGCTTGCTTGGGATGGTGCTGGGGCTATTTTTGCATGTTCCCTCATCTTCGAGACGAGAAGTACATTATTGACAGTTTCCCCATTACAGTCAATTATCTCACCGGTAGAATGTCTGACGTCTTTCAACAGTCTCCGTATTTTATGATCCTGGGTGACCCCTGATACATTACATTTTGAATTCAATAAACACGTGGTAGCCTATTCGGTCGTCTGTTTCGCTATCAGAACTGCTCAAGTCGCTGCAAGGCATGTCCCATGCTGTATCTGAAAAGAAAATCGAATGTTTTCTGTTGAAATTATATTATAGTGTACAAGTTCCCAATGGCAACATTTGTTGCCAATCTAAATATTTTAAAATTGCAGTAGTACTTTAACCCAGCCTGTTGCTCACAATTATCAGGTTATAACAGAGTTAACAACTACCTGACGTAGGTATAATTACAAGCGATTGTCAAATTGGGATAATATAATTAAATATTCAGTCATACATGAAGCCAATATTTATTACTATATTACAATATGCTATGTATAAGCCCAGTGGCAACTTTTGCATTATTTAGCTTCTTATGGACACCAGCTTAGTTATATGTAGAATTATTAAATACCATAGACTTGCAGACTACTGTTAGGTTACCCACACACAGTTTTCATTCTGGTATGTAAAGTGAAAATTTACTTACGTCTCATTTCCATGGCGCTTCCGTGGCATCTTGCAAACTTGAATTTTGAAAATTTAATCTGCCAGGCATGAATATATCGTTTATCGTGCTCTAATAAGGAACGCAAACATGTACACTTCAAAAGTTGTAACATGATTACAGTGGGAAAAAGCACGTGTTTTTACCGGCTGAGCCAAGTGAACCCGGAAGTAGCGTATCTCGCCAAATCCTGCAACAAATCTACGAGACTAACACACCCTATTGGAGTAATGTATGTTCTGTGGTGAGACCAATCATGTGAGGGAAGTTGACCTGAGCGGCATCTACGAGAATGAATTAAAACTTTCTACTTCTAGCTGACTCAATCACTGATTGATTGTGTGTTGACTGGAAGTGAAAATGTTATTTTTCTCCAGGCCCATGGAGGCTTGGAGTCGCTGTGGCCTGC
This sequence comes from Flabesymbios commensalis, assembly GCA_964017125.1. Classification (NCBI taxonomy): domain Eukaryota; kingdom Metazoa; phylum Annelida; class Polychaeta; order Terebellida; family Flabelligeridae; genus Flabesymbios; species Flabesymbios commensalis. The sequence continues at coordinate 65,043,125 of OZ024902.1, read as the reverse complement.
TGCGGAGCAGGTCACCACAGACTGGTGCTATTAGCTCGCATTGTAATTTTTCAATATAATTTAGACCTAGTCTACTTAGTCTAGACTACTTGACATTAAATTTAACAAAAATTCAAGATATAAGAATAAAAAACTACACATTATGAATTTTTCAGATAAGAAGATAAACATGGCGTCAAGCACTGTAATTGCACATAATTTTCATAATAGACTAGTCTATTCTATTATCGCTCGGCCTCAGTAAAAAAAAGAATACTTAGAAGGAGGGAGGGCCCTCAGGCCAGTCAGGGGGGAATGGGGAGGGGAAACTGGTGGATGCTTGCCTCTCCTGTCCAGGTACCCCGCAAGGGGAAGGGAGACATGGAGATGTTGAGCCCTGCTTTGCAGGCCTCCACAGGCACGGACGGCTACAGAAGTATCCTGGTCCCTGGAGCAAGCCGATCAATGTGAATGTATGTAGTCTAGACTGTCTATGACTATGTAAGTGGCTACTAATTTAACTGGAGTCTGGTCAGCTGGCCGACCGGAGTTTCGGAAAAGTCCGGTTTTTCAGTCCAGGCGACTCTATAAGCTGCTAAGCCGGAATTTCAAAAACCGGAATAGCATCACTGCAAATATAATTTTTTGACTGTTTATTGTTGAGATGAGATATAAAAGTAATCTTTATTTGAGTTGAATATCGAGTTGGACATTTTGGATGTCCCTCAAAATTAAAAGAGATTGCATATTTTTCAATGGTTCGGTCACTTTTGAAATACTCTTGTCCTGTATGGGATCCATACAGGCAAGGTAAATTGATATAGGTACATTCAAACAGTCATTATGATGGGGTTTTTCGTTTTTTTTCAAGATTTATGTGTGAATTTGTGATACACTGCAATAAAAGACATATTTTTCTCTGTTTGTTTGTTCTTCTTGCTCACTACTACTGGTAGAAATGAAGCAATTAATGTAGAATTAAAATAGTAATTTTCTTTAATGGACACTTTTATCACCTTTTCCAAGGGTTCCCATCATTAAATTTCTCGCAATTATGAAAAATGGTGCCAGCTCTCGCCTTTAATTCCATAATTGTTGAACAAGTGCTTGAAGAGGTAAATGAAACAGGCATGCTGTGGTCCCTCCTGATAATTTTTTTTACACGGGTGCCATTTTAAAATTTTTGTAAAAAAATGCAAAAAATGAAAATAGACTATGTCCACTGCCCTATGAGGAAGTTCTGGAGGACATCATTAAGACCGTTTGGACAGAACAATGTGGGCATCTCGAAGAATTGAGATGCCTGGGAAGGCTGCACTAGTTTGCCCATGGTAAAACCTGGGTGAAGTTTTGTTTGCCTACCTTGCACTTCCTCATGGGGCGCACCGAGGGTAAGGATGAGAATCCATCAAAATTTTTCTTCTTTCATGACCCCCTCGTGGACAAAAAAAAAAAAAACGGGCCGGAGGCTATGACCAAACTTATGATTGTTGTGTGACCTATTTGCTCTGTTACAGTATTGCGGGGCACTCATTGGGTGCCCTGATGTATCCTAAAACCTGATATATACGGATACAACATCTCAGTAGTTTTATTCAGCTGCTTCAAAAAATTAAAGTGTCTGGGTGATGTTTTGGCTTCTGTATCCCTGCCGGAATATGCAAAATTAAGGTCACAGCTTTTGGATGTTTTTATCATTAGCTCAGATTTTGATCTGACACAGCATTGTTCTTGCTCAGTGAAAACTGTGGAATGTGGTCAATTATTTATTCTAGCATGTGGGCAGTTAGGAAAAAAGGCTTAGCATAATTTTATTGGACAATTTTAAAATTTATTGAAAGTACCTAATTGATAAATTAAACAAAATTCAAAGAGCTGCTGCACGTTTCGTAACAAACAACTACCAGCGTAAATCAAGTGTAACAGCTCTTATCCAAGATCTAGGCTGGACTGACTTACAAACTAGAAGAAAGAACTTCAGGCTGACAAGCCTGTACAAAATTTTAAAAGGATTAATTGCTGTACCTGTCAGTGACCTTTTAACCCTAGCAGATGAAAGAACTCGTGGTGGACATAAAAATCATTCAAACATATCAGAGCTAACACCACGCTGGGACAAAATTCTTTTTTGTACAAAACCATACCCGATTGGAATCATCTTCCACCAGCTGCTATTGAATCCAGATCAATAGCAGATTTCATGAGCCAACTGAGCGATTAGTCTGGTCGGCGGCTCAGCACCAACCCTTTGCCTGTAACTCCATTGAGGTGGACTGAGAAGTCATATATTTAAAGATATATTTAAAGATGTCGGCAACTGCTTGTCAATTGTGTGTCTAGACTGTGATTCAAGCATCGGATAATAGGCCCAATGCGGTGTGTCTAAGTAACAACAAATAACAAAAAAAAATACTCTATTATTACTTTGTATTACACTTATTTAAGTTATTACAGTCTGTCCAACGCCACAGGCCAGAGCCTAGGCGAAGGTCCAAGGCCCGGAGGTGTGACAGGTGCATGTATGTATTGATAGTGAGAAGGCCAGAACCGGCTCTCAAATTCTGATTCAAATCAGGGCAAATTACACATTTTAATCAACGTTAGAAATAAAATTCACAGAGTCAGGGACCCTGTGCCCCCAATAGCCTAGGCAATAACATAACCTTTCAAAACATAGATGCCCGCATTATTTCGAAACCATGCAAAAGTGAGCTTATACTACTCAAATTTCCTCAGTTGACAGTGTTTACATTTCCAGGACATGGGGATGACTGTGAGTGTGAGAGTCTGTGTCGCCATCTGGTGATCAGCAGTCTGTAGCATGTGTTTAAATGTAAACACTGTCAACTCTGGAAATTTGGGTGATATAAGCCCTTTTTCGCATGGTTACAAGATAATGCGGGCATCCATGTTTTAAAAGGTTATGTTATTGGGGGCATAGAGTCTCTGTGATCACTTGTTTGTGCATTTTATTTCTATTAAAATGTGTAATTTGCCCTGATTTGAATCAGAATTTGGGAGCCGGTTACGGCTTTCTCACTATCGATACATGCATGCCTCTGTCACACCCCTTGGACCTTCGAGCCTGTGTCCAACGGTGGTAGATGGTCCAAAAAGAAAGTTAGCTTATTGGTATCCAGTCAATCAATTCTCAAGCAATTGTCACAAAATTTTGCAACCATTATAAGTCTATCTGGTAATTTGGCAACAACCCTGAAAATTTCGCGAAATTCCATTTAGTATTTCAAAAGTTATACCATTTGACATGTAACGGAATTCTGAAAATAAGCCGGAATGAAATTAATGGATTTATACATGTTATAGAAGAGCGTCATAAATAAACATTTAATACATGTCAAATAGCCTAACTTTTGATCTATCCAATATTTTTTTACGAAATTTTAAGGATTGATGCCAAATGACTAGAAAATAGGGTTTACAAAATTTCAGAAAAATCGCTTGAGAATTGACTGACTGGATACCGAAAAGCTAACTTTCATTTTGGACCATCCTCCACCGTGGGACAGACTGTAGAAAGTGGGAGGGGGTACGGGAGTGGGGAAATAGGTGGATGCTCGCTTCTCCAGGCCCGTGGAGGCTTGGAGTCGCTGTAGCCCTGCGGAGCAGGTCACCACAGACAGCTTCGGGGCAATTCCACGAAAAAATGGACAACATCAGTGAAAAATAAAAATCACCAAATCTGGCTTATTATCACATTTTCTTATGTAAAATATTATAGTCCTTCTTAAAAAAAATAGTTTTCTTATCAGTTAGTCTTTTTTGTATGATATTCACCTTCTTATAGCTCAGTGTCTCAGGTTTAGAAAATTATTGGCCCACCCACCCCCCACTTGCAATGAATGCTGTTTTCCATTATTATCATTAAAACTGATATTTTATACCCAGAACACATAGTTCCCGGTAAGTCTTTTACAGTGTTACTCTTAAAATGAACTTGACCATTTTATATATTCATATGGAGCCTGTTAAAAATTAACCATCTCGGGTGTCCCGTACAACAACAAAATTCAGTACTTTTTTCCCTACCATTCTCTAAGAATGCTGCACAATAAAGATTAGGAATGTTCACTTTTGTTTAGTCTTTAGCAATATTATCAGCCATTCTTTTCAGTAATATTCCATATTCCTCTCAATATAAAAGTATTTATTTACTTGTCCCGTACAACACTCATGTCCCGTACAACACCTTTGTCCCGTACAACATCCTTACCAATTGTATTTTCCTTTGTTTTTTTTGGAATTTATTAGCTTATAAAGGAAATATTTAATAATTTCAGAAAATTACAAATATCCTTACTGCAATAGATGTCAAAACATTTAAAATAACTATAAATAGTGGTCATTATCATGCCTTGTGCTTCATCTATCATCAAAATCATTTGTAATGGCAAAAATATTGAAAGCTATCAACATAAAATCTTTGCTATTACGTAGATTCTGGCAAGCAATTACAATACCTGTATATCTGCTGTTCTGGTAGACCAATTGTCTTCATACAGTTGTATTTGGTCCACTTATTAAAAATATAATCCCACACAAGACAAATGCACATTTGGGGTAAACATGGTTATTTTTAGGTCATTCTGGGGTCATTTGAGATCATTTTGGGGCCAGAAACTCGAAATATATGTTTCTGGAATAAAGTTTGCCATATCAGTGAACAAATTTCTCCTTTTTTATTTCATTGATTGACATCACCATGCTTCATCATACCCACTGAGTTTTAAAAGTACCAATTCACATTAAATTGAGTATATATAGGTGCCGCCTATTTTAACACAATCTGCCGCCGCTTTCTCTCCGCTTTATTGCACCTGTCCATCTCAGCAATTGTGCTAAAGGCTCTTCCCTAGTCTTTACACCTCAGAAGGAGTATCTACTTGTATGCTTCTTGCCACTGTCCCTTTTCAAACAATAAGGCTATCTTTAGTTAGTTTACCAAAGTCTATATCCTGTGAATGAACCCACACCAGCTCGTCCTCATCTGGGACTCTGCTTGAATGTTCCACAATCACGTTCTGCTGTGATTTTTAAAATTACGCACCCCTTCGCCAGTAAAATTCCCTGCAGAAGATGCGCTGCAGCACTCTTCATAGCCGATGAAGCTGAGCAAGGTCAACGCAAGCCTGCTATTTCCTCACTAGACAGGAGATTCAACTGTGTGGCTCAGGGCTTCTGATCAAAAGCTTACTCACGACCACGCTGAAGTGCCAGATCCTGGGCAGCCCTCTGACACATAGAAATGGGAAGGTCCAGTGCAGATGTGGGACGGACTGGGATGAAAGAACACTTGACAACATATTGGGAAAGTGGCTCTAAGTTGCCAGCAAGCAGCACTGGATGCAGTGCGGGAAGACATGTGACAAGTCCTTTCTGAGTAATGTAGGCCTACCGAGTTCAACCATGTTGAGAAAGGGTATACTCGTAGTGACCCGAACCATGCAAGAACCGTCAGTGCAACCATGATGAAATCACAGGACAGGTGAAGATGGCATGTTTGAACAAGCTGGTTGTTAGAGGAAGGGACCGAAGGTATCAAAGTCACACTTCTGATGCCATATTGTGGCTTCTGTGTAGTGAAATTTTCCTAACCTACCTTCTTGGAATATTGCATGTTTCTTGGCCTTGCCTGTATCTATGAGAACCTTCTCAAATAGTTCCACTAAGAGGATTTGTGGCCACCGTTTGACACTACCTTGCTGAGAGCTGTGATTGCTGTTGCAACAGTAGATATTCTTTGCTAAAACAACTTGCCAGCTTGAGTGTCTGAAAGACCCCCCCTTCCCCCCCCCCCCTCCCGGCCCCCTAGATTTTTATTTCACAAATCCATGTGGACGCACTTGCATCTTCGCGTAAGGCTAGCTACACCCCTGGAGGGGAATGTGCTCTGAGGTAAAAAGTGGCTGCGATCATTTCACCAATTCGGAGATTTTTTTAGACTGAATCGGCATCTGGGCATGCCAGATCGTCAGAAGGATCTGTATGTAATTGTATTACTGCATTTTCAGCCATTTTCTCAACTTTTATCTGAATTCAGCTAAAATACTAAAACAGGTGTCACCAGCTCAATTGAATTGGATCAGTTCCTTTCAAATTGGTGCAATGTGCAATAGGTATATAGTAAAGCATGATCATTTTGATGATGTCAATCATAGAAATGAAAAACGATAAATTAGTTCACTGATCAATACGGGAAACTTTATTGAAGAAGCTAGCTGATATTTTGAGTTTCTGACCCCAAAATGACCTCAAATGACTTCAAATGACCTTAGAAGGACCTAAAAATAACCATGTTGACCCCAAATCTGTATTTGTCTTGTGGGATGATATTCTTAACAAGTGAACCAAATATGAAGAAAATTGATCCAGCAAAATGGCCGATATATAGATTATGCCAGAAGTGATCGGTAAATTGCAGCTATTTTCTTTACTACTAACGCCAAATTTTCAAAAAAATTAAAACAGGCGCCTACTCAATTTAAAGTGTATTGGTTCCTTTCAATTTGGTCTTAAAATACTCCTTTGGTATGATAAAGCATTGTGATGTCAATCAAAGAAATGAAAAAGGAGAAATTTGTTCACTGATATGGCAAACTTCATTGTGGAAACGGTTATTTTGATTTTCTGACCTCAAAATGACCTTAAATGACCCTAGAATGACCTAAAATTAACCCTGTTGACCCCAAATGTGTACTTGCCTTGTGTGGGATGATAGTTTTAACAAGTGAACCAAATTTGAAGACAATTGGTCCGCCAGAACAGCAGATATACAGGTTATGTAATTGTTTGCCGTAATCTATATCAGTGAATTTCAGCTTTTTCTCAGCTCCTATCGCCAAATTGAGAAAAACACTAAAATAGGCGGCACCTGCTCAATTTTTGACGAATTTTCCTAAAATTGGTCTTAAAATGATCAGGAGCGCAAGGGCTTTAAAATAAGCCAGTGACGCAAGAAATTGGAGAACATTGATTTTACTGCCTACCTCTATTAGTATTTTGAGTCCAAATCATTTTTAAAATTTTACCGGGAAGTATCCTCAGATTCTGCTCCCTCCCTCGCCCCTCATGGCTTGTGTCACCTTCTCCCATGGCTTGCTACCCTCTATCATGGCTTGTGCCCAACCTTAAAATATTAGGGTGTCCACCCCTGCTTACACTACCAGTATTTTTTATCAGAAGAAGGGTTTTCATTGGATTAGTAGCATGGTTATGGATAAGGACAAATGTGTCCTGTACAACACATTTTCATCTGTCCCGTACAACACCCCATATTACTGGGCTTATCTGAAATTCATAACTGGATATAATAAAAGGAGGTCACTAGTCAGCTTTGAGAACCTTCCTATGATATTTCAATGGGCAACTGAATGACATTGTAATGATAAATTCAGACTTTTTAAAACATGTAGTCAAACGTCATTTTTGGTGTCTTTTCTGATGTCCCGTACAACACCATATACTTTTCGCAATTATTACTATAATATTGAGTTCCCATTTTGGATGTTGTTTTTGTTGTGTAACTCAGCCCTCAACAGTTATCTATACTAAAATTAATCTCAGATTTTCTTTTGAAGAAGTAGGGAATCATTCGAAAAACCTGTACAATTGTCCTGTACAACACCTCGTGGAATCGCCCTTCGGAATTAGCTCGCAGCGTATCGATAAGATTCTATTCTAATCTAATCTTTATTCTTTTCTACTCGTCGTCAAATTAAAATAAAAATGATCGCAGGTCACCACAGACAGCTGCGGAATTAGCTCGCAGCGAATCGATAAGATTCTATTCTTTTTTGAATTTTTAAGATCGACTGGATAGTTTTCAAGATATTGAATGAATATGAATATATATAAACTTCTTTAGCGTCTAAATCCTCAGTGTCCCGAGCTCATAGGCGTGAAAATCAGAAGAGGTGTTCAGTACCGTAGTCGTTATTTCATTCCGGGTCACCAACTGAGCTTGCCAGGACACAACAAAACTAGGTCGGAAAAGCTTGGTTAAAATTAAAAGTTTTTAATTTTTTCTGAAGGAGTGATTTGTTTTTGAAGTTCTAATTTCACCGGGGAGATGATTCCACAATTTTGGTGCCGCCACGGAAAAAGACCCTTCACCCTTCTTGGGAACAAATAACACATTTTAATCAGATGAGCGAAGATCACGAGTATATTTCGGAGGTTTGAGCATTACCTGAAGATAGATTGGCTGATTGTTGCATAAGGCCTTATAGGTGACTAAACAAATCTTAAATTTTACTCTAAAACAGACAGGAAGCCAATGCAACGACTTTGGAAGGGGTGTTTTTCTGGAAAAAAACGAGGAGAACGTGTCACTACCTGGGCCAGACAATTTTGAACTCCCTGAAGCCTGTTTAATTCTCGGTTTGTAACATCATAGAGGAGACCGTTGCAATAGTCCAGTTTACTTGGAACAAGCGCTGTTGCAATTGTTTTTAGAGACTTCCGATGTCAAACACCGACGCAGATGACGTAAGTCATGAATATGATAGTAGCAAAAATGACAAACCAATGATATGGGTTTTCTGAAATTCAACCCGCCGTCAAACACGACCCAAGATTTCGAACGGAGTCTGTTAGTGTATTTCTTGATCTAATAATTTTGCGGGGAAGTGTTTAATAAATTCTTTTCGATGTAATTTTGTTCCAAACAGTAAAACCTCTGTTTTATCGGGGTTTAACTTGAGTATACTACTTCTCATCCAGTCACCTACGTCCAACAGACAATGCTACAACAGTGCCAATGACATCTCTGGTTCTGATTTGGATAGTGTGATATAGATCTGCGTGTGTCTAGAGATTATTTTACTAAGAGGTGTTGTATAGAGTGAAAAGGAGCAGCCCAATGACAGATCCCTGGGAACACCATACTTTGTTTGGAAAGGTTCACCCACACATTCTTTATCCATTTGCTGTCGATCCATCAGGTATGAGGCAAACCACCGGAAGGCTTTTCCAGAGATGCCATACCAATTCCCTAACAGGCTGATGACTCCACTGTGGTCCAGTGTGTCAAACTGTTGTTTTGCCATCATATAAATTCCTCAATAAGTCATTCTGCACCTTCAGCAACACAGTCTCAGTAAGATGCATGGGCCTGTAAGCTGATTGATAACGATTTAGAAGGTCCTGGAAAAACACCCGATTTCAGAGACAGGTTATCTATATCTGGTAATAGGGGTCAGCAGTACATCCACACATGATTTTAATAGACTGGTGGGTATTGGGTCCAACGCACATGTCTTGGTTGGAGATGTCAGAATTTATTTTCTTACCTCCTCTGAGGTAGCTGGTTCAAAACATGGCGAATGACATTTTATTTCAGGAGTTGGAATAAATTCAGTCATCAGTAATCAAATTTTTTCAATCTTGTCAACAAAGAAAGTTGAAAAACTTGCGCAAATAGAGGGTAGATCTGTTGAATATGGCATAGATGGCATAGCCTTTCTGTGCAGGATGTTGTTTACAGTAGCCCATAACTTATTTGGATTTTTTTGCTGATTGATACTTCTATACCCGAAAAAGGCACCCCTCTCTGACGGCCAATCGCAGGTTTTGACGAAATACGCTTTCTTAGCCTTTCTTGTCACTTCAGAGCTGTGAAATCGATATAAAAAATTGATATAATATCCATATAAAAAAAATTATAGAGTCTTTCATTCAAGTAACATTTAAGCTAAAGTACACCATATTTATCGAAAAATAAGAACAATATGAATAAAATGTTCAATAAAAAAAGTTATAGCCCTTCAATATCCTGAGATTGCATGTTTTGAAGGCTAATTTTGGACGCGTCCGGGTGATTTTTTGCTAAATCCACCAAATTGACAGGGACATAATCTGAAAAACATGAATTATATGATTGAAATAAAGTGATTTTCTGTTAACAAAAATCACATAGGTTAGATTAGTCACATAATTTCATCATTTATACTATCCAGGATTTTTTTAGCTGGACTGAAAAGTCATTCTCTTTAAATTTTCACAAAATGTCTGAAAAAAAACGTTATTTTTAGTGATTTCTCAGTATTTTGCTCATATTTCGAGGCAAAACATAGGAATCACATAGGTTAGATTAATCACATAATATCATCATTTATACTATCCAGGATTTTTTTTAGCCGGACTGGGAAGTCAATATTTCTAAATTTTCACAAAATGTCCAAACAAACGTCATTATCACTCAAATTTTTAAAATTGAGGTCTTTTCCCTTAACATGATCTATTTAACTTATTTTTTTTGGTGATTTCGAAAATGTAGAAAATGTTGAAAACTACTATTTAAAGGGACCCTTGGGATGAGACATTTTCAATTTTGTCAATTTTGACAATTTAATTTATATTAAGCTATATAGCCTACTGATCTTAACTAAAAATACAAAAAAGTCAAAAAACAATTTTAAAGAACCGAAAAAGAGTGAAATAGCTATATGTTCAGGTCGTATATTGCCATGTAAACAAAACAAGTCAGCAATATACAGGACTTTACACCACATATTCCCACGTCTTGGACGGGGAGATCAAGGCAATGGCCGCTAATTGGCTGCTAATTGGTGTCTTTTAGTCAGGACATGGGGGGGATACACGGCAACACTGATTGTCTGTCCAACGCTGGGCCGACAGCATCAACATGTGGCCCAATGCTGTAGGAATATTCAATCATCCTTCAGCAAGTGTTTAGGTATACAAAGAGTTTGTTTGGGTTTTAAGCAGTTATAAAAAATATTTGTAAAAATCTAGCAACTCTGAAAAAAAATGAAATCAGAATATGGGGGGATACACTACTTCATTACAAAACTAAAAACGAAAATTGATGTCCTCCCAAGGGGTCCCTTTAAAAAAAACGCCCGACATGCTTAAAATGCCGTAAAATTTCAGCTAAAAAAATTGACAAAAATCTAAAATCAGTTAATTTCATCTTAAGGTTTTTCAGTGCTAAATGGCATTAATAGATAATGTTGAAAGTTTACTTCTTGGTTACAATAATCATTAAAGTATCATTATAAATAATAACAATGAAAAAAACAATTATAATTGAGAATTCAAGATCATGAAATTTTGGGAAAAAGTGAGAGAAAAAGGCCTTAGTTTTGGTAATTTTTCAGTATTTTGTCAACATTTTCGTGGAAAAACATGCTATCACGCATTATCACTCAAATTTTAGAAATTTAAGTCATCCTCTTCAACATGATAAATTTTGCTTATTTTTTGGATGAATTCTAAATTCTAGAAACTCTTGTCAAAAGGCCTATTTTTTAGCCCAAAAATGAGATAAACTCAAAATGGCCGCCATCAGAATTGCCCAAAAAATGAAAATTGGTCAATTTCAACTTTCACTTATTCAATGCAAAAGCACAGTAATACCTAATTTTATAAAATAATTATGTTTTATACACTTTCTTATATATATAGATCTGCAAAGCTGCTAGAAAAAATATTTTGAAATAATAATGCTAGGGCTGTTTGTATATGGAGTATTTTTTGTTTTTTTGTCCCTGTCAAATCAGCTAATACACCGCTTTGGCCACCCTACTCTTACTGTTATTAGTGTTAGTGTTATACCCGCCATCAGATTAACTTGTATCGCCGATTTCTCAGTCAATTCTATATAATTTTACTAAATTTTCAGGGTTGTTAGGATTTGAATAGAAAAATGGCCTTTGCAAAATTTGAAGGAAATCAGTTTAAAATTGACGGGGAAAAAAGGCAATATGGCTCTCACAAAAGCAACATGGTGCTGCGCCATGTTAGAAAAATCTAGTCTTTTAAATGAAACACTGAAGTATAGTCTAGTAAACACTGGCACTGGTAAAGGAAGCTATCGTTATATGATTGATTAAATGAGTAGATACAATATTATATATTATTTGCATATTATACATAGAATAGTTAAATAAAATATTTTATCTTACAACTGCTGTTTTAATATTAGATTATTGTCTGCGACGCTGGCTCAACAATAAACAAACTTTTGGTGAGTTTGCTGAGAAAGCTCTCTCTGTCAATATAGTCCATGGGCCAGATAGGGTTTAGTGCACCCCCCCCCCCCCCAGGACAGTCTAAGACCAAGTTTTTATTGTTCATTGGACTTCCCCGGATATCAAAAGTCGATGCCATCAAAAAAAAGTTGGGATGAACTACCTGTTTTGGGCCATTTTCAAAATGGCCGCCATCGAAATCTGGAAATCACCTTTTGTGCCATAACTTGAGTTCTAAGGCAGTTAGAGTCACAAAATTGGTGTCTATGTATATGTTTTTGGGGGTGAGGAGTCCAATTTTGCCAATAAAAAATGTTTCTGTCTTGTGGAAAATTTATAAACAGCTATTCCAACGTATTTTTCGTGCATTTTTGGTCATTTTTTGTGTTAGTCCATGGGACAGAGAGGGTTACTGTGCACCCTCCACCTATGAAAGTTTGAAACTAAGTTTTTTTTGCTCATTAGACCTTCCCCAATATCAAATGTCGATGCCATCAAATAAAAGTCGTATGGACTACCTATTTAAGCCATTTCAAAATGGCCGCCATTGAAATTTGGAAATCACGTTTTGTGCCATAACTTGAGTTCTAAGGCAGTTAGGGTCACAAAATTAGAGTCTATACATATGTTTTTGGGGGCGAGGAATTCAATTATGCAAATAAAAAATATTTCTGTCTTGTGGAAAATTAATAAACAGCTATTCAAACGTATTTTTCGTGCATTTTCGGTCATTTTATGTGTTAGTCCATGGGCCAGATAGGGTTACTGTGCACCCCCACCCATGAAAGTCTGAGACCAAGTTTTTTTTGCTCATTAGACCTCCCCTAATATCAAAAGTCGATGCCATCAAATACAAATCGGATGGACTACCTATTTCAGGCCATTTCAAAATGGCTGCCATTGAAATTTGAAAATGTGCCATAACTTGAGTTCTAATGCAGTTAGAGTCACAAACTTGGTATCTATACATATGTTTTTGGGGATGAAGAATCCAATTATCCCAATAAAAAATATTTCTGTCTTGTAAATAAATTATAAACAGGTAAATAAACGTATTTTTCGTGTATTTCCGGTCATTTTTGTGTATTTTAGTGCGAACACAGAAAAAACTAACCTTAAAATATAACTTGGTGACTGTTCTATAAACCAATTAGAATTACATGTAATCTTCATCCATATTAGATCTGACCAGCAGCTGAGTAGAATATTTCCTTCATTACCAAAAAACAGTACTTTTACACAAGATCATATCGCCACTTTAAAATTTAAAACGGCAGATACGCCCTTTCAATTCCAAGGGAAAATTTAGTTATTGACAATCATTCTTATGTATTGCACACTCATTTCACCAGTTTATCTAACATACATTTAAAAACATAATTTCTAACATAATAGTTGCCGTGTTATCAAATTCTTATGGTGGTGACAGCAGAAATGGTGGTAAAGTCCTTGTTCCACCAGAATATGAAACACATTTGCACTACCATAGAACATAAAATAAACATATAATCAGCTACTGATTATTTAAACCTAATCCTCATCACTGTCACTTTCAGCTACTGCTCTGTCATCAGACAACACTTCTCCCTCTGATGAACTTGCTACATCGTCATCACTTTCTAATGTATCATCTTCATTTGCTATATCTATTGAGATAATTGGACCTTGACACCAGACGGGCACAAGTTTCTCATTGTTCTCAGTCCATCCGTGACCATTAATTGCTAAATGAATATATGGCTGAGGAATATGGGCTAATTTCCAAATTCCAGTCTGATAATTTACTCGTCTAATATGCTGAGACAATGTATTTCTACATAGTGGAAATTGGTTGAAGTCAATATTGCTCACTTCTGCTTCAAGATAGAGTAGCAATACATGTCACATGTGAACTCTTCTAGGTCGGTCACCAAGTCATCGGAGATATGCCAAACATCTCCTGATTTACAGAGTACATCTTGAAATCGCATAATCTTCTGAATCAGTTTTATGGTTTAAGTTTTCCTACGCCTTTGAATGTGCTGGTTGTATCTTGGCCAGGATGTGAGTGATGCACCAATCCCAACTGATTTGGGCAGTACTCTGGTCATACAAGATGACAATGCTTTCTTCCATGTTATGTCAAACAACACCAGCAACTCTTATCTCATTGCACGTGCAATATTTGACATCATACCAAGGAGTGGCGACATTATCTTTAGCACAGAAGGCTCGATTAAGCAAATGAAGAGACAGATGCTTGGTACCAGTGATACATTGATCATAAGTGGGCCATTGCAAAAAAGCCAGCTGATTGGAAGACATGTCTGATGAACAGTGAGAACAAATCACAGTTAGTTGATGTTATGAATGATGTTTGGTGCTCTCATAAATTTGCTCCAAAACTTGCATAGAAAAAAATAATAACTGTCCCTCATGGTAACTGCTACCTTCTTGCGTCTGAAGATGGAACAACAGTTAATAAAACTGAGATTACATCATTGTTCTTAAATCAAAAAGAAACTGATACTGTCTCTATGCACAAGAGCAAGGCTTTGATACAGTTCGCATTCGCAGTTCTGACAGTGATGTGTTTTTCATATTGCTGCACCTTGCTTTCAAGACATCACTATTTCGTTTGATACTGGCTCAGACAACACAACAAGGCTTCTGATTGTAATTCACATAGCCAACAATGATGGAAGCTCTGCACTGCATTTCTGTCTCTTTGCGCATTCACGCGTGGGGAAAATTAAACCAATAAAACTGAGTCAGAAGACAGTGAGATTTCAAGATGTAAATTAACTTGATGTTTGGCATATCTCATGACATGGTGATCGACCTAGAAAAGTTTACATGTGCCATCTATGGGAAAAGTCGTCATAAGAGTGTACATGATCTTCGCTACTCTATTTTGAAGTAGAAGTGCATTAATCTCGAGCGCAATATTGACCTCAGCCAATTTACACCATGTAGAAAGACATTGGCTCAGCATATTAGACGAGTAAATCAGACTGGAATTTGGAAATTAGCCCATATTCCTAAGGCAAATATTCCTCTGGCAATTAATGGTCACGTATAGACTGAAAACAATGGGAAACTTGTGCCCATCTTGTGTCAAGGTCCAATTATCCCAATAGACATAGCAGAGGAAGATGATACATTAGAAAGTTATGACGATGTAGCAGGTTCATCAGAGGAAGAAGTGATGTCTGATGACAGTGCAGTAGCTGAAAGTGACAGTGATGAGGATTAGGTTTAGCTAATCAGTAGCTTACGATATGTTTATTTTATGTTCTATGGTAGTGCAAACTTATTTCATATTCTGGTGGAACAAGGACTTTACCACCGCTTTACCACCATTTCTGCTGTCACCACTATAAGATTTTGATGACATGGCAACTATTATGTTAGAAACTCTGTTTTTAAATGGGTGTTAGATAAACTGGTGAAATGAGTGTGCAATACAAAAGAATGACTGTCAATAACAAAAGCTTCCCCTTGGAATTGAAAGGGTGTATCTACCGTTTACAATTTTAAAGTGGCGATATGATCTTGTGTGAAAGTATTGGAAGGAAATATTCTACTCAGCTGCTGGTCAGATATAATATGGATGAAAATTACATGTACTTCTAATAGGTTCATGGAACAGTCACCACTTTGTTATTTTAATATTTTCTACACTAAGTTTTTTTTCATTTATCATGCTAGTCATAAGCAAAGTTTAATTTTTATTTACAATTTTCAACACTGTTATGCTCATTATTCACGGAATAAAATAACACTAGTTACAAGTTTTATTTTAAGTTTAGTTTTTTTCTGAGTTAGCACTAAAATACAAAAAAATGACCAAAAATACATGAAAAATACGTTTATCTAACTGTTCATAAATTATTACAAGACAGAAATATTTTTTATTGCCATAATTGAATTCCTCGCCCTCAAAAACATATGTATAGGCACCAATTGTGTGACTCTAACTGCCTTAGAACTCAAGTTATGGCACAAAACGTGATTTCAAAATTTCAATGGCGGCCATTTTGAAATGGCCTAAAATAGGTAGTCCATCCGACTTTTATTTGATGGGGGAGGTCTAATGAGCAAAACAAACTTGGTCTCAGACTTTCATGGGTGGAGGGTGCACAGTAACCCTTTCTGGCCCATGGACTAACACAAAAAAATGACCGAAAATGCACGAAAAATACGTTTGAATAGATGTTTATTAATTTTCCACAAGACAGAAACATTTTTTATTGGCATAATTGAATTCCTCGCCCCCAAAAACATATGTATAGACTCTAATTTTGTGACCCTAACTGCCTTAGAACTCAAGTTATGGCACAAAACGTGATTTCCAAATTTCAATGGCGGCCATTTTGAAATGGCTTAAATAGGTAGTCCATACGACTTTTATTTGATGGCATCGACTTTTGATATTGGAGAAGGTCTAATGAGCAAAAAAAACTTGGTTTCAGACTTCCATAGGTGGAGGGTACACAGTAACCCTCTCTGTCCCATGGACTAACACAAAAAATGACCAAAAATGCACGAAAAATACGTTGGAATAGCTGTTTATAAATTTTCCACAAGACAGAAACATTTTTTATTGGCAAAATTGGATTCCTCACCCCCAAAAACATACACATAGACACCAATTTTGTGACTCTAACTGCCTTAGAACTCAAGTTATGGCACAAAAGGTGATTTCCAGATCTCGATGGCGGCCATTTTGAAAATGGCCCAAAACAGGTAGTCCATCCCAACTTTTTTTTGATGGCATCGACTTTTGATATCCGGGGAGGTCCAATGAACAATAAAAACTTGGTCTCAGACTGTCCTGGGGGGGGTGCACGGTAACCCTATCTGGCCCATGGACTAATATGCGTAGGGGTCAGCTGTTTCTCGCTTCCCACTGTAACATAACAGTTTGTCTCAACCCGAACTCAACGTCCATTTTAGAGCATTAGTGAAATTATTTACTGAAAGATGTCACTCAAGTATATGGATTTGCTATGATTTGTGAAGCTGGTGCTGTGTTGGTTATGAAACGCATATAGTGTTATTATCTTGTCTGATGTTTGGCTTCATGACTTGGTGTGGCTTGTCATTGTGGAATGCCTGCGGGGCCACTATTGCATTCAGTCCCATGTCCCGCATATTTTGACAGTTGACTATACCTTTAAGTAAAGTTTTTTTTCTCACATATATTTAATAATAAAAAGAACAATTGCTATATTTTTGGTTTCAAATGTACACAAGTATAATTTATTTTTTTTAATTATTTTTCAATCATAGAATTTTTGTTTTCCAAATTTTTTCAGGTAATATAGCAAAATATAACTACTTAGCTGCATATGAATCTCAAGGTTAGCTAAGTTTAAGATTTAGGTGGCACAGAATTTTTTATTTTCATTTTTTACCACTTTTTCAACAATTTTCCTTCTTTAATTTGAAGTCAGCTCAATGAGCCATGCCGACATGAAGAATGTAAAAAATTCAAAAAATGCTTGAGTTTAACTATATTTGATCATTTACCTGTCATATGCAGTGTTTACCTCTGTAATTTTTGAAAAAAAATTTTTAGCTAACAGTTTTATAATTAGTGGAATTGTGTTTCTTAGTTGGTGGATCTGAAAGCAGAGCTGTTAAGAAAACAACAAGAGTTCAAGGCTGAGAAGCTCAATAGCAGAGCAGGTCACATAAGAACGAAGCCTATAACCAAGGTAATTTTAAAGCTGCACTGTAGACTGCCATTTTTTCACCAAAGTCATTGCTTAACCCTTACAACACTGAAATATTTTGGTATAAAACCATGGACATAATGGTCTAAAGGATTTTTTCAATTTGAAATAATCGTAATTGACTCAGTTTCAAAATGGCCCATTGTTTTTCTGGGAAAGAGGCCATTGGCGCATTGACGAAAAAATCCTTCCCAATCACTGCAACTCAACGCCCATTTGAGAGCATTGGTGAAATTATTTACTGATAGATGTCACTCAAGTATATGGATTTGCTTGATTTGTGAAGCTGGTGCTGCGTTGGTTATGAAATAAAAATAGTTACTTCATACTGCTGTTTATCTTTGCTCTGCAGATTTTTAGGGGATTGATAATATTCTTTTTAAAACAATTTTGACAGAAATCGAACAAATGGAGTAAACAGAATACTGGAGTGTTGGCGAGAGCTCAACAGGATCTGGAGGTTAAACAGGAGACTGATGATGTCCTGTCCCGCTCTAAGTCTGTATTGTACATTTAGCTAATTATGCTAGCAAAAATTGCTGCTTTAAAATCTTTTGAGTAGAAAAATAATCTGTTTAGTTAACATATTTGTAATGATAGGCACTATCCTTTATTTCTAGAATCTTCTATTCTACATGTTCTGAGACCATGGGTAATGTGCAAAATATCAAAATATCAAATGCCTTATTTATTCTAATAAACACCCATATTCCAATAAGCTCTCAACCCTCCTTGTTTGAAAATGAAATCCATGAACATGCAAGTCATGTGCTCTATTATATGATCATTACAAAACTATTATAATAAACGCCCCCATCCCCCCTCTAATCTCAGCGGTATTCCAATTAAT
Organism: Flabesymbios commensalis; assembly: GCA_964017125.1. Taxonomy (NCBI): domain Eukaryota; kingdom Metazoa; phylum Annelida; class Polychaeta; order Terebellida; family Flabelligeridae; genus Flabesymbios; species Flabesymbios commensalis. The sequence goes on along the minus strand of OZ024902.1, from coordinate 65,024,565 downwards.
GCCCCAGGCATTTATTAGAATAAATACGGTTTATTTTTTTCAACAGTTTTTAGTGTGTATACTGGATTTTCAAAGTAGGCCTTCTATGCTGTACTATTATGTTCTTTAAATAAAATATCCATAATTTATCAAATGTTAATTACTCTGGATTAAGATGGTTTCATAAGTGTAGTTTTTTTTCTAGGATTTATTAAAAAACTTTGTTTAAGAGAGTAGGCCTATTGCCTTGATCACTGTTGATCTAATATTCAATAATGCTTGCATTTTTACAATGAAAATGATCGTTCTTATTAGTTTATATATATGTTTTAGAGCTGCATTGGAGGCAAAGGCAAGACAATATGAGGAAATGTCAAAATTGGATAAAGTATCAGGTTTGTTATGCAACCTTAGGAGCAGAACATGCATGTAACCCCATTACCCATAATATGCACTATAATACAACAAGGAAAATTAAGCTTGCCTGTTTAAACATTTTTGCATCTGGCAATTCTCTACCACCAGAAATGCCTATAAAAGACATTCTTATGTATTTCTGCTACCAACTGATATATACTCCACATACTGACACAGCAATAACAAGTTGACACATATTCTAAATTGCGAGTTCCTACAACATTTGTTTGTGTGTAGATTTAGCTTTTGTTTATGCCCACTGAAAGAATAAAGATATTTATAATGGCTGTAGACCCGTAGCGCTTACTAAGACATTTATTATGTTTATGAAGATTTTAAATTGAAAAATATCTTTGGTCTCCATGGTTTATACAAAAATATTTCAGCGTTGTAAGGGATGAATGTCCATGACGGTGCTCCAATATTACACAGCATGTTGGGCCATTGCTTGTTTGTTGTTCAGCCAGCATCAAACAACTATAATTCAATATATTGAGTTCCATAGGCTGAAATCTGCCATGCTCTATATATACTATACATACATACACTGTATGAATCAGATAATCATTGTTATTGACAGAGGAGGATGGAGGGAAAAAGTTCTTGGTGGATTTTCAGCAAAAAAATATCACTGGAATTTTGGAGAGAAAAAGAGAGAGGGAAAGGAAAATGGATGAAGAAAAATATGATGCAGAAGTAAAAGAACGTCTGAAGGAGGCAGTGATAGAACCGAGTGAAGAACAAGAACAATGGTGAGATTTAGTTACATACCCATGGTGAAAATATAAAAATAAAACAAAAACCCTGTGTTGAAAATTTGTTATTCATGGTTCTAAAAATCACTTTCTCAAGACCAGCCATAGTCAACATAGCCACATCAACATAGCCATAGAATCACTGATATATTTTTAGATCATTTGGACTTTGAACCTATTTTTTTGTCTCAAACTGTATGCAATATTACTAAATCATACATAATGATATTGTCATTTCAGATACATATAAAGAACAAGTAGTTTGGTCATACATGTATTTAACAATATGCAAAACTGAGTACATAAAGGGAGTTTTAATCATATTTACAGTTTGTATCTATCAACACCCAAAACCATTAAAACAGCAAACGCTTTTATACAGCATTTATTTTTTGCCGATAAATATCTACAAAAGTAAAAAACATAATAAATACATACTATATGACTAGATTAAACAATAAACGAAAATATGAATTACTTTCTATTCAATGTCAGTTTAAATTTAACAAATACAATGCCACCTGCTGAGTGGATTTTAACTAATCTTTTAAACACGACAGTACAGTCATACGAATGTCACGGAATATTTATCAAATTGTGACACAAACATTCATTTAATAGATATTTAAGTCTGACGATAATTCGCTTAAATATAAAAGGAATATAACAACATAAGACCTACATTTACATTACAATATACAAGGTAAGAATCATTACAGAATTAATTTACTTCACATTTCAGTGAACATTAGCTTGTTGTACTGCTCTGTACTCTTAACCAGCATATATAACAAACCGTATTGAGAGGTTTTGACAGCTGAATGAAACTTGAAATGTACCTACTTTGAACTCGCTAACTTACATAAATAATAACAGTGATTACCTTATTTAATAGTTCATTTTCAAAAAAACAATTCTTTTAAACTTATTAAATGTAGACCTATTTTATAGAATACACTTTATAAATAAATAACTGTAGCTTTAAATTAAACCGAAACAGTATAAAACTAATGTTTAACAATTATAAACCAACCGGTTGCTTTCTTGAGTCTTGCGAATTAGATGTTGATCCCTTGACTTCTTGACTAAAAGTGACTGAGACAAACGGATTTCAAACCGACACTTTGACCACAAGGTGAAGGACATTGACCCCCACCCCCCAATTGTGCCACATCACGAATCCCATGATCATTTCCTGCCACGTCCACACTGACTAGTGGTCAAAATAAAATTAGAAAGCAAACTGAAAGTTATAAGCTAACGACACATAATGACTTAACTGATATTTATTTAATAACTTAACTAATACGTGTTTACACCTCCTACCTCATTATGGGGCGTCTTGTTCCTGAATAGGGAGAATTAAAACTAATTTGCGCACATCACGCTTGACACTTGTGTATTTATTACTATCTGACAGTTTATAAGACACTTGCACTTGTCTTACACAACCCTTGTGATCAGGATATACCTCTGACACTAGAGCGAGACGATAATCTCCTCGTATTGCATTCTGATCTGCAACCATAACCAAGTCTCCTATCTCTAAATTCCTGACTTCAACATGCCATTTAGGTCTAATGACAAGTGAAGGGAATATGGACTGATACCAGTTTTTCCAAAATTTACTCACTACTTCCTGGACATATTTAGTTCTACGTGACACGTTTGACACATTGGACCTATCCCCTGATTGCACTCTGCCACTAGCGCGTCCTAAGAGCAGCTGGTTGGGACATATGTAATTTAGTGCTAGATCATCGTTACCTCTTGTGTGAGATATGGCTAAAGGCCTTTCATTGACTAAGTCTGACGCTTCAAAAACGACTGTCTGAAGCTCACTAAAGGTTAATACGGCATCGCCTACAGCTAAAAATATAGCCTTTTTCACTAGTTTTACCATGGCCTCCACTGCGCCATTTGTATGCGGCGCGTCAGGAGGATGGAACCGCCACTCTGTTCCCACAAGACCACCCTGTCCATAAGCTCCTCTTGGCTAATTGACTCTCGTAATTTCTTTAATTCTGATGCAGCCCCAACGAATTTTTTACCGGGATCACTATAAATTATGCAAGGGCTGCCCCTGATCGACTGGAATTTTCTATGTACCAGTAGGAAGCCATCGGTCGCATAATCACGAGCTATATCTACGTACACAGCTCTTGTAGATAAACATGTGTACACACATCCCCATACCTTACCTGTTGATCGTTTATTTACTTCACCTTTTACTGTTATTGGACCAAAAAAGTCCACTGCACAATAACTGAAAGGTGGATTTGGTATTGTTCTGAAATCGGGAATATCACTCATTACTTGATTTAAATGTTGTTTCCTATTTTTCCTGCAGATTACACATCTATAAACAATAGCCTTTACTATTTTACGACCTTTCAGCACCCACGCTATACTCCTGAGTTTTACCATCGTAGCATCAACACCACTATGACCTCTATTGTGGCAATCTATTGCCAATTATTTAGAAAGATTATCATGTGGAAGTATTGGTACTTTAAAGTTTGGGTCCCTCTGGCTACCTAACCTTCCGCTTGTTACAACAAGTCCTGTATTTCTATCGCGGATTGGTGCTAATTTTGCCAGTGACCTTGTATCAGGTAAAACTTATTTTGTATAAAAGGTATCTTGCCTTTTTCAATTGATCAGAGTTGAGGGGTAACAATAGTTTAGATTTTGTGTTTACATTTACTGGTTTTGTCTTGTTGATCCATGCGTTTACCAGAACTAAAACTATTGCTACTGTTTTCAGAAGTTTAACAAATTGACTAAACCTTGAAACTGTTATCAAATCTTTCAAATTCAACAGTTCAGAACTGCTCAACTCCAAATTGCCTCCTACCAAAACCTCATTTTCTGCTTAGTTTTTAGCCTGGGATCTTGTGGTAATTTTAGTAAATGTTTTTCTTTGTAAGTCTATTACCTCACCCTGACATTTTTGACTAATTTCCTTCGACATAGGCCATTCATTTTCTGGCAAGTACAGCCACTGAGGACCATTCTGCCAAAATGTGTTAATACACAGTTCACTAGGTGGCGCTCCTCTGGTGATTAAATCAGCTGGGTTATCACCAGATGGTACCCGAAACCAATTATCACAATTAGTTGTCGACTGAATTTCTCCCACCCGGTTAGCATAAAAAGTGGAGAATCCATACGACTCCTTATTTATGGCTCCTAACCCTGTCATTGAGTCAATGAAATGGTCAACCTTTGTAAATTGGTATCTAGAATTTTCTTTGACAAATTTAGATAATCTGGCTGCGAATACTGCGCCACACATTTCTGACCTTACAGTTTCCCCCTTAAGGTAAGTGGAGACAGTTTACCCTTGGCCTCAACTAACCTCACTACAGCTTCATGCTCACCCTCCCACCTTACGTAGACCATAGCACCAAAAGCGCTATCTGAACCATCGCAAAATGTATTTAATACTGGGTCCACACACTGATCAATTTTCAAGCATCTTGGAAAATATACTTCAGAAATTTTTGTGACTTCTTTGAAAAATTGTACCCATTTAGGCACTAGATCATCTGGTATAGGCGTCCAATCTGGTATAGGCGCGTTGCCATGTTCTACGGAAAAGTATAGCACCTTTCATTTTGAAAGGTGCCACCAGGCCACAATAATCAAACACTGCCATTAATTGACTCATTACAATTCTTTTAGTCAAAGGGTTTGGCACATTTTGACTTACTTCACTTTCATTAAGGTCGGGCCCCGTATACATCTTCTGAATTTTTCTAGAGAAATTAATGGAGCCCCTAACATAAAGAGAATCTTTCTCGACATCATAGCCTAACCCTAAAGCTGTGGCCTCTGTGCCTTTTACTGCATTAGGCAGATTTATAGTTGTTTTATTTTCGATCGGTTTTGTGCCTGAATCTATCCACATTTTTATTTTGAAGCCTCCCTTCTTTAAAATCTGAGTTACTTCAGTTTTAAGACTTTCAACAGTCTCTACTTTATCTGAACTATCAAGTATGTCATCTACATACATGGATTTTACAATCGTATCAACTGCCCCCTCTAAGTGGCTAAACTCTGGTAAGTTAGCAGTTAGCCGTGTTGCTAACATTGCTAGGCAGGCTGCAGGCCTATCACCTATGTTGACTCTTAATATTGCATATGTCTCGATCTGCCCAGTGTCATCTGGCCATAAAAATCTATGTAAATGTACTTCTTTGTCCTCTAGGTAGACACTATTGTACATTTTTGATATATCTCCTATAAAGCCGTGTAACCCTTCCCTAAATCTAAGCAGGACACACCTTATAGGATTTAGTACATCTGGCCCTTTGGCAAGAATACTGTTAAGTGAGTACCCATCTACTGGCTGGCTGGAATTCCATACTATACGACAAGGGGTTGTTTTACTCTTTGGGTTCAAAGCTAGTTGATGTGCTACATACCAAACCGGCCCGTCCCAGTTTTCTATCTCTTTAATAGACAGCTTTCTAGCAGCTTTCCTATCAACCATGTCCTTAATTTGAGAGCCATAAATATCTTTCCAACTAGAATCTCTTTCTAACCGACGCAGTGTTGAATATAAAACTGCTTTAACAGCGTGAAAATTACCTGGAAGTTGATTTGGATTAAGCAAATATGGGTACTTGGCATCCCAGTGTGGTTCTGTAGTGTGGTTGTCGCCATTAGGCTTGAAAGTTAAGCAATCTTTAATTTGATCAAGTTCTTTTTCTTCTCTCAAAGGCATAAATTTGCCACCAGGCGTACAATTACCACACCTACAAGATCCACACTTGGGGTCACAAGCAGCCCCTATTTGCTCATACTTAAAAAAATTCAATGAAATCTTTCACATTGGTATGCAATGACAGTCTGCATCTATGGCAATCTGAAATTTCACTAGGCGATTTATCAAAATCGGCGAACTCAAGAACAGTATTTTGGTGTTCAATTACACAACTATCCGAGAGAGCTCTCAGACTCATTGCCAGATGTGTACTAGAAGTTTGCACATAATTTGTGCTGCTTTCAGTTATCCCTTTATAAGATCCACTGACCACGGTCCCCATGGGCCCATCCCAGAGTACTAAATTTCCTACAGAAGACAGTTTTGAGGGCATTAAACTGGCATTAGCTTGAGACAATAGAATGTCACATGTATATGGTCTCTCTAATTGCTTTAAAGAAAACTCAGGAAATAAATTTACCAGTTTTCCAGTATCAACTGAATTAGAAACGCTAGCAATGTTGTCAATACCATACATCACAATTGTAATTATACCAAACCTTGTTTTCAAATTACATGTATATCTAGTAGTTTCAATTTGTGTCTTGATACCAGCTATTCCACTAATGAATAAAGTAAATGGATCGCCCTTCAGCTTTAGCCGTTGAGCCATCTCATTAGTACAATAGTTGGTATCGCTAGCACTATCCCATAGAATACCGACTTTCACACCACTACTAGTATACGCATATTGCATCATCATGATGGGACAGGTGTCGCTGTTGCTGCTAGTTTCAAGAGTGGCTATTTTGCTATTACTTGACAATTTGCCTATATCTTCACTGATTTTCTTAATTTCGTCCATGTCACCTTTAGAAATAGCTGAATTTAATGATTTATGCAAAACAGAAATAGAGTTTGAATTATCAGCTGTAGGCCTACTTGAACTAGCAGCAGCGGCAGCGGGACCTGTACCAAATGTATCATCAACATGTAGCAAATAGTTTAACCACGATTACACTTTTTGCACAGTCTTGGGTTCGGATGTTTGCAATCAGAAGCCAAATGTTTACCTTTAAGGCACTTAAAGCACAGTTTTAGTTCACAAACTTTTCTATGTCACTCTTTTGGTGACATAGATTTGAATGATTTACACATCCAAATGGGATGACAGCCTTCAGTGCATACTTTACATATAATTTCACCAGTAAAATTGCCACTATTATAACTACTAGCATTTTGACTTGACTGACCTAGTGTTTGCAAATTTAGAATTGGAAACTTTAGGTTTTGAAGCTGATTCTTTTAGGACTGCCATCTCGTCGGATATATTGTGTTGCCATCGAACAAAAGAAATAAATTTAGCTGGTTTGTCCTTATCAGCTATGGCGTCGCCATCTATTGGGTATAACATTTCCCACCACTTCTCTCGAGCTGATGGTGGCAGCTTCCTCACAAGTTGTGCAATAATAGCTGGATTTTTCAGGCACTCAGAGCTATCGAGGTCATTAAGGTCATTTAGAGCACTGAGGATGGCTCTATAAAAATCTGCACATTTTAAAGGGTCACTTAGATGATTTTGTAAGTTCGCTACATCTTCTAAAATGTGGTTGATTTCACACCGTACTGTCTTGTTAATTCTGCGAGGATAGCAGTTTCTGTTTTACAGTCTGGAGCTAGCTTGTCTATCACATCAGAGGGGAGACAGTTCTTTAAGCAAAGAGCAAGTTCAGCATCGCTAGCGCCGACCAGCCGTGGCTTTATGACGTTGTTATAACTGTTACGCCACTCTATAAAATTACGAGACTTCCCATCAAACATGGGATAGTCCATTGCTTTTAATTTTACCTTTGACGGGTCGAAGTTGTTAAGCCTTTTAGGTATACGCTCGCCGTCTTGCGTGCTTCTCTAGTTCTTTTAGTCTCTTCGTCGACCCACGCAATTTCACCAGCGTCGTCTGTACTCAGGGCCTCAATGTAACTAGAATACAGGTCCTCCAGCTCATCCGCTGAAGTATTCATATCTTGGAGACATTTTCTCACATCAACTTCGGCAAAGTTGTCTTCTATGGCCTCTTTCAGTTTTCTTATGTTTCTTGTCAGTCGTGCCTTTGCGACTGTTCTCTTCTTCTTTAGCTCATCAGCCATGGTGAGCTCAGCTCCGATATTTATTATCAACACCCAAAACCATTAAAACAGCAAACGCTTTTATACAGCATTTATTTTTTGCCGATAAATATCTACAAAAGTAAAATACATAATAAATACATACTATATGAATAGATTAAACAATAAACGAAAATATGAATTACTTTCTATTCAATGTCAGTTTAAATTTAACAACTACAATGCCACCTGGTGAGTGGATTTTAACTAATCTTTTAAACACGACAGCACAGTCATACGAATGTCACGGAATATTTATCAAATTGTGACACAAACATTTATTTAATAGATATTTAAGTCTGACGATAATTCGCTTAAATATAAAAGGAATATAACAACATAAGACCCACATTTACATTACAATATACAAGGTAAGAATCATTACAGAATTAATTTACTTCACACTTTAGTGAACATTCGCTGTTGTACTGCTCTGTACTCTTAACCAGCATATATAACAAACCGTATTGAGAGGTTTTGACAGCTGAATGAAACTTGAAATGTACCTACTTTGAACTCGCTAACTTACATAAATAATAACAGTGATTACCTTATTTAATAATTCATTTTCAAATAAACAATTCTTTTAAACTTAATAAATGTAGACCTATTTTATAGAATACACTTTATGAATAAATAACTGTAGCTTTAAATTAAACCGAAACAGTATAAAACTAATGTTAAATAATTATAAACCAACCGGTTGCTTTCTTGAGTCTTGCGAATTAGATGTTGATCCCTTGACTTCTTGACTAAAAGTGACTGAGACAAACGGATTTCAAACCGACACTTTGACCTCAAGGTGAAGGACATTGACCCCCACCCCCCAATTGTGCCACATCACAAATCCCATGATCATTTCCTGCCACGTCCACACTGACCAGTGGTCAAAATAAAATTAGAAAGCAAACTGAAAGTTATAAGCTAACGACACATAATGACTTAACTGATATTTATTTAATAACTTAACTAATACGTGTTTGAAGTATCATATACATAGTTTTAATCATGTACATAGTTAATGTCAATCCTTTGATTTGATATTTGAAACAATAGTTAACTTGAAAAGTAAATGAATAGTGTCTTGAAGTATTAAGGCACGAGACCTGTTGTGTGATCGACACAATTGCGAGTCACTTTGTTCCTCCCTTTGAATATCAGTTTCCACTGTGATAATTCAATAATATGAATATTCTTTTTTTTTTGTTATTAAACCCTTACACCACTAAGCGTGACTATTAGTCATTTTTAAACCGTTTTACTAGATGTTTAAATCACAGTTGCATGAAATGTGCATTTAGTCATCAAGATTTACAAATGTTTGGTCTCAAGTAAAACAAATATGAGTAATTTTCACCCACTTGAAGTTGTGAGTCGCGGTAGCATCAAGATCAAGTGACTGAAAATTTTTTGGATTTGTGAAATCTCAGAGTTTATTTTTTTAAAACTAGTTATACAAGTGCTAGTAAAAACAGAAGAGAGACATCAGTAGTTCTGTAGGGGTTAAAAATAATCTAAATGTATTGAAGTTGTGAGTCGCATTAGCGAGACACAACTTTAGAGTTTTCAAAAAATCCTGTATATTTTTAACAGACTCGTTTCTGGTTAGAAACTATGATCAGTTACCAGCAGTAAACAGTATTATGTTATAGGCTACCCTTTGGAGCTGTAAGTGTATACTACTACAGTATGTAAATTATAATGTGCATAATAACAATGGACAATCAAAATTTATTGAGATAATAATATGTAGCTTTTTTATCTTGCTAATTTTAGGGTTGATTATGTGGATTCGCTAGGACGGTCAAGGCGGTGTTTGAAAAAGGATTTATCAGAGCTCATGAAAACGGATGTAAAATATCATACGTAAGTAAGCTGACGGTAACTCCGTAACTATTCAAAACAAGTCAGGGATATTGCAATTTGGAGCTCGCCAATTCAAATATTTTCAGAGACTATATAAATTTATTACAATTTGTTGGATCTTTACTCCATAACAGCAAATTTATGCATGTTAATTGGTTAAAAACCCAAAGTAGATCTTTCAATTTTTGTAGAAACTGTTAACTCTTAAAAGCTATAAACGTGATTGGTACTCTAATGGTTGATCATCACTTCATACAATATTACGAAATCATTTTGAATCAGTGTGTCACTTTTTGATTCTACAAAAGTATAAAGGCTGCTCTGTTATTCATTAACACAATGTATTTTTTATCCTGTCTTTATTTTCTCATGTAAATGTATCAATAAATATAACTTCCAATTATGTAAATTTGTTAATTTTTTCAATATGTAAATTTGTCCCACTGAAACCAACGTTGACTGATGCCAACCTTGCTATTATAAGACCTTCCTACTTTCAGTTACCATGTTTTCTATCCTGTGTCTTTTTAATCTAGGAAATGTGGCTCTGTCCAAAACAAGAGTGGAATTTCCGTTAAGCGTGACGTCTTATCAGAGCCACACCTGATGTCTGTCGACATGCAGCGAGAAATACAGAGACAAAAATGGGAGCAAGAGGAAGAGGAAGAATTGAACAAGCCTGCCGGGCCCGTCCATTATGCTGATGTTCAGTACAGCGGTAGGAGACAGGGAGTAATTTAAAAAATGAGGAGATATTTTTTTTCAGCCATCACATTAATTGAAGGGTTCCATGCATAAACATTCTAACTCGAGTTAGCATAAATTTTTGTATTCCATGCTATTTCTTGTAACCATATGCATCTTGTGTGAAAAAATTGGGAGTTCTAGGGTGGATATATTGTTAGTTCCAAAAAATGCTATTCAGAGTTGGCATAAACATTATCTAATATAGATGGCACAAGTTCATGCAATGTTAGATTGACATAGACTTGCTCTCGGGAAGCCGGTACGACCAGTAGATATTGACAAGCAGTATTATGCTAACTGAAAAAAATACCGTGCAAGCACTCAAATACCCCGCGGCTCATGCAGTGACTCTATATATGCCAGGTTTCAAGGCAAATAATTGAAAATAAGAAAGATTTATTAAAATTGATAAAACCAAAAGAGCCGCCACAGCCTCGTTTTTAGTCTCACATGAAAACGGACAATACTAATAGACTCGCAGACCCCGAAAACCTATATATATACCAGGTTTCGAGGGAATTCTGAAAAAAAAATTAGTTGCGGCCATTTTGATTATCGGTGGAAAGCTGAAAATCTAATCAGGTGATCTCCATACTCATGGGTAACTTCACGTATAAAATTGGAGAGATCCAATAATTATTTTTCAAGTTATCGCGTTAACAAGATTTTTTTTAAATCTTTGACCTTGACCTATGACCTTGACCTTGGTTAAAAAAAAGTGCAGGGAGGGGTTAAATGTTTGTATGAATTATGAATTTAATCTGTTGCACCATGTTGGTGTAGTAGCCAAAAGAGTGTGTGCGGCGGCGGCGCACGAAGGGGACGACAATACCCCTTCGGTCCGAGGGGTAAAAATTAGAAATGAAAACATTAATAACATTTAAAATGGCTATGTATGTTACACATCTGCACTAAATCAGTCACATATCGCATTTTCAGAAAATGAATTAATGTAGGGCACAATGTAATATGGTGAACAGAACGATTGAAATATTGCTGTGGTTCTAACCGCTAGTTATTATCGTTTTTCATCATTTATAGAATGTTGGCCGTTTTAAAATATGACTAAATTTTGAAAAGATGTGGAACGCCTCAAAATGAAACGTATCCCCTTATGTATCCACTATTGTAAACAAATGTAAAAAAATAGAATAGAACTCACACATGTCGATTTATAAAACCCTTTTTTTATGCGTATAAGCCTATATATCGATATTATTAATGTTTCAAAGATATTGAAAATCTTGGGTGTCTTAGTGTTATTTTTTGTATTTTTATGTAAAATGCGTTATGTGACTGATCACCTGCAGATTGGTCACATATAATGGGAACAATTTGGTGTATAACAACATTCCTAAAAATAAATAAATATCAATAGGAATAGACGTCTTGGTGAGGTTATCCAGTATGATATCTAGACTTTTGTTAGGTTAGAGAGGCCTGTCAGTCTCCTGCTACTATTATTATAGAAACATATTCATAAATCTGTGGAGTTGTTTGGAAAAGAACAAACACTGTCGAGTAATATCGATATATTTACTAATATCTGAACGAAATCAATCTCGATGTTCTTTAAAATATTAATGTTGATGGGTTAAGAATTCCTCATGTACGTAACGTAGTGTATAATGACAATAATTATAATAAACACGGATGTCAAATTCGCTGCACCGATAACATAACAAATTATTTTACACCAAGAAATATACTTTATCTGACAAAAAAATATTTATCTGTCTGCAATGACGAAACAATACATTTTATCCTCCTCTCTACAGTTGTTGCGTACAACATGCTAAATTTAAGACCAAACTACATTTTCTCTTCACAATAAAAAATAATCAATCGATATCTCCTACCTTATATCCCCGTGTATAATGCGATGTTTTTTCTTAGCTATTCATGTCACAAAAAGGCACCTCGTATTATACATAAATGTAGAATTTTTTAGCTCTCTAGCGGTAAGTTCAGCGGTAAGTTCTCTAGCGCTAAAACGTATCTGTAAACGCTTGTCAGCAGGCCTACTCGCCAGGCCTTCAGATTTGAAAATTATTGGCGGGTGAAAAAAAGGTCACCTCAAAGTGGTGATGCGAGTGATCACTCACCATATTTAAATGCAATGCTAACTGTTTGATGAAAATTGAAAATAAACTATAAATTTTCAAATTTAAAAAAATCTGAAAACACTGAGGTGAGTTGTATTTCGCTCACGTGACTTTACACTTGCATGAGTTATGATGTGCGTGAGCAATCACTCAAGCCAAATCTGAAGTCCTGACTCACGACGATTTTGATAATGCACCCAGTGAGCACGATACACTAACGCAATGCTGGGTCAAATTTCGACATTGGCCCAACAATTCTAAAGCAGGATTGGACATTTGTTGTGAGTGAGTGCAAGCTCCCAGCAAACAAGAGAGGTTCACCCAATGCTGGTACATTGTCGGGCCACCGTCTGCGACGCTAACACAACATTGTTCTAGCATTGGGTGAATGTGTCGTGTTTGCTGGGAGCCCCCGTCTCAAGTCCCGGGCAAAGACGCGCGAGGCACCTTTGAAAACCACGGGCAGATAAATGACGCCGTTAGTCTGCAACCAATTCACACTCCTGACCTGTTAATTTATATTGATAATGATTTAATCTAAGATCGCTTTTCATATGGGAGTGTTCTCTTGTGTACGACGGTAGGCCTATCTGAACATGATATTTTATTAAGATGTATTGGAATGAGAGAATGCGATGACGAAATATAACAAGATGTAACTGATTATATTTCCTATGGCAAATTATATACGTGTAGGCTTCAGAATGTGCATACTGCTGGGATAACATGTTGTCGTTGCTGATTGATACGGTATTGAGCAAATGGTGGTATCTGTTTGCTTATTTCACGGAGTACGGCTGTGTTATTACACCCAGACACCTTATACAGTCAACACTCTCTTATGTCTAGACAATGTGGCTAGTCTGCAAATGTTTTACAATCACATTTCTTCTTGGAATGTTTTTATTTGAGCACGACGATATTAAAATTTTCTCTTTGTAATAGATAAATTTAAATAATATAAATTTGTCGGCCAAATAGATGTATAAATACTTTAAAATCTCTCTGTATATGTAGCCTGTGCAGGCCTCAGAATGTCTGCCTCAGAATGTTGGCCTCAAAACGAGACAGTCGCGATGAGATGCACTCTGCCGTGGAAAATGAAAAAACACATCTGCTTAGTCTACAAGTAAGCAGATACTGCCCTTTGGTTTTGCAGAGCTGTACTGTTGCCGCTGTTCCCGTCATTGAGCATTGTGTCCATGTATGCAGATGTCTGTGCTGTGTCACGGTGCTATTTAGCAGATTAGCAGAATAAGATAATATCCATGCCTCACATTGATTTAGATGTCCCGGGACGCTGCCGACATCCAAAATTTGAGGTCGTATTATACAGAGGGGCAGGCGTTTTTCAGGTCATCCAAGGCCTCAAATCTTAACTCGTATTATACATCGCGTTGCACTATATGCGGGGATATACGGTAATTAAATATTAAATAACCGGCAATAGCGTGTTTGACATTAAATCTCTCACGTGGGATGAATGGAGTTACCCAGAGTGAATTATTCTTCCTATTGTTACTCTGGGGACTATTCGACCCGAAAATAGCGGAGCTGCGTGAAATGTCACTGAGTTTCAGCATTAAATTGCTCAGCGAAACCCAAGTCTCCGGCCATCTGGGCATGTCTGGGAGGTAGATCCCCTAGACATGCCCAGAACCCCTTATCGGGCGAGCAAAGAAAAACGCTCTCAATAACCCACCATGCCCTATCACCCTCACATCATCATCTGTACATCATTCATCTCATCAATTGACAACAACGTTTTTATCGTATTACAATGTCACTTAAAAGACCTTTTGTGCCGAAAAGTGACGTGAAGCAATGATTTACTACTACTACTACATTTCTGATGATCTGATTAACTTTTTAGTGCTGCAGCAGACCCACCAAAAAGACGTTATTTAATGAGCAACCTTCCATGAAAAAAAAACATTAGTTATCATATACCATTGGAAAGCTTGAAATCTCTCTAAGATTATGGCTATGGAGGATAACAAGAACGAAATTTTGGACAAATCTGGCAAATTAACCCTTTGTGAACCAACATCACATATTTAGTTCATATTTATTTTATGTTATGGTCATCGATATAACTTGAAATAATATGCAGCAAACCATCCATCAGCACCAAACACATATATTTAACCGACCATTACCTGAAAAAAATATAAAAATATTAATTTATTATTTCAAGCACCCTTTCACTGGTAGAAAACACGCAAAAATAAATTATTGACCTTTAAATTGTGAAAATGTTTTCTTAATAGAGATATCAATTAGTCCTCTTGCTGAGGGGGGGTCCTGTGTGCATTTTTAGTTCCCCTAAGTTTCTAATAAAATTCGTTTAGGGGACCACCCCAAGAGTAAAAAAAACTTGGGTAGACATGCTGGATCATGGTGGCAACTCAGGAAAACGTTTTTTAAAATGGCCGCCAGAAGCCATTCTGAAAAACCTATATGTCAATATCTTTTGCACCTCTTTTTCAAAGAGTCAAATTGCCAAATTTGTCCAACATTTCGCGCTTGTTATCCCCCCTAGCCATATTCCTGAAATTTCAAGCTTTCCAACGGTATATGATAAGTAATGTTGTTTTTTTGGTGGAAGGTTGACTCAAATTTTGGTCACTTTGCTGCTACACTATTTTGGGATGAATCCATTAAAAACAAAATGGCCGCCTAAAAAGCTTGTGGGCTCGATAACTTCTGAACCGTTGGTTGGATCGCATTCAAATTTAGTCTGGTTGTTCTCTAGATATTTCTGATGATCTGATTAACTTTTAGGATGAATCCATTAAAAACATAATTTACCATGGTGGTAGTCGGGGTCATTATAACTGATGAATTTTGTTTATTTTTCGCAGACATGACCTATGTGCCTGAACAATTCATCCCATTATATTCTTTTGGCACCAAGCCATAAGCGGTCGTTTTCCAAGATGGCCGCTTAAAAAGCTTGTGGGCACTTATGAACCATTGGTTGGATTGCATTGAAATTTGGTATGGTTGTTCTCTAAGTATTTTTGATGATCTGATTAACTTTTGGGATGAATCCATTAAAAACAAAATTGCTGCCATAGCCATTTTAAAAAAAATGGCCGCCTGAAAAGCTTGTGAGCAAGATAACTTATGAACCGTTATTTGGATTGCATTCAAATTTGGTATGGTTGTTCTCTAGGTATTTCTGATGATCTGATAAACTTTTAGGATGAATCCATTGAAAACAAAATGGCTGCCGCAGCCAATTTAAAAAAACTTATGAACCGTTAGTTGGATTGCATTCAAATTTGGTATGGTTGTTCTCTAGGTATTTCTGATGATCTGATAAACTTTTAGGATGAATCCATTGAAAACAAAATGGCTGCCGCAGCCAATTAAAAAAAATTACATGGTGGTGGTGGGGGTCATTTTGTTATCATCATTTCTTCATATTGATGGACAGAGCCTACGGCTGAGGCGTACTGCAATCAATTGATGGTTATTTTTTGTAGCTGGGTGTCAGCCCAGGTACATTATTATCAGAATCTGTTCTATGAATTTGGGACAAAAAGTGACGTTATTTCATTCATAAAACTGATAGATGGGTGAATTCCATTCATAAATTTGACCATTGGCCTTAGTTTCGGGGACCCTATCTGTAGATACATATACGCATAAAGCTCCTTATATCAGATTGATACAAAACAAGACTGTTCGATGTTGACGGTCCTTTAACTACTGGTAGTAGGTTAGTACTCAAGTTTGTCCAAACAGAAATGTTATTGGCTGATCAGCAATGGCCCTTGTCCAGCATAATCAATCAGCTATGTTCTGATTGAGCGCAACTTATGCAAATTACAGGGCCTGGTAACAAGCATTATTCTGGGGAGAAGGGTTTGTATCCTGATCAGTGATTAGCCAG
The DNA here is from genome assembly GCA_964017125.1 of Flabesymbios commensalis. Taxonomy (NCBI): domain Eukaryota; kingdom Metazoa; phylum Annelida; class Polychaeta; order Terebellida; family Flabelligeridae; genus Flabesymbios; species Flabesymbios commensalis. The sequence goes on along the minus strand of OZ024902.1, from coordinate 65,007,919 downwards.
CGATGACATCATTTAAAAGTGACACAATAGCTGACATTCATCTCCAAATATGGTATGCCCTATTGCTCTCAAGGATTTCCCCTCCTGGAACATACTGCATGCTGATTGGCCACCGATGACATCATTTATAAAACATGTCTGACCTGAATAGCTGACCTAACCTCTGCGGTCAGAATTATCTGTACATAGCCTGGGCCTACAACACGTCACTCCACTGCAGATGAAATGAGGGAGGTGTGGTATTCAGTTACCATTAATATCGTTATCCCGCAAGGTTTCAGGTCAACCCAGCAACCACGATGCGTTGACCCAATGCCGATACAATATTGGTCCGATGTCGCAGACGCTGGGCCAACAATAAATCGCATTGGGTCTGCTGAGCACCTGTAATCAATGTTGTGTTGTTCATCTGGTCTCGACACATATTCGCCTATAGTCTACCCAGCATACACAAGACATTGAATCAATGTTGTTTTACCGCTGGTCCAGCGTCGTAGACTGGGGTATAGGCACTACACACCACAGCTGATCAGCATGATCTTTGAGTCTGATTGTCACAGGTCTCATAGACATATCCACACCTTGTTTCCCGATTTTCCTGCTGTAGACCTACATAATACATTGTAAATAAGTTGTAAACCCCAATACAACACAACGTAGCAAAAAAAATTTGCAACTGAAGGTTGTGGACAGACTTTGGGTTGTCACTGTTGGGTGTGGGCTCTTCCAGGGCTACAACGTGGCTCACCCCTGTGGGGGATGGTGTTGACCTACTAACGTTACTTATGCTCAAAGTCTCAACGTTTGTTGAAAATGTTGTCAGAAAAAAAAGTTTGTTGTCGATATTTATTAAAAATATGTTGACCAGAAAAACCACCAAATGATAACGTACATAATAGGAAAGGTATACAACAAAAATATATATTTCAGTTCTTCAACGAAAATTAAAAAAAAATTGTCGGAGGTTCATCACAAATTCAAGTTTAATGCAGACTGCTAAATATCTTTTAGTAATTTATAGCCCGCCTTTTAATTTTAATTAAAAAAGGTGGGCTATTGCAATTGAAGTTCGGCGTCGTCAGCGTCGGCGTTAACATTTACTTGTGGGCGCGATAACTTGAAAAGTTTTTCATGTTTCCTTCCCAAATTTGTTTTGCATGTTACTATTGACCACTTCTCGGACAAGTTCAATAATGGCTGAAAAAAAATTCAAAATGGCAGACTTATTGCGATTTTTCACCTTTTACGTCAATAATTTGACCTTGTGGGCGCGATAACTTGAAAAGTTTTTCACATATCCTTTTCAAATTTGTTATGCATGTTACTAATGACTAGTTCTCGGACAAGTTCAATAATGGCCGAAAAAAAAAAAAAAATGGCCGATTTATTGCGATTTTTCACATTTTACGTCAATAATTTGACCTTGTGGGCGCGATAACTTGAAAAGTTTTTCACATATCCTTTTCAAATTTGTTATGCATGTTACTAATGACCAGTTCTCGGACAAGTTCAATAATGGCCGAAAAAAAAAAAAATGGCCGATTTATTGTGATTTTTCACATTTTACGTCAATAATTTGACCTTGTGGGCGCGATAAGTTGAAAAGTTTTTCACATATCCTCTTCAAATTGGTTATGCATGTTACTAATAAGTAGTTCTTGGACAAGTTCAATAATGGCCGAAAAAAAAAAAAAATGGCCGATATTTTGCGATTTTTCACATTTTACGTCAATAATTTGACCTTGCGGGCGCGATAACTTGAAAAGTTTTTCACATATCCTTTTCAAATTTGTTATGCATGTTACTAATGACCAGTTCTCGGACAAGTTCAATAATGGCTGAAAAAAAAAAAAAATGGCCGATTTATTGTGATTTTTCTCATTTTACGTCAATAATTTGACCTTGTGGGCGCGATAACTTGAAAAGTTTTTCACATATCCTCTTCAAATTTGTTATGCATGTTACTAATAAGTAGTTCTTGAACAAGTTCAATAATGGCTGAAAAAAAATTCAAAATGGCTGATTTATTGCGATTTTTCTCATTTTACGTCAATAATTTGACCTTGTAGGTGCGATAACTTCCATATTTTCACAAGTATCGTCTTCAAGTTTGTTATGCATGTTACTAATAAGCAGTTCTTGGACAAGCTCAATAATGGCCGGTAAAAAAATCAAAATTGTCGACTTATTGCGATTTTTCACATTTATTTTACGTCCATAATTTGACCTTGTGGGCGCGATAACTTGAAAAGCGGCTGGTTTAACATACCATTTATATCTTGGGTTGTTATTTACGTGATGACATTCGTCTTTACTTTCTTTATCATAATTCGGCGGCGGGCTATTATCGAGTGTGCTCTTGTTTCATATAATTCTGTTTATGGTTAATATAGTGATATGTTTGAATGATATAATCTCATAGTAAAGTATTCCATATCTGCAAAAAATGATGTTCAAGACATGCCACCCCTTGCCATGTTACTTGATAACTGTGGGGTATAATTTTCTGCTCATTGTAGTCTAGCCATTCATTTAAAAATTGTATGCATAGTGGACAAATCTAATATTTTGATGTGATGTTGGCCTACCTAGCCTCTGCCTAGGCAATGAAGTTAGGCCTAAAACACATACTGTGTAACAGTCGACCATGCTGGTTTTGACAACATCAGATGTAGTAGGCCTACACCTCTAGAATTGGAGATTTAATTTAGCTCTATGATAAATAGCCAAAATTAAGTTGTTGCCGGTCCGACATGACAAACTTAAAATTGGGACATTTACAACCTCAGTCAAGGTGAAGCTGTGACAAGAGGATGATCATCATTTAATTATCCATTTATAGCAGTCTTGATATAGATAAAATAAGCACACTAAATGTATTCACACCTCTATTATTGTGTTCAGAAAATCGTTCTCACGGTGTTGCCTACTACAAATTTTCCAAAGAAGAGGAAGCCAGGGTCAAAGAGATGGAGACATTACAGAAGCTAAGAAAACAGGTGATCATGATAAATAGAAAAAATAATGTACCCAGTCTTCTGACTAATATGTCAGTCTAAACTAAGCACACAAAAATATGTATACATACATGTACTGCTGTTTTGTATAAAACTATATATTTTATTTCACTACTCTGTACTTAATTTATTAAGAACTATTTTCATTAATATCTGCTTTCTGAATAATTGAATGACTACTTATACTTTTTAGAAAGATTGCATGATTTTACAAATGAATTATAACATGTCCTCCACCTGAGTATTTAACACTAATAATAAGTCCTAAAATAATAATTCTAGTAGGGCCTACTCGTAGAGTAAACATCATCTTAATATGTTATGAATGGTGACAATAGTCGTTTTTATTTTCGGTGATTTAAGCATTTATCAACTGAATATCAATAACTGTCTCTCCACCCCGACCTTGTGGAGCAGTAGGCCATACAGAGGAGATATTATTATTTGCCATATTATATTAATGGAAAATAAAAGAGGGTTACATGACCGATTTCACAAATTAAAATTGTGACCGATTTCACAAAGTTATAAATACTCCAATATTATTATCATAATGGCTTGTTAAAACAATCAATTGTATCATAATTTTATCTATGATTTGTGTTCTATTGTTTTTTTTAAGAGAACAATCTTGCAAAAACTTACAAAAGCTTACAGTAGCTATTATGGAAAATGAATAATACTACATTGAGCTATGCCTATGGCCTGTATGAATCTCATGTGTTTACGTGTATGAAAACAACTTTGGTGTTGTGTACATGTACTAGCATTTCTGATACTGACCTAACATTAAACCAACATTTGCACAACAGTCCAAGACAGTTGGGAAGGACAGCACAAGTTATTTATTGCCGTAATTGAGTGTGCTGACAGTGGACTACATCATGTGATATCGATGCGTAAGGGTGTCATAGATTTCACGGTGGAAGTGTCAATGACACCGCACAGCTCAGTCACTCTCTGTTAGGCTTTATTATGTAACAAAATTAATATTTAAAAATTATAAATTCATGAATTCAAAACTTTGCTAAAGACTGAAAATCACAAAGTATCCAATCAGCAGTATTCAAATAAACTGTGTACTTTAATATTGTTTAAAAGAGGCACACATTGAAACTTAGTTGTTTGTTCATTGAATGTAGAAATAGTATTTTCAGTTTTGTTAAATCAATAAACTGACGCAGGCGATGAGGTATGATAATGTAAGGGAGTGCCCAGGAAGAAAAGGTTGAAAAACCTAAACAACAATTGTATAGCTTATCCTCTCGAGAGTTAAAAGCTACGTCCTGTTGGTTAGTCCACCTACCATCTGTACAGACTCAAGGGTCTGTCAGTCATTTCAATTACCCGTGTATAGCTAGCCTTTAACCCTTGTCCTGCTAGTGTCCTATAACGTACGTTTTTACAAATGTTTACACACTGATATTGAAAACTATTTTGTGATAGATACTCAGTACAGTTGTACATGTAAATCAAATAATTTGAGTTGGAAGATGTCTATTTTTTCATCAATCGAATTGAAATATATCTCAGAACATCGTACTACTAATCGCTAATCTTATATGACAAGACTTTATTAGAATTGCCAATGCTATTATTGTTATTAATTTTATTACCGGTACTATTCCTTCATTTTTACATTATTGGAACTCATTCCAATAATGTTTTAATATGGTTCACAAAACGGATTCTGAGCACTGTTTTTCTGTATCCATATAATGTGTGTCCCAAATGGCTATCACTCACAGCTTCTCAAACACGGCAAAACGCATAGGTTCAGTTTTCTGTCATTCCATAACCTACAGTAGGCACACCAAACGTTGTTTCTGAATAAGCATAAATACCTATCTTAGGTTTTCCGTTGTCAATTTTACGACAGTTGGTGGTCCCCAATTTTTGAGCTGTGGGTTGAGCCATCAGTTTATACCCTGTAGATAGCCAATAGATTTTACTGAAAATATTGCTTACCTTCGGATCAAACTAGGCCAATATAATCTTAAGAAATTGCCACAATGAGAGTCTGAAACTGGGGGAAGCTGGCAGATGTTCTACTTTCTAAAGCAAATATTTTGATATAGATGCAATATTTTGCAATGATATATCTTGCCTTTGAAAATCTAACCCTTGGTCTTAATAGCATCTAGCGCTACAGCCAATATTGTGGTAAAAAAATTCTTAGTGCTGTTGATCAACATCTTAGGCAAACCATTGGACGAGATGGCCTTCTCTGACCAATCACACACAGAACATCTAGGTCACTCACATCTCTGGATATTTCAACATGGACAGACAGGTGGCATTGATACAGTGCAATGTCAAGGAGGCTGAACCAGATCTCAGGCTCATCATTGGTCGAGAAAATCATCTCTACCAATCTCATGCACGATATCTGGGTCAGTTATACAATGAAGGGCCATCACACTTTTCATGAGTTAGCTGATAATGCTATCAACTCGAAAGGCAGTATCTGCTTAATTGTAATGTAAGCAGCTGCTGTGTTTGTTAATTCTGGCTGTGTATGTCAGTGTATACACATGATACAGGCTCCGGCTAACTGTGATTATGTAATACGTGAGGACTCGCCACCCTCTCACTTCTGACTGTGAACTAAATCTATTTAAATTGTATATATATCAGGATTCAAGATATATATTTGTTCTTTTCACCTCAAACTATTCAAGATAGATATAAAACAGACTTCCTTAGCGCCAATATTGATGAAATGATCAATTTTTAAGTTTTTTTTAAGTTAAGTATCGAACCAACTGTACAGAGACGGAAAGCCAGATGTGGTATGCCTTTGATCAGCTATCACCCGGCAAGCTCAACTCGTTGCCCCAATGCTGGGCTAGTGTTGGCCCAGTGGTTATTGTGAATCAATGCACGCGGTTATACAGAAACATATAGCAATGCCCGTTATATATAAGTTAACTTTTTCATTGCGACGATTTGACATGGATAAAGGACAAAGTATGGTGAAATATGAACCCTTACACTGCTGCATAAAATTTGCAGCATGTGTGGTTTCCCACTAAGTAATATCTGGCACGTTTTTTTTTCAAAATAAAAATCTGATGAAAAACTGATATTAAAAGCCATTATATTGAAAAATCAGTCAGTTAGCTATATTTAGAGCGCAAATAGGAAGACGCCACAAAACGAAAGTGACATTTTTTTTTTTTGCTTGCACAGTACATTAGTCCCCTCTGATACAACTTTCATACTGCAAGAGAACCAAAGTCGCATCAAAGGGGTAGTCATATCTGAGAGGGGTGAAAAAAAACCTCTAGAAATAATGTAATATGGGCCGAATTTGATGTTTAAGACACCTCCATTTTCGTTGTGACAGTCTGATAAGCCAGAAATTGGTGCGGTGTTGTTCTAATTATGGGCCATCGTCATCAATGGCGGCATCGGCTTGGCGTCTCGTGGAGGCGTACCCCGTTTACGTTTTTTCTCAATGATGATAGATTGCTATACCCTGCCTTATTTTTCAAATCAATAACTTTGCGAGCTTAGGCGCTATCATTATCTTTTCAGCATTGAATAAGTTTTTCTGGTGATATTTATTACATGTCCGTAAGACCATAATTGAAAAAGTTAGGTATTTGAAGTGGAATGCTTATCACAACTAGCAGACACACGGACACCGCTGACGTCCCCTGCAAATTAGTGGTGTAATGCACCTTGTAACGCCAAGCTTGCATTGGATGTTAACTGCAGCGCATATAAATAAATATTTACATCGAAAACCTCATTTAAACATGGTTTTAAATTAATAACAGAAAAAGTATTTAGGATACAGTAAAAATAGTTATATCACCAGAAAGCATTTTTCAGCTACTATAATCTGATATGCGTCCCAACAATGTGGAAACATAAAAAGTCGTATCTTGTCAGTGCAGGGCCGGCAGACATCTGCAGACGTGACACAGTCTGTGAACAGCTAATTTCAAAAAGTCGTATCTTTACGAAGATATCACTATCTGGTACAGTGATTTGAAGCTACCAGTACACATCTGCACACAGTGTCAAGATTGTGTCAATGCTGGCCCACTTCATACTACGCTGTACCAGACTTTGGCTTAACATAGTATCTGCTGGGCTGTATTGGCGGATAATATATTTGTTTTGATTACAATTTTACATGGCTCATTGCTTAATATAAATATAAACTTCAGTCTTATGCAAAAAAATTACTCTCAATAATGTTCAGAACCACAGGCTTCTTGTTTTCTTCATATAAGTCTTTCCAACGAATTCAACAAGCTGTGTCATACCCATCTTTCTTGAAAAATTATTTGTTTATTTTATATCGTGCAAAATGTAACATTAAACTTGAATTGGATAATCTGTGTATTGACAAACTTCTCCATAATACAGTACATTTAAGCAGCCCTCGCCGAGGCGGGCTGTTTACTGTATTACACACGGTCCGCCACGGCAGTTATTTGCTTTCAAGATAGCTACTAATCTATCAACTTCTGCTTCCTCATACTTCACATAACCATCACATACCACTGGGGAATTGTTTTGGTGACATTTTGATCCCCATATCATCAACCCTTTAATTACTATGGCAACTAACGAAGAAATGCTCGTTAGCGCATTTCTGGAAAAAGTTGCCATCAAATCTTCACAAGATCTCACACAAGAATAACCCATGACAAATTTCACACTAAAGAATCCAAAAGTTGCCATCAGATCTTCACAAGATCTCACACAAGAATAACCCATGACAAATTTCACACTAAAAAATCCAAAATGGCCGCCAGTTGGGCAGTTTAATTTTTTTTTTCCTTCACTATTACGGAAATCTTGCATGTTAGCTGATCTATGAATTTCTGCTTCCTCATACTTCACATAGCCATCATATACCACTGGGGGATTTTCTGTGACATTTTGATCCCCATATAATCAACCCTTTAATGATATAAATAATAATAATATACACTTATATGGCGCCATATCCAACCTCAAGTTGCTCTTTGGCGCTACGAACAAAAATGACAATAAACATGATCAACTTGGTACATTAAGGTGAAAAATTCATAGCATCTCTACAAGTATGCGATATTGAACAAATGACTTTTTAAGTGTCGCTTAAATTGATCAAGCTTGTTACAACTTCGTATGTGATATGGTAATTTGTTCTAAAGTAAGGGGGCAGCTTTATTAAATGATCTATCACCATATGTTTTCTAACAGCCGAGATGATACAATTTTCTCAAGAATCTTTGAAATGAAAGAAAGGTTAGACACAGGACGATAATTTTTCAAAACATCCTTGTCAAGCGTTGGTTTTTTTAGGAGTGGGCTGACAATCGCCTTTTTCATTGAACGAGGTACCGTTCCTATTTCCAGTGAAATGTTAATAATTTTTGTGATTGTTGGTAGCAGTGTAGGTAAAATATCTATCAAAAATCCAGCTGGTATTGGATTTGATTTCTTAGGACTTTTGCTAATAATCTTAAACACCTCCTCTTCAGTTGCTGGTCTAAAAGTTTCCAAAGAAATATCAGAAGATTTAATGTCAGAGATACCTGTGGAAGTTATATCAGTGCAGCTATCAGAATCAAGTTTTTGTCTGATTTGAGATATTTTGGTGATGAAAAACTTGTTGAAAATATCAGGTAATTCCTTAATTGAGCCGGATGATGGTAGTGCCATTTCTTTTCTCTTGTTCTGGAGACTATTTATAATATTAAACAGAGCCTTTTGATCTGTTCCACATTCTTCAATTTTGTCTGCATAGTATTTCGTTTTCAAAGATTTCATAAGATTACTCACAAGTTTGTTCCACAAATATCTCTCGATGAACAATCAAACCTGTTTTCGACATTTTTGTTCAAATTTTCTACATTTTCTTTTTTCTGATCTAAAATCTTTATTCAGCCAGGGATAGTTTGGTTTGATGGCAACGCGCTTTTTTGTAATTGGTGCATGATCATCTAATGTTGCAGCAACCACGGTGTTGTACTGGTCAGTCAATGTGGTGAGGTCAGAGGATGGAGATTTGTATAATGATAAAGATAAAATATCTTCTTGGAATTTCGCCTTGTCTATATGGTTTATTTTTCTCGATTGAACACCTGTATATTGAGTCTGGTTTGGGATGTGTCAATTCAAAAAGTACAGACTCGTGATCACATATAAACGAGCCAGGCCGGACATCCGCTACTACGGTGTTATCACTATCTGATATTATAAGATCTAATGTGTGTCCACTCGTGTGAGTTGGCCAATAAACATGTTGCTGAAGATCAGCTGACTGGAGTGAATCGATGAACTGAGCAGCATCGTTTTTTTTCTAAGCAGTCCACGTGTATATTAAAATCTCCTAACATAACAGTTTTAGCAGAGCTTGTAGAATGGTGTTCCAATAGTGCTGAAAAATCAGCCATATCATTTTTAACTGAACAGGTATGTTTTCCTGGACAGTAAACTGCCACAAGACATATTAAAGACGTTTTGTTTGTGATGACCGCCTCAAAGCATTCAAAAGTTGCGTATTTTGTGCACTTACGTGTTGTTAAAGCAAGTCCAATTTTGTGGAGAAATGCTAATCCCCCTCCTCGCTTTCCGTGACGAGGTGAATGAACTAGGGTGTATCCTGGTGGAGAGAGGCTGCCTATAACATTATCAAAATGGGCACCTTCACCTAGCCAGGTTTCAGTAATAACAGCTAAATCAATGTCTTTGCTTATAATATAATCCAAAATAATGTCATTTTTATTACACACTGACCGTGCATTGATGAGACAGCATGAAATTTGTGCATCAAACGTAGGTGTTGTGGAAATTTGAATCAGGTTTTTTGGATTTGCTTTCCGTAGATTTTCAGAATGAGCAAGCCTCTTAGTTGGGGATAAAACTGGTATACGACGTCTGGATCCACCCCTACAGCGCCGATAGGGTCGCCTGCCATCTGAGATTGCCTTTGACAGATACTCCCGTGGTTCATGCTGTTGATAAGCGAGAAAATCCAACAGCTTCCCAGTATAATCCACCAGCGTGACATTCTCCATGTCAATATGTGTTCACAAAACGCATAACAGTAAAATGTTTACCCATATATTTCCAATGTCCAATTAGGATAAGCAATTAAATAACATACCCAAATCAGGGACTCTGTGTTCATGTATCCAATAATCCAAAAATATATCCGGTGTACAAGAGAAATAACTACAAAAACACATCAAAATGTACCAAGAAGACAAACACTTGTGGCAGCCACCAGGGCGCAGTAATTACTAAGGCCACTAACAAAGAAATACTTGTTAGCGCGCTTCGGGAAAAAGTTTTCAGCAGATCTTCGGAGGGCTGCTTCCGAACAACTCTTTCTAGTTAGTTTTCTGCATCATGCAATAATCTATTCCACATGCACAAGGTGATTCTCTGGATTCATAACATGTTTTTTTTAGCTCTGTAACTCAGGTCACAGTACTTCAAAAATTAAATAATTAATTACACAATTCTATTAATTTTCAGACTGAAGAAAACCGTAGCCAGAAGGATAAATTGAAAGCTACACGTAAGGCTGTACTTAAAGCAAGGCTTGCCAAAGTAAAACAACGTAAGATGATCAGAGAAGGCAAACCAATCACAGATGTGGATCTAGGTGAATACTTAAAAGTCACTCATCTCGTTAAAAATAAACAATGTATTTTCTGAATGTTGCAGCTGTCTGGGAGACATCAAGCTGCTAAGAATTAGATTTTAGCTCTTTTTACCATTAAATCACTACATTATAAAATGAAAATTTCCACACACTTGAAGCTGTTTTTCGCCACCTCCACCCAAAACTTTTGAGTGGATAAAACTTACCAGTGTTGGCTTAAGGTTGGCCCACCGTCTACGACGTTGGGCCAACATTAAGCCAACACTAGCACAATTTGAATCAAAACATATGCCAATCTTGCAAATTTAATGCTGATTTCTGCTTCAAATTTTCTTGTTTGAAGTAAAAATATAGAGGTGAAAACGGCTATAGATGTCAATAGCACTTCAATGGTTAGCACTCGTCCTGATACATTGATAAACTAAATTTTTGGCAAATATGTGAATGGCAAGATTGGTGTCTGTCAATTTGTAAATGTGTGGAAACCCTGATTGTTATGGATCAGGGGTAGAGAAGTGCTAAGTGCCAATCTAGGGGTCCCAGACCTCCTATATTCCCTCTAAAACTACAGGAATTTAATTGGTCCTCCTATATTTCAATAATTTCTCTATATTTCCTATATTTTACCTACACGACTTCTCTATAAAACAATAAAGATTGTTTATGGTGATCTTGACTATGATCATCTGTAAAAATCATCATCTGAAATGTCGAATCAAATCTTGTACATGCTTTAAAATGCATATACTAGTATTTGGAATATTTTGTATCAGAAATCATGATTTCATACAGTTTATGATTTTAACGAATAGCCCGACTCATAGCACTAGGATCAATAAAATGCAATCTGGGTTTTTTTGTAATACACAACATGATTTAAAATGTATATTTACTTTATTATAAAACTTATTATGAAACCATGATATGTAATATTTCCTATATTATTGATCAGAAAATGACTGGAACCCATGGGCAGCTATTGATTTTTTTAATTCTGTTGCTGATGCTATGCAGTAGATACATGTACTGTCAATCGGGTGATAGTCGCAAGTTTTCATTTTCCCTAATAGCGCAAGGACAATATTTTGTGAATATAACCTCTTTTGCAATTTTTTGCTATAAGTGTCACGTATCATGGGAAGTGCTCGATACTGTAGTGTAGTAGTGACTGTGGTCAGATTTCAATTTGGTTTGATTTATTGTGTATAGGGTTGCAAGAATGCTCCACATTCCTCGCATTTATCCTATCATTAAAGATAAAATATGTTAGAGAATATGTTATTCATGGTTGAGAGATTCAATATGAAAGTGGTTCAGTTTTACTCACTCGCGATCTGAACCGTATCACACCACATGACCATTGCGTGATCAATATCTGCTGAAGGCAGGTTGAAACTTCGCAATCGTGTCGCTGCTAGTTCAAACTGAGTAAAATTTAACCACTTTGATATTAAATATTTTGCTGATCAATTTCAAGCTTGGTTAGCAATTGGCCAAAATTGTGTAGCTTTTCGCTATGTGATACTGAACTACACTACTACTGTAATTGAACCCTGGGTCAGCTATCCTGTGGTGTGACCTTGACAAAAAGGTTGATCACCCGTTACTCCAGATACTGCAGTGTTCCTCAACTATTAAATCTCAAGATAGCCTACTGCTGGTCATTAGACAAAAGATATCATTGACATACAGTAGAACCTGCTATGAGCAGCCACTCCTATGAGCAGCCATTCCCCAAAATGGCATTTCCTATACAAATGAACCTCCTATTAGTAGCCACCTGCCTTAAAGGGCCACTTTTCTTGTGTCACAAGGGCGGCTGCTCATAGCAGGTTCTACTGTAATTATATACAGTGTATTTTTACGTTTACTTCACTGTTGCCTTTCGAATAGGTAAATGCTGCCCATTTTTGAACTTACTAGTATTCTACAGCCTATAGATATAGAAAGTTGTAAATATATAAGACAAATGTAGACATTTAAAAAGTGGCGCAAAATGTTACACCACAGAATATTCACATGTGTATATTTGAATGTAATGTATTGCCACACATGCACATGGTCAGTTCGTGTTTCCAGTAGTGGTCAAAGCTGCCTGCTTGGAAAGTCGAGAGCGCAGTTTCGAAACTCAATATGGCCATCACGTTTCAAAGAAACAAAATGTTTCTTCCTTGCTTGTAAAGATTCAATATTGTGTGGAGCCTCCCCATTCAAAAAAAATCTGCATGTTTGTGTAAAAGCTGGCTACTAAACTATACTAAACGTTACAGTTATCATGATTATCCTTTTAACATGACCAGAACGTTTGTAAAATCTAATGTTGCCTTTTAAAAATAACATTTATTCTGCATTGTTTTCAGATGTCAATGACAGCTCTGATGAGGATGATTTGTTTGGAACCAAACTCTCTGACAGTCAGAAGACAAAGGAGCCTGAGGTGTTAGCTCGTGACGATACGTGGAGGAAAGAGGCTCCCGTTCGTGAATGGGATAAAGATAAAAAGCCAGAACCTCCTGTTAAAGGTGAGCTATTAATTTAATCATTGTCATATTGAATCGATTGTTCAGATTTATTTACTCAATTGAAGCTTAAATTGTTAACGCAATTTCCACCTACAAATGATGAAGATTATTGATATTTATAAAAAAAAAAATAGACATGTTCCAAAATATAACCCATCACAGATATTCCTGGGGTGCTTATAGCTTTTGTCATCATTCTCGACACTGCCGCCATACCTTCTTTATTCACCTATCGCTCAAATATTTCCTGATTTGTTTATCATTGACATATCACCTATGTGAGTGGGGAAATGTTCCCCTAGATTTAAGTACTGACAACAGCTGTATGAGCCCTGGGAGCCCCAGTTGATTATATAAAAATAATTACGTGAAAATCCATGCGCTGTCATGCGCTGACAACCCACCTTTTAGCCATCATCCAATTAGGCTGAAGTCTATTCCCAGTAAACACGAGTCATTCACCCAATGTCGCTTCAATGTTGGCCCACTGTCTGCAACGCTGGCCTAACATTGAAACAGCATTGTGTGAATACCCCGTGTTTGCTGGGTTGTCACCCCCATAATGGCCGCATTCCCTTGCTAGCGCGATTGACTTGAGTATTTGTATGTTATTCTTCTAAAGGTGGGTCAATGTGTTCACCTACTGCCGCTCAGACATAGACGACTTTTTCTTGTAAACTTGTGCGATTGAAAGTTCAATTACCATCGGCAGCAATATTTTCATGATTCTTTTAGTCTTTTTTTTCTATTTGATGATGCAGATGTGTACTAATATCACAATAAAATCATTACAGATTGTGCTATAATCATTACAGATTTTGCTGCTAAAATATAGCTTTTTTTCAACAAAATTGCAGGTCACAAAAACTCAATGTTGGCAGCTCTGCAACTGCATAATTAACTAAATGATAAAACCTGTTAACATGGTTATGATTGAATAGTATCTGTTGTCTCAATACTATTTTTACTGTTCACCTAAATCGTTGATCTATTTTGCAGGCTATGACAGCTGGATTCAAGGTATTCGCTCAGAGCGTCCGACAGAATTTGCTCCTCCGGCTGAATATTACAACTCTGCACAGCCACCACATGGTGTTGACAGGCAGAATAAAGAATTCCCGACAAGACCTGCAGCATCAGCAAAGCAAACACAGAGATTGCGTGCTGTGGAGAAGGACGTTATTTCGCAGCTTAGTGATTTGAGACATCAGGTTGAATCACAGACAGCAGGCCCTGACGCTGGTGGTGGTGGGAGCTTATTATCCGGGGTGGATACGATACCACTTCCCTGTATGCTACCCCGTCCTCCCGAGAATGTAGGCAGCCTTCAAGCTAATCTACCCTACACACAGCCTGCAATGTCTGCCACTGCACTGGAGTCTGGCCAACATTCTATGGACGCTCAGTACTGTAGTTCATTTGGCGGTGAAACTGATGAGCGTGTGACTCATCAGTGTCGTACAGCAGAAGCATGGCAATACGAAAACACCAGTGTAGAATCAGCAGATGCACATAACCCAGTTATACACCACAACGCCAAAATGCACTACCAACTAGCACAACACATGAGCCCAACGTTGGGTGAATGGTGTGACAACGTCTCCGATGTTATCACAACATTCACTCAAAATTGGGCATCATCTATGTCAGGTGTTCCATCTCACCAAACGTTATATCGTATTGATGACCCTTCTCGCAACTCAGACTCAAAAGATGTGATTTCCAACACAAAAATATGTTGTGAGGTGTCTTCCACAAATAGTCGTGTGGCTGATGACGTGGCGATTCTGTCTGAGCCTCATGAGTCGGACGTGAGGACCAAGAAGAAAGAGGTGCACCCGCTGTCGGCCCCTCAGCCGGCCCACATAGCAGCCAGGCCCATGAGACCACAGGTGCGCAGACAGCCGCGCTACGAGAAGGTGAACATTCACGAGCTGCCCGGCAGCCTGCCAGCACCACCCACTGAAGGAAGCACACAGCACTATCCCTCGCAAGAAGAGGTGTTCGATAAAAAAACTCCCTCCACTGTGCACCGCACCGAAGAGAATCAAGTGAGGCACTGGCAGAGACAGTTCGGTCACCAAGCACAAAGAGTTGTGGGAAACACGAACAAGTTAAAAAACATACCGTTCCCTGCACCGTTTGTTCAGAAGAAAGTTGATGAAAAAACTTCTCTTGAGAAAGTTGAATATGATCCAACAAAACCACCTCCATCTGCTAGCAATAGGTGATTTATTTCGCACCATCTACGCAGGTAATTGTTTTTGTTAGTCCCAAAATAATTATATATCAAGATTTTCAGGTTTGTCAGAGTAGGAAACATAGCCACAAATTGTTTGTTATTTACTGGTGGTATGTTTTTAAATTTATCTCTTCGGGCCACACCAATTTGATTGTCAGCTCACTGGAAATGACACACCTTTAAAATACCGTCGATAAAAATCACTCATCTTCGAACTTAACCATAAAAAGGTGTGCAATAAAAAAGACATTCTACCAGCCTTTTGACTTGGCCATGTAAATTGCCAAGTTGAATTATCTTTGACCTGTAGTTTGTTCAAATGAACTGGAGTGTCAACTATAATTCCATAGATGTCATTATGTTGTATTTGTCCTTCGATCGTTAAACAATTATATTTGTTTATTTATACCGAGCCTTGTATTTTTTATTGCAAAAAAGAATTCTTCACTCAATTCCTTTAGATTAGATATTTAGAATTAGAAAAAATACGAGCTATCGTAATCTAAGAACCATACTTCCATTCAACATATGTTCAGGTTTTTTTCAAGACTAGTCTCCAATGAACTGAATATGAAATTGGTGTAGCATTGATAATATAGAATATTATCCTACGTTCTATCCTTAACCATGTTAACAGGTAAACCTTTATCCTGCTGAACATGACAATTGTCGTTTTTAATCATTTTGATTAACCGACTGTTATTGGGAATGAAATATGTGTCTAAACATTAAGATTTGCTCATGTTATTGCTCAAATTAAAGTGGCTAAATCAAGTGGCTAAATTAAAAAAAATGAACTTGGCAGTACAAGAATTAAAAATAAAACATCGGAGAAGCTTATATATTCTCATGATTTGTTAATTATTTTTTATTGAAAAATATTTTATGCAATCTGATACTTGTAACCATCCCATAAAGTTCAACATTTCTATTCCTGCATTGACCATGTTGACTGATGTCCAATATTAACTCGGAAGTAGTTGATATTTATTTATATTGTTTTGAACCAACACATGTTATATTGTTGTTTATAATATTTAAATAAAATATTCTTTGCCATTTTGAAAAGTGTTGAATCTATGTTATGCAGAGATATCATCAGGTACAGCAATTTTTTTATTCATTTTAATCTGAACTAAATTTGAGGAGCTTGATATAACGAATAATATTTCTATTTCTGCAAAAAATCATATTATTTTTGTATTGACTAAGCATCTACCGTGGACGTTTTAATCAATTTTTGCTGTTTTTGAAATTTGATTAAAACGTATAAATATGGGTGTAGCAGGAGAGATGTAACATTCCAGCCTATTTGTAGTTTTAGTGCGAATGATGGTCGATTTTTTTCTCAATAATGATTGACTGGGGATCAAATTTCAGTTTATTTTTTTGTTGTACAAAAGCAGGTAAGTATTAGAAGAAAACAAGAACACTGATAATGATGATGGGATAGTTTTTATTAACTGTATCAAAAATTGGGAACTTCCAGTGACAAAGCCTACTATATAACGCTTTTACAACAGTTTCATACATTCAAATTCACGTTCAACAATGGTAGGAGTCACATGAGTTAGGATAGATTTTCACTGATTTCTCAGTCAATAATTAATCAATTGGCATGAAATTTCGCAAACACTATTTAGTCATGGGGAGAATACCTTGACAATTGACTTATAGAAAATTCCTAGTGAGGTTGTCTTGAAATATTTACTGAAAGTTTTCACTGTGGTCACTCAAGTACTACAAAATATTGTTCGCAAAATTTTATGAGCATTGGTTGAGAATTGTCTGAAAAAGCAGCTAGTATCATTCACCGCAGCTAACATGGCTAACATGAATCATACTATAGCATTAACAGCATTGACCTGAATTTCCTTAGAACATACTTCATATACAACTCTAGCAGAATCTTTAGGTATTTTTCACAAGTGATGTGTAGCTATGAAAAAATGATGCACATGTGAGTTAACTTTGTTGCACTTATTATTTATGATTGACATGTAGAGATGTGAAAATAAAATGCGAAAATGTAGATTTATTTTGTAATAGTGAGGCTGGTCGGCCTCAAATTTTAAATGACAATTTGTGTTATAGAATTCTGTTCAACTGACAAGTTCACAATTACAGGATGTCAACTGTTTCCCCCCGGCAATTATAGTATTTTTCATTCATTTTAAGCTGGCTATTTATAGCGCAATTTCTGGCTTCAAAATATGATAAATATTTCTATTTAGAAAAATGGACATCTTCATAAATATTTCTCATTTTATTCGTCTATCACAAAATATATGATTAATTTTAGTGATATTTTTTCGTCTGAAATTTGTTTGAAAACATTTAGTACACTAGCCTAGCAGTAGGCCTGTGGAGTTACCACAATTTGAATACTGCAGTGCAAAGCCAAAAAACACTATCTGCTTACTTTTCAAGTGAATAGATACTGGCTTTTGGCTCTGCAGATCAGAATAGTAATTGCCATTCTGCAATAATAAAAAGTGTTAACTACTTTTCCATGTTTTCCGAGCCAGCAGTTTGCCTTTACATAATATGTCGGTATATATGACCATCATAGTTTTACTTCTAATATAAGTAAATATCACGTCCCATTACAGTATTATTGGGAAGTAAATGTAATTTTCTAATAAAAATATGTAATTTGCTAATAAAAAAATGTAAAAACGGAATATAATCGGGACCGACGGTTGAAGGGTCAAGTGGTTACTTTTCAAATACAATATTGCACACATGTTGTAACAGATCTCATGTTAATCTGATTCACTTTATTTGATGACGATTATTGTAAGTATTAAGTAAGTAAGTGCGTAATGATTAGACATATGAGTAGCTATTTTGTGAACCTTCTGGATATATCATAATTATATATGCGAATCAAAAATCACCTGAAGTATAATTAAATTCATTATTTCTAGCAGTTTCTTTACAATGAAATTACAACATTTCATGCGGATATATATAACATGGTATTAAGTAATATTATAAATATCTCCTGGTCATGCTTACAATAATAAAAGAACGACTTAACATACGATACCTAAATTGCTTGACTTAACATGCCCAGGAGTATCATATTGGTTAAATTATAGCAGCCTGGCGCGATTGCTTAACATGCAATACTTGTAGCTAAATATGTATAAGCCATCCTTTCGTTTCGTCTGCTTCAAGCTTTAAATTGCTATTTAATGTAGGAAACAATACTGATTTTGTAAAATATAGTAATGATCTGATCATGTTAGCAGTTGGCAGTTAGCTTTCATAAATAATATTTTATTGTGGCAGTTCGGCTACATTTAATTATTTTGTAGGAAGGCGCGACACATCGCCAGACATAAACTTTCTCTTTGTTGCTTATAGATTTTCGGAATGTCAAAATGAAGCTATAGCCCACGACTTTCCGATGACTGTAAGCCTACTTCCGTACAATGGCAAGTCGAATATATTGAGTTATAAAAATGATGGATATAATGGTGGTGATATAAATGGTGGTTTTTAATGATACCGGTAAGTGGACAGGCGGGAATGCATCATCTGATGTCTCGTGACCATCCACATTTTTTGGAAAGACTTCCCACAATACGGGCACGGGTATGACCTATTGTGGATATGCCATTGCATATGCTGGTGGAGCAGGTAATAGTGATGAAAACCCTGGTGGCACCATGGACAAGGGAGGAGTACGCGACCCCCATTTCCCTTCCTCTTCTGCACAATGTGGGAGAGTCTGTGGTGACGGTTCATGTGCAAAGTGTTCGTAAAGCGCACCTGACATATGGGACACTTAATCAACCTGCCTTCAATAGTGCCATTTCTGTCCTTCTTTTTGCTGAACACGTGGGCCAGCTTCCTGTGGCGTTTCATGTCCACCAGGCTATTAAACGACACTTTGCAGGTATAACATGTAGCATTTTCGATGTCTGGTTGCTTGTCTTGCTTGCTTGTCATGGTCAAGTCAATATGCATGACTTCATCATCGTCGCTGACCACAACGGCATCATTAGTCAGGTCGATTGTGGGGTCATTGGTGAGGTCAATGATTGTTTTGTTCTTCATCATGCTCAAGGGTTAAGTGGAGAACAGTTCTGTGAACAGACAGATGTTATGTTACCACTCTGAAATTCGAGGGCAAACAGCAGTAACACATTACTTGAAATTACCAGTTACTGCTGCTTACCTTTGAAAAAGCAAAAGTCTAACGGCAATGAGCCTGTCTCAGTAAACACAAAACATTTATGTAACATTTATACAATGTTGTTCCAGCGTCTTCGACGTTGGGCCGACGTTGTATAAATGTTTACACAAGTTTTGTGTTCACTGGGGTAGCAGTAGTAACTTACTGTTGTACTCGTTCTATATTATTGTAAGCCTACCTGTTGTCTGTTGAGATTCTTTGTTGAGATAGTAGGCTTGGTAAGCCGATGTTACCTGCATTTTTTAGTACAAACGTTATTTTTGGCATGATAGTAGTTGATGGCCATATTAAGCATTTAAGATAAGAACACAAGCTGAGGCTGTATTTTTTCCACCTAATTTGCATAAATCCAAGATGGCGGCCATTTGACCCTATTTGGCACAATATTTCTACATTTTACGCCATATAGCGAGTTAATTTTAACATACTTCACTCTGTAGTTGCTAATCAACTGCTAATTGTCATACAAAATGTTTAATTTAAGAAGAAACGTTGAGGCATCGCATTTTTATGCTCATTTGCATAAATCCAAGATGGCCGCCATTTGACCCTACTTGGCACCATCTTTGATTATTTATCGGCATGTAGTGAGCTTTTTTTACCATGTTTGGCTCCAATTATGTGTTGTAGTTGGTAACGATCACACAAAAGGTTTAATATAAGAACAAACATTGAAACTACATATTTGTATCCTCATATGGATACAGCCAAGATGGTCGCTATTTGGCTCTGTTTGATAGTCGACAGCATAGTTTATCATTTTGCGACAAGTAATTCTAGAGTTAATTTTATAGTCTGTATGTAGTTTGTGATGGTCTTACAAAACGTTAGATATAATAATATTCGTTGAAGTTACGCATTTTTATCACCATCTTCAGAAATCCAAGATGTTTGGCTCAATTTATGTGCTGTAGTTGCTAATGGTCATATGAAAGGTTTAATATACAGAGTATGAACAAAAGTTGAAGCTTCCCATTGTTATCCGCATCTGTATTAATCCAAGATAGCCACTTTTGATCTTATTTGGCACCATATTTCCTAATTTTTGACATGTATTCAGCTCATTTTAACATGTTTGTCACAAATTGTAGGGTGTAATATGGTCATTGAGAACGTTTAGTATAAGAATAAAAGTTGAAGTTACGCATATTTATCCTAATTTTCTAATCCTAAAATCTAAATATACAGAAATATCTAAGACGGACACTACAATTTAAGCGAAATTGTACTAGAAGCATACATCTCAGTTTTTAGTTAGTTTAAGAGTTGGTTAGGCATACTCAGGGCCTTGGCCAGGTGGGGGGGGGGGGGGGGGTGGGGGGTGTCTGTAACACCTCATTGCATGCAATGCATATCTCCAAAATCAGTTGTACTTCTAAAGGTTAGACCTAAACACGAATAAAAATTATCATTAAAACAAATCCAAATATCCCACAACAAACCACCTCTATTGATAACCAATGTATGTGCTATTTCAGTCCTCTTTATATTGAAGTTGTGGTGACCGATTACAAATATACATTCACATTTCACTGTAATTTTATATTATATATTATTGCCACTTAGGGTAATGCAACATGAATAATAACATAATTTTTGGTGTGAACAACACAGCATAGTACTGCGATTTCGCTGGTCAACGCAAATCATTGATTTAGACAACAAAGGTATAGATAGAGGACACATTTTAATAAGAACGCGGAAGAGAAAAAAAAATCCTCTTCCTGAAGTGAACCCTGTTATCTTTATAGGGGGAGGTAAAATTGTTTTTTGATGCGCGGACTGCACATAGAAGCAAACTTTGTCACGATATTGATGACAGGGTTCAATGGGATTTAAACCGGTAAGCACATCATTTAATCGCACAACAAACCTTTTTATTTTACAGAAGGAAACTTGCTTATGAAATATACAAAGAAACAATACACAGTTGAATTTAGTACATATCGTCAACGCGAAGCAGAAAACATTCAGTCCAAATACCGTCTCATGAGTCGGATCTTCAAATACTATTGCTTCGATGTGTGCTTTTTCAAAGGATGGAACATTTCCCAGGTTACAATTCATATATAGACGCTTGATTATCCCACTATATGCCTACCAACTACTATCATGGTTATATAGTGAAGCTAGCTAGGCCACATGCGTGATGTTAGTCTTTTGGAGTCTCAAAACACCACCCAGAGGCATATCCAGAAGGGGGGACGGGAGGGGGGGGGAGTTCTAGAGTACCCCTTCATGTTCAGAGTGATGATTTGCCATTGTATTCCTTTTGCCGAGGATCAGTGTCATATCTTCATTTTGTGTCAAATGTACCATTAAATCGCACCAGTTGGTGTTCGTTTTTTTTTCAAAATTACCAAGAGGGGCAGTCCCTATTAAATTACCCTTCAAATTTCTAAGACCTCCCTTATTTTATATCTGGATAGTGGATACGCCACTGATAGATGCCATACTATGGTTACTAAGTGACACACAGAAAACAAACAATCTATTGGTATTCAAGACGCCATCATCAAAGTTCAAAGTAATAACAAATCTGAACTTGCAAGTTATGTTTCTTTATTCAGAATTTCAATAGAAATCTTTTGCCAAACCTTTTATATGGAAATCATCTCTGGTGACCTTCACCTTCAGAATTCTGTCAATTATGACACGGTGGGAAATCTGATTTGGTACAGATATTAGATACATATATTGTACACAAATCTCAGGCACCTGATTTAGATGCTCGATTTTAATGGCTTATAAGTTCATGCCTCAGAATCCCTCAGAATGTGTTATCTTTATAATGTAAATAACAATTACAATGTCAAACATTGATTCAGTGTAGGACAGATACCTCCATCTCTTCCCATCCCACCCACAGTATCCTTGGTAGGAAGAGTAAGGGATCACCACGGCATGGTCCCACTATTTTAGGATAACTATTTCGATCCATTTCCACCTATACCAATCTATTTTGAAGCGTCGCCGCAATGAATGTGTGAGACTATTAGACACTTAGTGCCACGTATATATTATAGAAAACTTAGTACGTAGGTATGTCATGTAACACTGGCATGTAGGGCCTACATGTAATGTCCTCCCGTCTCTCCTTACAGCCATTCTTTCCTCACCTTTTACTGTAAATGCCTGTATTAACAGTACAGATATTTTATTGACAGAAAGAAAGTCAATACAGACGTATTTGTCATAGAAATGAAAGAGATATATGTACATGCATATGCAAGATTGTTAATTTTTTAAAATCACATGACAATATACATGGTATGACATGTTAAGTGACATTGCCATAATAAATAGCATTTCACTGATATAAATGACAACTAGAAAAGGAGTTCCCGAACTACATTGTAGGCCTGACACTGCGTTTAAATATAAATTATTTATCTAGCTGTTGCCACAGTCTGCCAATCCCAGGAATCTAGTCATAGACCTCCAACGTCATAACCATATTAAGCAGTACTAATATTAAACCAGTCTAGGTTGGTATGACTCCAATAGTCTGCCAGCAGATCTCTTTTGAATCTCTTTGAAAAAGTTTTACATGCATAGACAAGTAGCAGACCAAAATACCTTACTAATAAGTATACAACTGTGTCACTTTACAAAATATATACCAAAAAATAACAGTCAAATTCGTTGATTTTTCCGTTGTTTGAGACATTTTTCACAAATTCTCTGACGTTTCCCTGACTGGAAAAAGTGGAAATCATTTCCAGGTTTTCCCTGATTCCCAGATAGATTGGGAACCCTGAAATATTGTTTATGTGAAGACGACTACTTCACATCTATACCACTAACTGGGATTTTTGTCGATGATAACAAAAATGACCTGACATGGATACTGACATGAAAGTCGGTACCCTGAGTTAAATTGCAATTATTGATCTACGTGTGATGGTTTGTGTGAAGAGAGTCACTACCGGTAGGCTACACCAAGAAGTTGACAAAAAAAATTTTAATCACGCTATTCACGAAAATTGCTTTATAAGAAATAAGGATTGCTTTCGACACCAAGAAACAGCATCGTTGCATCCAAGTTCACGATATTGTAAATTATATATAACCTCTGCCGCCTCAAAATATTAGGCATTTCATGTTTGCATGAGGTCGGCGTGGGAAGTTTAGGGAATCTACCCAGCAGCCAATGATTTGTTCTGACTATGCAAAATCCCTGATTAAGTAAATGATTGTGTATTGGTAAACCGTTAACGACTTGTATTATTATTACAACCTGGATTTATAATACATAGCCAGAACCTGTTATATTACTTTGATTATGTATTAATTGGTATAATTCAGCATAGAATAACTAATCAGAAGATATGATCCTGTGACGTTTCGCAGTCTACAAATTATTGTAAAATTACTAAGGTATCATTTCTATGGATGTACAGTAGTATTATATTTAAATTGGAATTGTCATATTTTACTGTTGTAAAAATACAAATTGTATCCGAGTGTATTCTTACTTCTGATGGTTATTTTTCATGTGTGTATAGAACTTTATGATTTCAATATCGAAATCATTATTTAGTACAATATGGAAAATACCCCCCCCCTTGTTGGCAAAGAAAAGGGCAAATAGTTTGCATATGGGGGGGGGGGATGTCATTGTAATTAAAATAACGAATTCTAATCGCTAAACTACAAAACTTGGAAAGAGGACCCCCACATCCCAAGCTAATCTCACATCCCAACCATTTTGCACCCCTAACTCAAACATTCCTGGTGGAATCTTGTTATAAACTATTTTGTGGGTCCGGGTCGTTATTCCGACAGGTCGTTATTCCGACAGGTCGATATTCCGACAGGTCGTTATTCCGACAGGTCGATATTCCGACAAACAGGTCGTTATTCCGACAGGTCGTTATTCCGACAGGTCGATATTCCAACAAACAGTTCAGTATTCCGACAGGTCGTTATTCCGACAGGTCGATAGTCCGACAAACAGGTCTTTATTCCGACAGTTCGATAGTTCGACAAACAGGTCGATATTCCGAAAGGTCTATATTCCGACAGGTCGTTATCCCGACCTAAAAATAATAGTGATGAGAGGATTAACCACTATCAACAGCTACTGTGGTGACGAATAGCGATGAAGACCTATCTCTAAAATACTAAAGTTGTTACTTGTGAACTCTTTTTCGTGCTGCATCATTCTTTGACATGTATCAACTGGGTATTATTCATTTGAAGCTTGCATTGGTTATGCAAATGTCAACATCAAATAGGCGTTTAAAAGTGAACCAGTTAAGACTAATAATATCCACTCGGTGCTTTATTTGAGATCTGAACGCATTTGTCAGTGAAACGGTTAACCTACTCTACCCTGAGTTTCTGGGAGCCATTTAAGGGTTGTTTTTTGAGAGTAGTGTATAATAGTCCCACACTTCTTTGTACAGCTGTGATATATAGATCTAGATGCGTTCAGATCCATTGTTAAGCTTAATATGCCAATCAATGGCATAACTAAATTTATGTCAACGTATTTGATATCAAAAATTGTTTTTATAATTGCAGATGTATACAATTATTGTATATATTTATGTATATTCCAGCCTAATAAATAAATACATTTAGTTATTGTTCCTACACATTCCCCTGATTTTTCCCTGACTGCTCGAGAAATACATCACCAACTATTAAATTGAGCAAAATATTATTGAGCGACCTCCATAGTGCTCTAACGCCGTCCAAAATGCTGGTACAAATTAGCAATCTCATCAACATCAGTACTAAAACTAATAATACTATTTTCGAGGTAAAAGTATAGTCAGAATGTATCTTGTTCGTATCGTGTTCCTTCAGAGCTAATATTGATCATCTTAAAATTTCCTAACTTTGCCTTTTCTATGAGGATGAATGTATTAGCAGTGATGGAACAATTGTTTTGAAGTGTTATAGCTGTGTTGCGTAAAATCTAAGACAGTAATATGAAAATCTAATTATGTTCTTGTGCCTTGAGTCACAATTATAATATTATACTATAATAGTCTTATTATAAATATTATTACTTATTATCTTGTTCATGTTCGTGGCGCCAGGTTAGCTCATTGGTCGCCTGGTGGACTCGAGAGTCCGGAGGTACCTGGTTCGAGTCCCGCTGCCGCCAAAATCTTCCCTTGGTGTAGGCCTACATATGATGTGACCCAAACTGTTCAAATTCATGGTATAATAATAGCAACCGAACGTATAACCGATTCGCGCTGCCTAAAAATACGTACACAAAAAAAAGAAATAAAAATGTCAAAGTTGACATGTGAACGGTCAATAAAAACTTTAAAAAAAAAAAACTTTCGTCCTGGCTGGAAACGGAATCTTACAAATAAATGAAAAAGTAAGCTCTTAATTTCGACGTCTGACTCAACTCTTTTGCTTAGATAGTACGATTTTCAGAATATTCACTGCCCTTAAACTAATATATATTTAAAATCGTTTATGAAAACCGTAGAAAAATGGTATTAAGTGTGTCTCTACTGCTATTAGTTGGCAAGTTATGACGTGGGCTTGTTATGAACAGCGGTCATTTTGAATTTATCTAATATGGCTGATACACAGGAACTCCAAAGACTGGCTCTGGTATCAAATCTTATGGATAGGTCGTTATCAATGCCTGATATAGACTATTGTGTTGCTGATCTGCGTCGTTTAAACCGGTATCATGTCGTATATATTGTCGAAATAATTTTCACATATATTTTTGTGTTTTAAATAATCCCAAATCAACTTCTAAACATCATAAATCAATTCTATATATTCGAAAACCATAGGAAAGTGGTATCACATGCGTCTCTACGTTATGAAGTGACCCCAATTTGAATGGCGGCCATCTTGGATTTGTCAAATAAAGCGCCCCCGACGGGTGGTCAGCTTGGCTCCCGCGATAAATAAAAATTATTATGGCCTTGGCCATACGTGGTTTAAATTTGGTGCTTTTGGGACGATTTGAACAATTCGGGTGGTAGATATGAGTTAAGCCCCCTGACTAATTTGAATACTTATGCTATGGGTCTAACGCCATTATAAATATTTTTAAATCTTTCAGTGCTGATAGTAGGCAGGTTAACTGCACAAAATATGGTGTTTACTTCAGATCATGATGCAAATGTTTCCTTTGGCAATAATGTCCATAGGTCCATAGGAAAAAAAATATCCAAAGACACAAGCTCTATCCGGCCTCAAATGTGAAATATTTGCGTTTTTTCAAAATGGCCGCCAAAACAATAAAATATTTTACTATTTTCAATTCTATTATAGCTGTGATGACCATTTCGGTTCTAAAGTCGACATTTTCAGCTCGGGGATATATAAGAACCAAGTGTAGAGGTAAACATACTTTTTTATTACTTTTGCTATGAATAATTCCATTTTCATAGAAAATAATGGTAAACAAGCACTCGTAATTGGTACATCATTTATTTTGCCTGGTTCCGTTTACAATACATTGAGTATGACGCGAGTATGTACTTTTACATTCACAGAGGGGCATGCATGGCTGCCTCTGTACACAACATTTGCAAGGGGTTTTGCAGTTTTGCATTGACAAATTGCAAGTTCTGGTATATCCCGTGAAATTATGGGTGATGTTACATTGTAGTATACCATGTATACCGGAGCAGAGTCGGCCATAATTATTTTTAACATGCTTGATATCGCAAACCTTGCCAGATAGCAAGACCATTACTATAAAACAAAATGTGCGGTACCAGGTAGGGATATGCCCTGAAATTTTTTAACTCGATCAAATTCAAAATTACTTTTGGCCATAATCATCGTTAATGTGGCCGATATCTGACAAACCGTGCCAGATAGCTAGACCACTACTATAAAACAAAATGTGAAGAGATATGCTTTGAAAAATTATCAACTTTATCAAATTTAAAATGGCCGTTTATCATCTATAATTAACTTTAATATGACTGATATCTTGCTAATTGTGCCAGATAGCTTGATCATTACTTTGAAGCAAAATGTGTAGTTTCAGGTAGGGATATGCCTTGAAAATTTTAAACTTGATCAGATTTAAAATGGCCGATTCTGTGCAGTTTCAAGGAGGGAACATGACCTGACAAATGTCCAAATTCAACATGGCCGGCTTGACGCTATTATTGACATTATTATGGGTAATATAGGGAAAACTGTGCCAGATAACTAGACTATTACTATAAAACAAAATGTGTGGTTTCAGAGTGGGATATTGCCTGAAAAATGTCCAACTTGATCTAATTGAAAAAATTGCTGACTTGTGATCATCATTGACTTTATTATCCGTTATATATATGGCATACTGTGCTAAATAGGTAGACCATTACTGTAAAACAGAATGTGAGAGGTCAGGGAAGGATCCACCCTGAACAATTGCCATCACGCGAAAGGGGCGGTGGATTGTAGTGCCCGGCTGGCCTCTTGTTTCTGTATACATTGGGCCAAGTATCACCAGGAATGAATCTTCACCAAATTCTGTTTAAGGGAATTTCCATCAGTGTTTCATGGCCAGAGAAAAAAGTGGCGGATCCGCAAATATCACAGAGGTCTGATCAGGATTAAAATACTTGGTTGTGGTATGGGAATTTTCATTCTATGCCAAGCCATAGTTGGGCTGGTGGGCGAATCCATAAACAATGTCAACATGTACGATTAAGATGGTGGGAATGAAAATGGTTCTGTAATGCTGGCATGGTACGCAACCCAAGAGATCCATTCCCCATCCTCGAGGTTATCTTATCTCTAGAGGTTTCTTGACATCGTCCAACCACTAGTACCCATCTTCGAAAATAGTTTTGGTGACAGGTTGGGGACCTGGATATGAATGACTGATATTGAGAGGAGGAATATGGAAAATTTCGTCATGTGAAAGGGTGATAGCTAGATACATCGTTCTGTAACAAGCAGGTAAAGATTTCACATGTTTTTGTCTCATTTCTGAAGGATCTAGGCTGTTATGAAAATGTTAACCCTGCTTGTATTCAGAATAATTTTTTTGTTGATTGCTTAGGCCTATGTATGTTCCATGAAGGGCAGATTTCGCTGTGGTCGGTGATTGGTTGTGGTCGATATTATCAAACCCACCTGCAGTGACACCCTGATGCCTGATGTGGAACAACGACACCAATTTGTTCCCAGTGTTTTAATATTAATTTTGTGATATCTGTGCTAAATATTCTCAGTCTGTCCTATGATACACACAGTCCTCGTTGATGCTTGGTTTGCAGTAGAGAGGCACTGCCAGTTTGCAGATGAAGCTTAAGTGCAACATATACCAGTGCTTGTCGCTATCCTATATGACTAAGAACGCTGCTAAGGTTTTTGGATCTACTCTTCACAGAGTTGAATATAACATGTTGTCCAATGGACGCTGTAACTTTTGATTTGTCATGTCCAGGTGGTGGTTGATCAATACCTGATCCGTCAAGCATCATGTGTAAAAATGACTTCAAGATTGGCGGGATAGAATTAGATTCAGATGTTGTAGGAAAGGAACCTGTAAATTATTGCTGAAGAGAAAGATATCCCTCACGTAGAATTAGATTCAGATGTTGTTTCAAAAGACCTGTAAATTCTTGCTAAAGATGGAGATATTCTTTACAAAGTATTTAGCTGCCTTGAAGATAATGGAAACATAATATGTGGTTCTATTTCCTTTCACGTCGAGAACAGCTTTGCCGAGGTCATCAAATACAAGGGACTAAACGCGATTTGTTCGTTTTGATTTGATATCAGGAATCTTTCAATATCTTCACAGAGACGTGTGGTATTACAACGATTAGAAGCCAATGAGTTTATCATATAAAGTAGTCATGTCAGCAATAGGTAGTGATTCTCCGAGTCAGGATACTCTTTAAAATGATCAATTCACTCAATTAACTCATGCAGAGCATGTTCTATTATTACTTGAGTTTCGTTGATCCCAGTATCATCACATCCAACAGTTTCTGCTTTCCTGTAAAGATTGGCCAGGCATGCTCGATGGTAGACAGCATCAAATGAGATCATATCACCTGCAGCTCTATTCTGGCCATAATATCTTTGTCGCCCAACAGCTTTTCTCATTTCTTTTTGTCCTACCTTACCACAGAAAAAGGCATCATGGCTTACTGTATGATTTTGATGGTATACATGAGGTTTCTGTTGAAGACTTTGCTCTGCTGCTGAGATGCCGTGTTTTGACTGGGCTGATTGATTCTTCGTGCAGGTTTTTGCCCTCTCTCTACTTTTTGGTTATCAATTTCATTTCTGCAACTTTTATGCTACAACACAGGATTGGTCATCATTAGCTGCACTACATCTTGTGCACCTTCACAACCAGAACTACTACTACGAGAAATACCACAACTATCACAAATTTTACAGAAGACTACGAAATCAAGCAACTCGTCTAATTCTCTCAACTCTGCAATACTGTCTTTCACTTCTTTGTAACATGTAATTATTAGTTTCATGACCTTGACATATGGAACACGACCTCCAGTCCATCGTATCCATGGGGGCATTTGTACGTTTACATAAACTTGAAGGTCAATCAGTCTACCATAACAATATAACATACCAGTATCTCATAGAAATCTAAAATAATTAGGTATAGTCAAGCAGGAATTTATATCACATAGTTTAGTTTATTATTTGCAGGGATGTTGCAGTAGTAGATCCACCGAATTATACAGTAAGCATATTTGCTCTTTGAACATTTAAAAAATAGCATCACAAGCCTACAGAAGGACATGGTTATTATGACGGTTTCTGTACAGACGTTTATTACGTCATCGATTAATAATCTAATAACATCTTAGTTGGAGCACAGTGTACATGTACACCGTGCATATGACTATGCACTAGACAGAAAAAAGTGCAAATATAGTGTCTTAAAATTATTTTAATTTATAAATTTGGACGCGTAGCCTATGCGGCCAATTAGAGGGGAATAATGTTACCTTTAAGCCATTGGTGGCTCTGTTCAGCTAAAAATATCGTTAGTTCCTTTCTTGTATGTATCTTGTTTCATTTCCTGACGTTTTAAATGTATATATGGACGCCAAATTGTAATTTTGAAAATGACAGATATGAAAATTGCGATTTTTGTGTTTTTTGGCGGCCATTTTGAAAAAATGCTAATATTTGAAATACGAAGGCCGATCTCACTTGTGTCTTTGGATAGATATTTGTATATGACCTTAAGGTAACTCCATGCCAAAGGAATCGTTTGCATCATGACTTGAAATCAAAAGTCACTTAACCTATCCACTATGAGACTGACTTTAGACGTCAGATTCTGACGTATAAAGTCGGTCTCAGCGCTGAATTTGTTGTCTTATTATTGAATCATATGTATCAGACAGTTTAATTTGGCATCACATGTTCTTATGTAGATACATTTAAACAGAGTCACTGGTTGAAATAGCGATTTTACCATTTTTGTATGAAAAAAACACGCTATATGCTATATTCTGAGAAAATACAGCGTCTGAGGCATTTAAGAAATGGAATTTCAGAATCAGCATGAAATTCTGAGTTAGAAACACACTTCAAACTTTTTGGGCCCAGACACGTAATTAAACGTGGTTCAGCTCACAGACTAATTCCCATTATAATTTACATCAAGGAGCTGTCGGAATAACGACCTATCGGAATATCGACCTGTCAGAATATAGAACTGTCGGAATAACGACCTGTCGGAATATCGACCTGTCGGAATATAGACCTGTCGGAATATAGACCTGTCGGAATATAGACCTGTCGGAATATAGACCTGTCGGAATATAGACCTGTCGGAATATAGACCTGTCGGAATAACGAACTGACCCCTATTTTGTGGAGTGTGGTAAAATTACTAGCCAAGTGTACTGAATTGGTGTAATTAGAACATACATTTGTCTTGTTTGCTGAAGAGATGAGATCGATATGGCTTTTAATAGCTGCACTATTTATATTTATCAGTGATTTTCAGAAATATTAAAGGGACTGGCCCACGCTAAAATCATCAAAAAATCGGTGATTTTATTTCGGGTTCTTAATATGACCATATGATGTAAACATGTACATAGACTAGAACTGCAAATTTTTATAATTTTTGTGCTGCGCATTCACCAGTTAGGCTAGATATAGAGACGAAATTCCTGATTTTTAATTATTGACAACCATGTCAAAAATAGGAAATGCGGGAATTTCGTCTCTATATCTAGTCTAACTGATGAATGCGCGGCACAAAAATTATAAAAATTTGCAGTTCTAGTCTATGTACATGTTTACATCATATGGTCATATTAAGAACCCGAAATAAAATCACTGATTTTTTAATGATTTTAGCCTGGGCCAGTCCCTTTAAGTTCAGACACACATATATTTCTTAAAAGAAACTTATAGAAACATTTTCACACTGATGGATTACAGTGATTTTGTAGATCTTTCTAAGCTATACTAAATACATAAGCCTGCCATTTTAAAATATGACAAAAATATGTAATTTACCAAACCTTCGATTTAAAAGGATAATAATAGTACCGTGGGGAATTGATCTTAAGAATTGGTGCGAAATAGCGTCTCTCACATAATACTCTCATAGACGTACTATATTATGTGTATATGCTCGGCACTCTCAACATCATTAAAGTGAAGAGATATAAATAGACCAGTAATTAAGCATCAAGAGCCGTGTTCAACGACGAGCTTAAGAGTTGTGTTTATAATTAGGACCAACAAAACCAGTAGGCCTCCATTCATGCAGTGAAATAACACCTTAGCTCATACGTTTTAAGATCGTCTCCGAATACAGCCACTAGAATATACTACATGTATATCAATATCATATTTAAACATCATTTTCACATATTTTCTTCATGAACAAATTGACATTCCCCTAGACACATCATCGTATGTGACACGTATGCCTTGTTTCTGCTAGCGTACATATTACACATTATTTATACCTCATCAAATGTTTTTTGAATAAAACATCATATTAGACAATCCAAAGTAATTTTCATATCAAATGAAATATGTAACGTTACTATGTATTTCAGAGGCTACTACAAATAGCCACATTTTTCAAAATGTTGTGTCGCATATGAATTTGTGTGGTGAGACCATAAAATCTGTTGACGGCCATCTTGGATTTATGCAAATTAATGTAAACAATAGCTTTGGCTTCAGTTATTATCTTGGGGATGATAAAAATCGTAATAATTGAAATGTATAATGATATCTCAAGGTTTTGAAATAGTACATAGTCATGGTTCGAGGTAATAATGGCACAGGGCTGTATTAGCTCTATTGGTTGCTACGCAGATGAGGGTGATAATGAAAGCGCAGATGAGGGTGATAATGAAAGCGTTGCTATGCCGATAAGGGTTAATATTGCAGCCTCAGTAGCTCATATATATTGTCAATCTGTTCTATTACCATTATCACATTACATGTTTAATTAGAGCTTACGATGTTTAAAATATGTGTACCGGAGGTCGAAATATCATGATATATGGGGGTTATAACCATGTATAGACCCTATTGGCGGCCATCTTTAATTTATGCAAATCAGGTTACAAAGGGGTAGCTTCATCTAGGGTCCTTCTTTTAATATTTTATATTACCATTAACAACTAAAATGTAAAATTAGAACTTAAGTTGCTGAAAATATGTCCTCTAGAGCCCGGTATGTGATAAAATATAAGGGATTATATATTTTTTGGCGGCCATCTTGGATTTATGCAAATGAGGGCTGAATAAGGCCGCCTCAGCTTGTGTTCTTACCTTAAAATATGCAGAAGATTATAAAGAACATATATGCAAAAGGAAACATTTGTACTAAAAAATGTAGGTTTTGCCATATTTTGAGGTCTAAGCAAGCCTACTAATAAGAGTGTTGTGGCTAAAATAATATACAATAGAATTTAGGAATATAGTAAACTCAGGCAGGTGGTATAGGCCTACATCTATTGGATTCGTATTGATGATATTAAGGTGCCCTAATGTTTATACAAGCTTATGATATTACTGTGACCTCATATACTGTCTGTATTCCTGATATACGGGATTGTGAGTCTATAAATAAATATGTGAATACAATGTTTCTCTGGCTACTACACGCATATGTTATACAACGAGTATAACTTAACAAAGAGGATACATTACGACACGTTACCACGGAAACTGATTGGTGTAAACCCCAAAAAGTTATAAATGGTGATTGGTATATAAGTCCATGTGAATAAAAGCAACTTTTGTGATGACTATAGAATCAGCTTTGAAATACGTGCTGATCAGAATCTAAATATGTGGAAATGAAATAATCTGCTGATCCTAGCATAAATTCAGGATGAAAAACAGTAGAGAATATGTTATTCGTGTTTACAAGATTCATGTAGAAAGTGATTAAATTTTACTCACTTACTAACATGTAATCACTTTCTACATGAAAAACACAATTTTGTGGATTATATTTGATAAAAAACAACAAATAATGCAATTAAATGAGTCAGCCAATACAACTATGGGAGTTTGAATAATAGAGATAAAGACGTATGCCATTCTAATGGAAAAGAGAATCATTTGAAAATGTAGAGCATATGATTATTGTGCCTTTTTTAGCCCGCCATTTAATTTTAATTAAAAAAGGTGGGCTATTGCAATTGAAGTTCGGCATCGTCGGCGTTAACATTTACTTGTGGGCGTGATAACTTTAAAAGTTTCTCATGTATCCTTCCCAAATTTGTTATGCATGTTACTAATGACCAGTTCTCGGACAAGTTCAATAATGGCCGGGAAAAAATCAAAATGGCTGACTTATTGCGATTCTTTGCCTTTTACGTCAATAATTTGACCTTGTGGGCGCGATAACTTGAAAAGTTTTTCACGTATCCTCTTCAAATTTGTTATGCATGTTACAAATAAGTAATTCTTGGACAAGTTTAATAATGGCTGAAAAAAATTCAAAATGGCCAATTTATAGCAATTTTTCGCATATTACGTCAATAATTTGACTTTGTGGGCGCGATAACTTGAAAAGTTTTTCACTTATCCTCTTCAAATTTGTTATGCATGTTACTAATAAGTAGTTCTTGGACAAGTTCAATAATAATTAAAAAAATTGAAATGGCCGATTTATTGCGATTTTTAACATTTTACGTGACGAATTTGCCCTTGTGGGCGCAATAATGACTAATGGCGGCGGGCTATTGTCGAGTGTGCTCTTGTTGAAGAGCGAGGATAAACTGAGTGAAGAAGAAATTCATTATGAATACCTCGGAAAAAGAAAGTTTTGTAAAAAAACATATAGAGCTTTGAGTCTTTTTGTGGTTAGGACATAAATAAGGGAAATAATAATTAAAAATTCAAATAGTCTGGAATTAGAACAGTGCCAAACAAAGTAAATTTACGAGATACATTTAAACATGTAGGATGTCCTGTTAAGTGGTTCCACATAAGCTTAGGGCCTACCCTTCTGCTGCTGTGTTTGTTTGCATTTATTATTTATTTGCAGCTGGAATTGCGAACTCAATTTCCAGCTTCAAATGACAAAACATATTTCCATTCATGAAAAAAGCTATATCCCACGGATTACATTATTTCATGGATTCACAACATATTACACAATATTTAAACTATTAAGCTCTTTAATCGCTACATTAACTTAATTATCAGCCTAAATTTGAAGATCGTCACAGAGCATGACCCTTGTCGAACAAAAGTTGCTATGTGATACTATTTCGCGTTGCCTGGTGGAGAGTTTTTTTACCAATGGCATAGTGATTGAATACGAGGTTTATGTATCATCAACTATTTATTGGTCACTTTATGTCTGCCTTTTACGTTACAGGCAATATTACTAAGTACATGTAATAGTAAGAAATGTTTTGACGCATACAATCACCATATTAAAACTTGTGAGTAAGTTTCACCATTAGAACATTATTAATCTATGTCAATTACAATAGGACCCTATCTTATCAATAAGCTATTTACAACTAGGTAAGCCCTGTCCATAGCACAGCAGCAGACACTAAAAAGAGCCATATTTAAGGAGTTACCTAAGCCAGTGGTACAACACTTGTCCACATGTCTAGAATTGTTCCCAGGGGTCTCTAGATACAAAATCGTGGTCGATAACATTTCCGAAAATGGGGGCGGTCTGAAAATTTGACACTTCTGTACATCTACCCGATTGTTATAGAAAATTTTCGCTGATATATGATTTGTGCGTCATTCTCACTCTTATCACAATGTTGGGCCAGTCAAATGGAATATTGTTGGATTTTCTATCGATCAGGTCATATATCTGTGGAGATAAAATAGTAAAAAATAATAAAATTTTGCAATAGCATCCTACTTCGAAGAACTATTTTGGATATTGTAAATATGTCGCAAAATGCAATTTTTCAAAATTGTCATTTTTTGCACATTTTTATGACAACAGATTCGTTTCTGCACAGAAGTCTCCATGAGCGGTACCGTTTGGTTCAGATACATCCCGTAAGTCAGAATTAGGTAACATGGTTTACCTGATAGTCATATCATGAACACGATTTTGGTGTATTATCTACTCAAATATTTAAACTCTGGGATGATAAACAATATAATCTAAGATGGTGGCCGCAAAAATAACAAGAAAATATATGCTTGTTTAACATTAGCATATGTGGCCTTAAGCCTCTAAACCATGTAATTTTAATGTAATATTATTTTAATTTTCTATAGTTATTTCACTTTTTTTTTCATTTGGATAAAACTACTATTATAACCGCTTCCAAATATTTGAAATTACAGATTTGTTCAAGCCCATTATTGAACATGTCTTTTCAACTACAATCTTTCATTTTGGATATTTTATAGGTGACGAAATGAATCAATCAAACGATCTGGTACTAAAAAGATACTACGGTAACAAAGATGGACATAATGCAAAATATTTTCCTCCAATGATTCCAAATGATTCAACAATTACGATAAAAAAAATGAAATGAATCGGGCTTTAGGCCACTTTTGTGCACATATAGGCTAAACTGGGCCAGGAGAACCTCCTGAGGATGGTGAGATGATTGAGATGACACGTACTGTCCTCCAGACACAGGATTCGAAATTCGAGCCCTGGCGGTCTGAGGCCGAGCACGCTACTTCTCGGTCACAGAGGCTCCCCACAATACTGATTTTCACACGTGGATGGGGAAGAAACATTTTTTGTTTCTTTCAAACCGGCGAGACCGGGAACCAAACCCCGAACTCTGGCGTGAAAGGCAGTGGTGGTAACCACTACCCTAGGGCCCCAGCCCATTACGATAAAAAATACAGAGTTTTCGTCAATGAAATCTTAGAGGCTGGTCCAAGCCAAAAATTAATCCGAAAGAAATATAAATTTATATATCAGATTCTATGTCTATCAAGAAAATATTGTATTTCAAATACGTTTCAATAGTTCTTTTATATGTTAGATATAGTTTCGCATTGTTTTTTGAATATGTTCAACCATGTTTAAATGTTTTTTAGATTATGACTTCGATTGATCATCGCCGACATTGGACCGGTCATATGGTCCACTTCAAATTCTTATATTATCGCTCATGTTAAATTCGTGTTTTTATTAACTATTAATAGTAGTATTATCTGTACGCGCTGTTAATTAAATGTAAAAGTTACTGGTATCTAGATATAGTATAGAC
Organism: Flabesymbios commensalis; assembly: GCA_964017125.1. Lineage (NCBI taxonomy): Eukaryota > Metazoa > Annelida > Polychaeta > Terebellida > Flabelligeridae > Flabesymbios > Flabesymbios commensalis. The sequence continues at coordinate 64,970,659 of OZ024902.1, read as the reverse complement.
TCGGCTCTAACTGTTTCTCTAACTGTTAGTATACTCTATAGACTATACTCTATAGTATAGCCATAGGCTCCTGACCTAGCCGCCCTAAGCCAGGGCTATAGGTCGTACGCCCAGTGTCGCAAACCTCGTTTTCGCCATTTACAAAATATTTACTGGCTGAATTTTTTTTTTTTACTTTTATTCAACTCACTAACATGTCCGGCGATCTCCAGGTATAATTTTTGTTTGAAAATTAATTTAACTTGGGAAATCCTTTCTTTGTTATGTATAACGTTTTTCCCGAATTTCACTTAATATTGCCCACAGCTCTAATGATGAATAACGTGCACCTGTCATCATACATGACAAAGAAAGGATCAGACGATGCAAAGTATTTTTTGCCAAAAAACGGCAGAAATAGGCGCTGTATAGCTTGGCAAGTTGAATGGAGCTGAGGGATATAAAATTTAGTCACCAAATATTTTTTTAATGGTGGGGGGCGTGGTTCGCGATATTGGGACTAGACTTTGTCTAATTAATTTTAAATCTAATAGACTAGTCTAATTCTAGACATTGCACATTAAAAATTGTAGCTGTCTACAAAAACGTATATAGGCCTAGTCTAATTGTTTTTGTTTCATTTCATTTTGCGCTGCTTAATCTCATTTTCATGGAATAAAAATAAAAATATACGATGTAGACTAGTCTACCATTAGACAGGTTGAATCGTCATTATTAGTGTAATGGTCGGCAGCACTTCCAGTCACTGACAGTGACATATTTTTGGAGTGACAAATTCGAAAAACAAAATTCATCTGGATTAAATTTGGTTTGGACTGTTCTTTCATGATTTTAATAAAATGTGGACTAAAAAATATACAATCTTAGGAGTTTAAGCGCTAGCGTTGACTTTAAATTAAGTTAAAAGCCCAATGATCATATAGTTTTGATTACATTTAAATCAATGAGAGTGGTGATAGTTGTTTCTAAAATTTGATTTAAAATAGCAAGAATTGATGAACTTTTGGAGGCGATAACCAATTGCACATTGAAAAATTGTAGCTGTCTATACTTTATTTTTATATGACTATATAGATCTATAAAGAAAATTTATGTTACAAATATTTTTAATAGTTTATGCATATATTTGATAACAGCTTTGCTTGGTTATTATTGAATCTGTCTGACCAATTATTTGTATTATGACCCTTATCTTTGTCACATTGACATTGTTGGCTTTTCATGTGGTCTAGTCAGTCTCAAAACCATACATTATCGTTCACTCATTCTTCGTTTCAATTGTAAATTTCCGTTATTATTAAATTATCAACTTTAACGAATTGAGTATAAAACAAGAATTCTCATAAATGCAGAGTAACACTGGTAGGTTCCTCATTTATCAAACATTTGCGGAATGACATAACGAAACTAGGGCCAAGGGCCTCATGTAGCTGGCACTGCGCCAAATAGGGTCGTCTGTAACACAGTAGATTGCCGTTTGTGACCGACTACGTGTGATATGCCGGCTTATCGGGCCCCACTGTCCAGAGAGACGGTAAGCAGGCGAACACCGTATGTGTCTGATTACGTGCACTACGAGTGCCGTCATCAGGGAAAGAATCGGGGCCTGGTTATGGCTACAGCTTGTGGCTCAAACTCGGATGAGACACGGAAGACCGATTATGCATCAAAGTAATATATTTTCGTATCGCCGGCATTCACCAGAGGGCTCTTCACAATAATATATTATTACTATTCACCAAAATAGGGACCTGTTTCCTTATTATTTTTGAGATATTGTTAAGATTATATTATGAGAGATAGAATACTTCGCAAACGTGACATAACGGAAAGGAAAATCTCAATATTAATTCCACTAACTATATTATATAAATTGTCTTTATGTTTTATAATAAAGGTAATTGTCGCAAAGGATGATTACATACAATTATTACTATTATGATTGGGGCTATTATTTAAGAAGCTAGATTTTGGAATATCTGCTTTTGTTGTTTCTTGTTATATTTTTTATAAAATAGAAGCATATGTTCACATGTCCTACTTAAATACTATGCTATATTCATTCTGTCATTATATATTATATATCTGAGTTACTATATGTGAGTTGCTTTGCTACAATCCTGGAAAATAGAGCCATCTGATTATATCTCCTTTGCTACTATGTATATATTACAGAGATCCCGGACACAGTCGGTCAGGTGTGTGTTCTGTGGCTACCAATTTAGTTGCCCAGTGTTTTAATGAAATTAAATGAAATGAACAGGGTTTAAGGCCACCTTTGTGCACATGTAGGCTAAACCGGGCCAGGAGAGCCTCATTAGTGGGTGTTTTAATATTGGGTGGTGTTATACGTGTGTGCATTATTTTTAAGGCATTGTCATTGTTGGACAGGTGACATTTTCAATGGAGTATGATCATCTATTCGCACGGCAAAGTTATCAGGTTATAATGGCAGTCGATTGCATGTTCAATTGCATTTACATGTACCCCGAGTACGAAATGAAAATATTATATTAATGTGATTCCGTAATTCCGTAAACTAGGCTGGCCATAATAGAGTTCAATTATAAAGATTCACGTAATGTTAAGCATTGCCTGTTTTAGTGTGTCTGTGATGTCCTTATTGTTAATCCCTGCAAATACGAGTTGGCCTAATGCTGGTTCATCATCGTTGTGTGCAAGATTGTAAAAATATTTAACATTATTCAAATCGACTGCAAATTTTTTTTTTTAATTTTGATCACATTAGAAAGTTGTTGTTTTAAAAACTTCCTAATTAAATACATAAAACGTAAGATAACTCGTAGGATCACAAAATTCTGCCTAGATGTCACGTCATTAATCTTAGTAGCGATTTCAACATCGGTAAAAAAATAAATAATGGAATTTTGCTGCCTATCTTTAAATATATATTAGCTGTCAGGCTATAGGCTAATTTATAGATAACAAATAAAGGATCCCAATTTATGAATATAGTCATATTATTATGAAATTGTGCGGTGGCGTGGATATCAACCATGAATATTTGTAGATTTGTTGCATTAAACTTATACAACAAAATATAGGGTTGGAAAAATATAATCCGATTAAATTGCGTGGATTCAATTAAATATGTTTTCCTGTTAATCACCAGTATGAACATCCAGACCCAAAGAAATATAATTTAATTCCGGCTTAATCTTGAATTTGAAATTGGTCGTCTCTTCAAAGATTTTTCACTCTCATGCTTTATCAAATGCAACGCGGCGTCACAGTCATCATCAGGTCACAGTGGTTTTGATAAGATATACAAGATTGGATAACATGCACCGCCTCCATGATCCCAATTAGCAGGTGGAGGGTTAGATGCCAGCATGGGGCTCCTTTGATATTACATCACTGCAAACATATTAATCTGATATGGCTTGGTCACCAGATGTGACCTGTAACGTAACATCTTATCTCCATTCAGACGAAGCACAGCTCCACCTTTCACTGTGTTAGGCTCTTGCGAATTTCTTGAAGTACTGCGTTGTCATGATTCAATGAGTGAAAAGTGTTGGTCTATACCCGCATGAGTCAAAATGGTATATTTTATGTACACATATTTTAGTCCAATACAAATTATTCAGATGCATTTGAAATACCTCAGATTTAAACATTGCTTCGTCTCGAGCAATATGATTTTAAAACTAATTTAGATATACCGTGCGTTCATTATGCAATCACTGAAAAGACGTATGGCCTATATAATTTCGTTCAATTCCCAAATGTCAATAAAATATATGTTTAATATTTGCTAGTGATTGTAGGTGTTCGCCGTAGTTATCATGTTTATCAGTTATTGTCTTGCTGATGGCAATAACTACTACTTTATAAATGTATATTCTTAGCGGGCGCTAGACGTACGGCCTGTGGTGGTTTGATGTTCGTCCGATGTTGTAGGCGCTAGACCGTCATCGGGCCAGCTTTGGGTCGGCGTTTCGCGTTTATTGAAATTTTGGGTGGCCCTCACGATAGCGGCTATTAGTCTCCCAGCCATGCAATTTGGTATAATAAACATTTCTGTCTGTCTGTCAAAAATTATACTAATCTGTCCATCTCAACGATATTATGGCTCAGTGAAGCATAACGACCCAGCTTCTATTATAATTGTTGTAAAAAGATACATTGTGTTATTTGGGGCTTATTCTCCCTTTTATGTGCGCAAAAGAAGATACCATGCAGTTCTTTATTTATATAGATATGCCATGTATTTTAAAATTATATTTGATCAGATAGTTGTTTTAATTTTGTCAATATCATTGCGTTGAATGTGTTAACACTTCTGAATACAAGTGTTAAGCGTTCATATTATCTCACTTCATCTGTTACACATATCAATAATCGACACAAATATATTTACCTTAAATTGACTACTGCTCAAATAATTCAATTATTTGGTATGATGTTTTTGTGAGTTACTGATATTTTTTGTAAGTTACTATTATATCTAATTACGGTAGAATACTTTGGTTGTGGTATTGGCAACAGACATACAACAGTTGTAATATGTTGTCTACAATGACTTCATGCTATTTATTATCACATGGAGATCTGTGTCGATCTGATGTTATATACGCGGGGGTCAGTGCGTGTGTAGATAATATTATATAGAGGCCAGCTCCATCAGAAGCCACGAGCATCACTCGGACACTCCCTCGCCTCTCTTGCTCTCTCTCCAGATGCTCAGATACAACGTCATGTGATCAGTTGGCTGATCAGCATCGCCCTGCACCTCCGTCTTTCTCAGCAAACCAAATGCATCCAGCCAATGTTGGGCTAATGCTGTGGCCCCGTCGCAGTCGTGCCCAGCATTGGCTGAATGTTTCGTGTTTTCGTGTAGCTTACCTCATCGATCCACCCCAGTATTATTGGTTAGACCAATGTTGGTACAATGCTGGCTCACCACGCGCGACGCTGTCCTATCATAAAACCAACCTACACACGTCTCGTTTGCTGGGACAAAATAATAACAACATCAAATGAAAAATATATATTTACTATACCTACATTGCATAATTAGTTTTATTTTATTACTATTTATGCCTATATATAATCGGGGTTTATATTATATTCATTGCATCACGATAATAATACACCCTAATTATTTATCTTTGAGGAGAGCATTTTCATTAGTTTAATACTATGTTGTAATCCTCGTTAAATAAATATGTTTAAACCAATTATTTATCAATCAATTCAAATTCAATACTCACTTTAATTGTATAACACTTGATAATTTTGCTAAGCTGAAAACAATATTCTCCTTTTGACCTGACTTCATCATTTACCTGCCCGAAAACATGTTTTTGTCCTACAATTAATAATTGTTTATTAGCTGCCAGATATTTTTACTTTATGGGCATTTAAGCTAAGGCAGGGGCCCTGGTGCAGTGGTTAAAGATGCCTTCTTGAAAAGTCGGAGATCGCGGGTTCGATCCCCACTCTGACCTTCAAGTTTCAAAGGAACAAAATATCTCTTCCCCGTTCACTCGCAATGATTTAATATTGTGGGGAAATTCCGTGACTGAGAGGTAGTGTGCTCAGCCTCAGACCACCAGGGCTCGAGTTTCAAATTCTGTGTCTGGTGGGCAATGTCATCTCCTGGCCCAGTTTAGCCTGTATTTGCACAAATGTGGCCCAAATCCGATATTCATTTCATTTTATGGGCAACTGGTGATTATGTTAATGCAATTTACAGTTTTTAATGAATGAAAAATACTCCATGTGTCAACATTAGACTAGCGAAGATTTACACTTGATGCTATAGGAGATCTGCACCCGCACATTTATTATTGTTTTAATAGCTTTAAAAATGTGTTGCCAAAAGCTTGATGGTCACATTAAACTGAACAGGTTAAACATGTTAAAGTAGGCTCTAAGCCTTTTGTTAAAACAGTTCATCGGTTATCCATGCATCACTTTATACGCTCAACTGGGATATATTTTATTCTTTCAATCGTGTCAATGGCGGAGTGAATCGCAGTGCTACCACCTGGCGTATATGGACACAAATCTCAATGTAGGTATCATCGGAAGCCACATACAGTCCGCCTATGGCGGGACCGACTGCGACCGACGACGTCCTTGCGTTACCTCATCGGTGACGTCTCCGGGCGCGCCTGTGTGTGATAACAGGCACGCCATCGGGGCAAGATTATGACCGACTGTGCTAAAAAGCGCTGCATCATCTGTCCCCGACTTATGCTGGAGACGGCAACTTTGTCGCAGCTTGGGGCAAAGGGAAATACTACAAATTGTTCACTTATAAGGGTGTGTCATTCAGAATGGCATACTCGCTCATAACGGCATGCCCTTATGCGTATCAAATCTGTGATTTTGATAAAATTGTGATGTTTTACTGTTGATCGCAACACACACCATGCAACGGCTATAACAGTAAATGAACGAGGAATGTTGTGTGCTTATTTTATCTATATCAAGACTGATATCAATGGATAATTAAATGATGCTCATCCTCTTGCCACAGCTTCACCTTGACTGAGGTTGGAAATGTCCCAATTTCAAGTTTGTCATGTCGGACCGGCAACAACTTAAATTTGGCTATTTATCATAGAGCTGAATTAAATCTCCAATTCTAGAGGTGTAGGCCTATTGCATCGGATGTTGTCCAAACCAGCACGGGTCAACTGTTACACAGTATGTGTTTTAGACCTAACTTCACTGGGGGAATGCCTAGGTAGAGGCTAGGTAGGCCCACATCACATCAAAAAATTAGATTTGTCCACTATGCATATAATTTTTAAATGAATGGCTAGACTACAATGAGCAGAAAATTATACCCAAAGTTATCAAGCTAGCATGGCAAGGGGTGGCATGTCTTGAACATCATTTTTTGCAGATATGGGATACTTTACCAGGAGATTATATCATTCATACATATCACTAACAAAATTATATGAAAACGTTACTAAAAGATATTTAGCAGTCTGCATTGAACTTGAATTTCTAGTCTCAGTTGCAACTTCCATGGTGACAGTGCCATGTCTTGGCTTGACAGAAAAATAGCCATCAATTGATGGAAGGACCACTCGTCCATATGCTCTATCCATCAACATCATGAATTAACTCGGCCCAAAGGCCTCATGTGTTTGGACAAAGGCATCGACTAGCGATTCACTGACTACAGTCATCTCTGACAGTGCACCCCCGGCGGGCTGCTAGCAGCTTTAGCACCAACTCATCCACTGCCATATAGACCCACATCAGCTGGCGGATCAGCGGTGGGCCACCAGATATTGTCTGGCTCTCCACTGATGATCCACTGGCGGCAGCGGCTGTAGTCAGTGGGTTGCTAGTGGCCCACCGGACAAACCCCCAGAGGTCTGCTGAAGGCTTCACTAGTGGACCGCCAACAGCCCACTGAATTTCTGCTATCTGGGCACTGGCAGCTTGCTCATCAGCCACCGACAGCCCACCACCACCATTGTTTTTTCTGGCACCCCACTGGCCGACCGCTGGCGACCCACTGGCAGTGATCACTGCATCAGTGAGCCACCATTGGTCCGATGGAAAAACTGTCAAAACGTAGGAAAATCCTACTCGTTACTAACACTGGATAATATTTTAGGTGATCATGATCTTGTCATTGTGGCGAAGGGACCAAGAGCCTCTCCCCTGAGTGAACCCTAGCACCCGAAGGGTGCTGAGAGTGATAAATAAGGTGTAGAAACTTAATGGGACACCATGGTGCCCCAGAGCATAATGTCCATTGAACCCCGTCCATGGTGCCCCAGCATGACGATTGTTATAAGTGTAGCCTTAACAAGCTTGAGGTAGAATTTTCCATTATCAAATTATCACTCATGGTTCTTTAAACAAAAACACAAATTTTCGCTATAATATTGTTGATTTTTTAAAGCTACAAATCGGGAGAACAGCCTTTGGCTAATGTTTGTATTGTTCACAAAAGAACGATTTTAAATAAATATGATTTGATTTGATAGCTTACACATGCCTTGAGGGCGGGGGCCCTAGGGTAGTGGTTAGCACCGCTGCCTTTCACGCTAGAGTTCGGGGTTCGTTTCTCCGGTCTTGGCGGTTTGAAAGAAACAAAATGTTTCTTCCCAATCCACTCGTGAAACTCAGTTTTGTGGGGAGGCTCCGTGACTGAAAGGGAGCGTGCTCAGCCTCAGACCTCTAGGGTCTAGTGTCTGAAGGGCAGTGTCATCTGATTTATCTCATCATCCTCAGGATGTTCTCCTAATCCAATTTAGCCTGCATGTGCACAAAAGTGGCCTAGAGCTCGATTCATTTCATTTCATTTCCACATGCTGGACAAGGGCCATTGCTCATCAGCCAATGACATTTCTGTTTGGACAGACTTGAGCAATAAACCTACTACCAGTAGTTTAGGGACCGTCAACATCGAACAGTCTTGTTTTGTATCAAACTGATATAAGAAGCTATATGTAGCCGTATCTATTGATAGGGTCCATGAAACTAAGGCCAATGGTCAGAATTATGAATGGAATTCACCCTTCTATCAGTTTTATGAATGAAATGACGTCACTTTTTGTCCCAAATTCAGAGACCAGAATCTGCCAATAAGTACTATGTCAACTTGTTGTGAATCGCTGAGTAAACATTTGACATGGCGTTCACTTTAATGCAATAGACAATATTAATTTTATAAATCAACGATAATTGTGTCAGAGAATTTGTTTAACAAAGATTGATTTACTCTTGAGGCGATAACCACTTTGGCTGCTTTTATGCATTTATGCTAGTTTGTGGTTGACTCACTGTTTCCTTTCAGGAACTGTTTTCCTGTGGGCCATTCTTTGGCATTGCCATTGCGGCCTTATGGGGTTTCAGATAGGTCTTGTTGTCAGGAACATGTTTTTGGCCTTTTTTCTCGTTGTTGGGAGTTTCATCTTTGTCACTTAAATTTTTTGGGTACATTTTATCGTGTGATTTGCATGGCAAAAATTTACAAATAATATAACTCAATAAGAGGAGCGATTGTTGTTTCTGGGATTTGATTTAGCAAGAATTGATAAACTCTGGAGGCGATAATCACATTGGCTGATGCCAATTTGTGGTTGACTCACTGATTCCTGTCAGGATTTGTTTCCTGTGGGCTATTTTCTAGCCTTGCCAGTACAGCTTTCAGTTTCAGATAGGTCTTTGTCAAAACTATGTTTTTGGCACCTTTCCTCTTTGATTGGAGTTTTCTTTTTTTTTGTTACTTTTGGTCAATGAAGCATAGATACCAGCTACTCTTAATCTCAAATATATATATATATATATATATATATATATATATATATATATATATATATATATATATATACAATATTAGTGCTCATAAAGGTATTTAAGCGGGTCGGATTTTCAGTTATTTATTGGCAAGCTGCACTTTAAATGTAGGTTTAAAATAATTCATGTTAGGAAGTTAAGATTTAACGTTCCCATTAGGAATAATTTAAATTAATGAGAAGAGATATAGTTGATAATTTCTTGGTTTCATTTTATATAATTAATGCAATTATGCCAATTTGTGATGACTCTGGAATAATCCCAGGGGCTGGTTTTCCTGTAGGCCATTCTCTGGCTTTGCCAAAGTGACCTTA